>OY821521.1:96097090-96697090 GCA_963682025.1 Cordilura impudica
GGTTTGTATATATTATTTCAAAATATTAGTGACTTGTAACGAAGTTTCGTTACATAATTTAAATAATAGGTAAACTGAATTGATTTATTTATAATGAATTGAAAAGTATTGATTATTTTATATATACCAGTATAATATCGTGAATTGCAAGATTATACAAAACATTAATTTGAAATGGAATTATTATTTGTTAATTAATATTGAATTTTATTGAATTTTAAATCTAAGTTCTATTTGGTTAGTTTAAGAGTAGAATGTATAAGAGTTCAGTATAAGAGAACCTAGGTAGAATTCGACTCACACACACACTTTTTACATTGGACTGTATTAGTGAGCAATAGTGTCTCTTAGCCTTCCCATACTTATCCACACCTTAATCCGGTGTTAGTTAGAATATAGAATCCAACTCTCACTCATACAAGACACGATAAAGTCTCTTTCTATGTTAGTAGAAGACCATTTAGATGTGTGTACATTCTACTACAACTTCAATTGGTTTCGAGAAGTTAGATGTATTAGTTATAATCCAACTCTCACTCATAAACGATAATTAATTCTCTTTCATTTTTAGCAACAAACCATTTATATATGAAGGTTCATTCTACTACAACTTCAGTTGGGTTCGACTTGTCACCGTGTGCGGACAGCTAGTGCAAGTCTGTAATAGCTTCGCTAGTAGCCACATACAGTGATGGAAAAACGCAGCTGATAGCAGTGAGCGGGGATACTACTGGTTTGTAACAGCCATAGTTCCCAGACACTGTAGTAGTAGTGAGCGGGGTTACTACTGGTTTGTAACAGCCATAGTTCCCAGACACTGCAGTATTAGTGCACAGGGATACTATTGGCCATAGGTCCCAGGCTTAGTATTAACTAATACACTAACCCCTTTTTTAAAATGACATGACAAGACACAATTCGGGGCAGTAGTGATGCAACCGGAAAACGATAGTGACTGAGACGGGAAATCTAAGCTAGTTCTCTGAAAAATCTTAACCTTTGTTTAAATAAAGATCATTATCTTGATATTAAAAAGAAAAACTAAAATCGTTTTTATTAATCCTGGCTTCGACTGGCATATCCTGGCAAAACATTATTATAGACTTTACCAAATATGGTCAGGATCGGTCCATTTTTCGACCTTGTACCCATTTCAATATAGCATCCGACATGAACTTTTTCATATCTGCAGCCAAAAATATTAATAACAATGCCACTCAAATTTGGTTTATGCTTATTTTCTATATCCAATTAGTTGGACCGAAGAGATGAGATCTCTAAATGATATGGGGTATCGTATAGTCAGTCTAGACCGACTATAATTTTCATACTTTTTTTTGTTTAAGCTTTTATTAGTTATAGAATAAATAAGTGGAAAGCGTGCGTAATGGTGTATTGCAGCACAAAGTTTATTGTTCCTACCATTTTCCTGTCCTTTTAAAGGAACACTCGATTCGGGGAAAATTATCGATTTAAGAACAAAAGGTTTTAGAAATCTATGAAGATTTAAATTTCAAAATAAAAATTTAAGATAAAAAAAACTCGCGCTATCTTTGTTAAGAACGGTTATAAACAAGAAAATTACAGTCAGTCTAGAGCGACTATACGATACCCTATACCATGCGTTTAGAGACCCTATCTCTTAGGTCCAACTAATTAGATATAGAAAATAAGCATCAACCAAATTTGAGTGGCATTGTTATTAATTTTGTTGCCTTTGAATATGAAAAAGTTCGTATCGGATGCTACATTCATATGGGGACTTGGTCGACCATATTTGGTAATGTAACTTATTTTTTGAAAAATATATAGACACCAAATTTGTGCAATATTTTTGTTTTTTTTGATAGATTTAAATGAAGATCGGGAAGCAGCTTTATGTGGGGCTATGGCTAAGAATTTTCCTATAGGTTTTATTTTTGGACTACTGATTAATGTGAGTAATAAACATACACAAATACAATTTGGCCGGGATCTATAATAAAATTTGAATTTTATTACAATTTAAGTCCATTTCATAGGGGTCATTTGTATGGGACCAGGTCAGAATATGTATGGCCGATGGAAACTTATATACTAAATTTCATCAACATATATTCATAGTTCCAACCTGTAGTTTGATTACAAGGTTTATGTCGACATACAGACGGACGGACTGACGGATATCGCTAAATCGACTCAGAAAGTGATTCTGAGTCGATCGGTATAACAAAAGATTGATCTAGGTCAAATATTTTTGGTAGTTACAATTATCAGCACAAAGTCATTATACCCTGACCTGATATTTATCAATTTCAATAGCCTTATTATTCGAGCAGGTGTGTAATTCTCAGTTGATGTCATAGCATTTTCAATAGCACTATGAGCACTGCCTTCCTATCTTTAATACAGAAGTGTCTTGGGTTGAAATATTTCATAGAAATTTCAGATACATGAGGTTTATCTTGGAGAAAGTGTAAAGCATCTGAACTCATACATGAATTTCGGTTCTGTGGAATACAGGAATCACTGCAAGTAATCAGTTTTGCAAAGTGATTTTCTTTAGCAACTTCATCTAATTTTGAATGCACTAGACAACTCATTAGCTTCACGGCTTAAAGCTGACTCTGTTATTATTGCACAATAATTAATTTTTAATGTGAAGATATGAGCAGTTAATTTATAAACTGTTAATTCCCTTTTGTAAGAAAACGAGCTGCTCGTGGTAATTATATAACATTCTGCAAGTCAAAGCACAGAACAGGAAATTTACAATTTTTCCTGTCTTTTTACCTTTCTGCATGCATAGCCTTCTTTTTAATCACATGTTCCACATATTAAGTTTTAAGTTCCTTTGTAGCTTTATATTCTTTTCTTGCAACATCATTTCCTTCGCAGAGATCACACCTATCAAATTTTCTCATATGAAAGTATAAATTATTTTCTGGAATTTTTCAGCTATTAGTGTTACCCCTACCATCTGCTTTTTTGATGAGCATAAATGGATCGTACGATATTGGAATATGGGTTGGCGCCGCAGTTCCTTAACAGGCTCATTATTCGATTTAAACCATGCAGCATACAAAACGGTAGCCAAAAATGCATCGAAAATGAAAAAACAATTCAACAAAAATCATTAGTAATTGTTTCTAATAACAGCTCACTAATCCACGTACTAAATGTCATTAAACGCCAATAAAATGTAAAATATTGCTCGTATCGCTTCAATCCATTTAGCATATTTTGTTTGGGGCAACATTAAGGATTTGTGAGAGTTTCAAAATCAAAAATATCCCCAGGGACCTTCATTAACTTTAAGGGAATATAATAGCGATAAGTTTTACTTTTCTTATATTTTAGGTGGTGATTCAATTGATACTTGGACATTTTCAACTTCTTTCTTTAAAAAGTGGAAAAGCCCGATATGGAAGATATTTTGTTAATTCCTTACAAGATTTATCATCAGTTTCGTTTGTTTCACTGGGTTTTTAATATGAGCAAGGCAATTCACTTAAAGGACTTGCAGACATAATATATTTATTTGTGACTGAATTTCTTAACTAAGTTTTCAGTAACTGCTTTGTAAAATGTGACAGTCAAACTTGAACTTTAAAGTCAAAGCCAACCTAATCTAGCAAGTTGAATGAAAAAGTGCGTGTATGTGAACAGATGAAACTTTTTTAATACATTCAAAATCGTATTATTTTAAAATAAAGTAAGATAAAGTTCTAACTGCCAAATAGAACCTTTTTAAAGCAACTTTAGCTTTAAAATCAAATCAAAGATGAAACAAAAAATATTATAATTAACCAATTTCGTAATTGAAATTAGTTTAAATTTTATTTTCTGTGTAATTTAAGAATATTTTTTAGATATAAGAATAAAGTTGGTTGTCAAATAACCTTGTGATTGTTTTATTTTCCAGTTTATTTTATGTAAATTATCCATTGTTTCGTTGACATTTGCACGGCGATCTTTAAATGAATTCACAAAACAATTCAACAGAAATGTTAAGAATTTCAACAAGTTTTTATATTTTGTTAACCGTGCAAATAAAGATTTTTAAATAATAACTTACGAAAAGTTTTAAGAAGAAAACGAAAGAAAAAAATACAAAAAGGATATTGTGACATAAACATTAAAATATTTACCAAGATGGTCGTAAACATACGCTGTTATTCTTTCTTAATATGACAATCATTTGACAAACATACGCATTGCTTTTATATATTTTTTGTTTCTGTTTTGTTTTCCTTATTATTTTCATTTACATTGAGTCAGTTTTCATTCTCCTTGGCCCAGTTAGTGTTTTTGAGAGCTCTTTTTGAAAAGCAGAATTAAATGTTATTTCGTAAACTTAAATTGAATAAGATGTCATGTCAGAGATGCTTTGGGTGTGTGCAGATATTTATCATACAGACACACTTACATACATTTATGTACATTGGTGTCAAAAATTCAGTGTAATTCTTTTTTAATAATGTCAACTTTTTATGAAATTTGTTACGCTGTACGAATATTACAAGGTTACAAATATGGCAACTCCAAATGTCTTTTATAAAAATAATATGAAAAGAGTATTAAATATCAAAATATGACACAAATTAATAATGTCTTTTATATAAATTTAGCAATTTTAAATTCATGCGTAATATTTGGATTGTTTGAGGTGGGTATTTCGCTATCAAAAATAATGTTTAGGCAAGAAACAACACCATTGTGTCTCTGAAAATTATCATATTGTAAGTCTAATGTTTTATTGTCAATTCCCAAAATATTGTTTTCTGATCAATTAGTATAAAAAATGTCATTCAATAGATTAGAGCGATATAAAAAATAAAAACCGTCCAAAACTAAGAATGAATTGTTCGCCATTTTAAGGATATGCGATTTAAAAAATCTCGAAATTTAAGAATAAATTGAATATAAAGTCGAACTGAAAATTCGTTGCGACGAACATTCAAAGGCCACAAAAATTCCATCACAAAAATATCAACAAATTGCCCCAGCTACCACGGAGAGACATAAAAAAACTATAAAATGCAGGTTGTGTCAACATTCCAAAATTTACATACCCACTTCCACTCAGTTTAAATGTGTGAAAGATGAACTTAACTTTCCCATTGCAGCTATTAAATGACAGTCAAAATATTGTTTTAAGTCTTCCAGTCAGAAAGCATCCGTAAAGTCCAAATACATATTGCGGTTGGCCTTAACTGAAGGTAGAATCAGTAAACCAGTAATTTTGAATATATATAATATATAATAATTGTAAGAAACGTGGAAAAAATGTTAACTTATTAAGTCAAAAAAATTAAAAAAAGCACAAAACTCTGGTATAAGAGATATCAAAGATCTATTCCAAAAAAAAAAACTGTATCTAGGGCCTTAGAATTGCTAAAATGTCGAAAAATTTTAATTTTTTCTATATTTTTTATTTTCACTATTTAATAATAAATATAAAAATTTTTCAATATTTTTTAGGCCCTAGATGCAGTTTTTATACCCTATACCACTATGTGGTTTGGGTATAATGACTTTGTGCTGCTGTTTGTAACAACCAAAAATATTTGACCTAGACCCATCTTTAATTATACCGATCGAATCAGAATCACTTTCTGAGTTGATTTAACAATGTCCGTCCGTCCGTCCGTCTGTGTGTCCATGTAAACCTTGTAATCAAACTGCAGGTCGCAAATATGAATATATTTTGATGAAATTTGATATATAAGCTTTCATCGGCCATGAGATGAACGCTATTGAAATTGGTGAGAATCGGTCCATGTTCAGACCTATCCCCCATACAAATTACCCCTATGAAATCGACATAAATTGCCATAAGATCCAAATTGTCATATAGATCTTACTCAAATCGGGTTTCTATGCGTTCATTACATCCACTAATGAGTAGTCCAAAAATGATCCCTTTGGCCCCATATAGAGTTGCTTCCCGATCTTCACTTAAATCTATTAAAAAACAAAAATATTGCACTGATTCTTCTCAAATTTTGTTTGTATATATTTTTGCAAAATACAAGAGACTTTACCAAACATTATCAGGATCGGTCCATTTTTGGGGCTAGTCCCCATATAGATATAGCATCCGATATGATTTTTTTCATATCTGCAGCCGAAAAAATTAATAAAAATCCCACTCAAATTTTGTTTATTCTTATTTTCTATATCCAGTTAGTTGGGCCTGAGAGATAGGGTCTCTAGACGCATGGTATAGGGTATCGTATAGTCGGTCTAGACCGACTATAATTTTCTTACTTGTTATACCCTATACCACTATGTGGTTTGGGTATAATGACTTTGTGCTGCTGTTTGTAACAACCAAAAATATTTGACCTAGACCCATCTTTAATTATACCGATCGAATCAGAATCACTTTCTGAGTTGATTTAACAATGTCCGTCCGTCCGTCCGTCTGTGTGTCCATGTAAAGCTTGTAATCAAACTGCAGGTCGCAAATATGAATATATTTTGATGAAATTTGGTATATAAGCTACTATCGGCCATGGGATGAACGCTATTGAAATTGGTGAGAATCGGTCCGTGTTCAGACCTAGCCCCCATACAAATTACCCATATGAAATCGACATAAATTGCCATAAGATCCAAATTGTCATATAGATCTTACTCAAATTGGGTTTGTATGCGTTCATTACATCCACTAATGAGTAGTCCAAAAATGATCCCTTTGACCCCATATAGAGCTGCTTCCCGATCTTCACTTAAATCTATTAAAAAGCAAAAATATTGCACTGATTCTTCTCAAATTTTGTTTGTACATATTATTGCAAAATACAAGACACTTTACCAAACATGATCAGGATCGGTCCATTTTTGGACCAAGTCCCTTTATAGATATAGCATCCGATATGAACTTTTTCATATCTGCAGCCAAAAAAATTTATAAAAATCCCACTCAAATTTGGTTTTTGCTTATTTTCAATGTCCAGTTAGTTGGGCCTAAGAGATAGGGTTTCTAAACGCATGGTATAGGGTATCGTATAGTCGGTCTAGGCCGACTATAATTTTCTTACTTGTTTTTTTTTGGTTATTTTGACTAACACTTTTTATACCCTATACCACTATGTGGTTTGGGTATAATGACTTTGTGCTGCTGTTTGTAACAACCAAAAATATTCGTCCTAGACCCATCTTTAATTATACCGATCGACTCAGAATCACTTTTTATGTCGAAATAGCCATGTCCGTCGTCCGTCCGTCCGTCTGTGTGTCCATGTAAAGCTTGTAATCAAACTACAGGTCGCAAATATGAATATATTTTGATGAAATTTGATATATAAGCTTCCATCGGCCATGGGATGCACGCTATTGAAATTGGTGAGAATCGGTCCGTGTTCAGACCTAGCCCCATACAAATGACCCCTATGAAATCGACATAAATTGCCATAAGTTCCAAATTATCAGTCAAATTGGGTTTGTATGTGTTTATTACATTCATTAATCAGTAGTTCAAAATTACTCCCTATAGGAATATTCTTAGTCATAGGCCCCATATAGAGCTGCTTCCCGGTCTTCACTTAAATCTATAAAAAATCAAAAATATTGCACAGATTTTTCTCAAATTTGGTTTGTATATATTTGTTCAAAGTACTATAAGTGACTATACCAAATATGGTCAGGATCGGTCAATTTTTCGAAAACTGCACAGAAGAAGGAATTTGATTATTATGTGTTGCATAGTGAAATATATGTATTTTTTTATACCCTCCACACCACTGTTCAGAGGGTATATTCCAGTTTGTAATTCCATTTGTAACGCATCGAAATAAGTCCAGGAAACCCCATAAAACCTATATTTTCTTGACCCTTATAACAAGAGAAGTTGATTTACCGATGACCGTCTACCCGTCTGTCCGTCTGTCCGTCCGTATATGGAAATCATAATCGCACCTTCGGTTTTATATAATATCATTTATTAACATCCTGATTGAGTTGCTATTTAAAATCATCAAAGATGGTCCAATCGGTTACGAGATTTGAATGAAAATGTAAAAAAAATTGTAAAATATGAATGTTCAATTTGTTTATTTTTTTTCTTAAGTTATGTTCTGTAATTGTGATTATTCTTGTAGTTGTAATATCTGTTTCATGAGAGTGTTTATATGGTTATACTGCATGTTTCACATTAGCATAAGCAAGAATTGCCACACATTTTTTAACGTTTCCCGATATAATAAAGATCACCAATATGAAAAAATATAATCATTAAATAGTATATATTATTAAAAGAGTACCTTTCTGTAAAAAGTAAATTTTTGGAAAAATACTTTTTCTGAAAAAGTACCTTTTCTCAAAAGTAATTTTTTTATAGTACCTTCTCTAAAAATATTAATAATAATTAATAATTTAAAATAATATATTTTCTTAAAAAACTACGTCTTTTTTAAAATGCACCCCTTTTTTTTTTAAAAAGTACCATTCTTTAAAAAAGTTCATTTGAAAAAGGTCATCTTTCCTAAAAGAAGTTCTTTTAACTAAAAAAAATAAATTTTCTTAAAAATTACCTATACTTATAAATTAACTTTTCTTAAAAAAGTAAATTTTCTTAAAAAATTACCTTTTTGTTGTAAAGGAATACCGTCTCTTAGAAAAGTACCTTTGGTTTGAACAATATTGTTTCTTAAAAAGTACATTTTCTTAAAAAAGTGCATATATTTCAAAGGTGTGGTGAAATGAAATGTCATAAAATGGCTTTCAATATGATATTTTGTGTTAGTTTTATTTTTTATATTTGTTCGTTCAAAGAGTAAATAAAAAAAAAACGAATTTTTTGACTTAAATTGATTGAAATCGATATAGGTCGTATATGGGTACCAGAGTGGTCCTTAAAAATGAAAATGCAATTTTGGTGATAGGCGGGGGTCCAGTATGTTACCTTTCAATATAAAACTAATAAATGTGAAGTTTGGGCACAATCGGATAAAGAAAAGTCGCGTTGGAAATCGATTGAAAATTTAAGGTGGGAAAATATGAATTTTTTTTAGATATTACGAAAATTTCGTTCTATAGTTTAATATTTCCGACAATTTGTTGCAAGAATCGGGATCAGTATTAAATTATCTTTTCAAAAAGATATGAAAACTCAAAATAGAAATAGGATATGCCCCAGACCACTTTTGTGCCAAAAAACTAGGTCGTGAAGTTTAATAGAATTTTTTTCAACTTTGAGAAATTGATTAATGCCATAAATTTTTTTGCCTCTATACTTATAAGTAATCAGATATGAAATATTGTTTTATTGTTGTTGTTGGTAACCTATTGCGCATTGAGACCGAAAATGGTAAATTTTTTTGATAAAATTTTGAAAACTCCGCTTTCAAGTTTTAAAAAATTTTTTTAAACAAAATTTAAAAAACTGGATTTGGCATTTTAAGGTTTTGTTAAATACATGTAGCGGATTAGCTGCGTGAATTTTTAAGTAAATTTCTATGCCAGAATTTTTGGACAAGGATTTTATTTTTGCGGATTTCTAGAAATTGTGATTTTTGTAAAATATTCTGTAAATGTACTCTTTTGAAATACTTTGTATCAAACATTCATCACTTTTCTACTTTTGAAAGTTATGTTTTATGTTAATAACCCTTTTAGAATTGGGGTCACATATGACCCCAAGCAAATAAAATGCAATTTATTTAAAAAAATTCGAATATTTTGTAAAAGCTGTAGAATTTCTAGATGCGACGCTTAAAATATAATAACCAAATGTGTGGAACCTCCGTTCCTAAAATTTCGGATAAATCCGAGTACTTTAACCCATTATTTACCAAGGCCAGCTTTGGATTTTAAGATATTTTTAAATAAAAAATTCCGAAAACGAGTTTTACTATTAAACTCGATGAATCCACTTTTTGGAATTTAAGAAAAATATCACGGTTAATTTATTCAAAAGAATATGAAATATTAAATCAATTCTATTAATTTTGATGTATTTACGGATGATTTAGTGTGCGATTCAAATTGTTTTCTGTAATCACTTACGACTTGCAATAAGTATTGCTTTTCTTTAATTTTACATTATTATATTAATTTTATATTTCATATTCTTTTGAATAAAATGTTTTTTATTAGCTTTGGGTCATTTGTGGGTCTTCTTATTTTATTTAGGAAAATATAGATAGTTTTTATACATAAAATAATTTTATAACAAAATTGGTTAAAAGTTGCTTTAATTTATATTCGCGAGCAATAATCAGATAATTGAACCAGAGATATATCACATTGGATTATTTTGATACCAGGGGCACTGAAGGGTTAAGTAAATAAAAATTAGCCGAATAATTTTATTTAAATACTAAATAGTGGTTGCATCGTGTATAATAGAAAAACTCGTTTTCGGTAATCTTTATTAAGAAATATCTTAAAAACCAAAGCTGGCCTTGGCAAATAATGGGTTAATGTTCTCGGATTTATCCCAAATTTTAGGAATGGAAGATATACGTATTTGGTTATTATATTTTAAGTACCTTTTTTAAAAATTCAACAAACAAAATATTTGAATTTTTTGAATAAATTGTCTTTTATAAGCTTGGGGTCATATGTGACCCCAATTCCAAAAGCTTTAATGGGGTCATATTGTTTTATCCGAAAGCCTAGGCTATTAAGATGAAACATAATATTTAAAATTAGAAAAGTGATGAATTTTTGATACAAGGTATTTAGAAAGAGTACATTTACAGAATATTTTACAAAAATCATATTTTTCTAGAAATCCGCAAAAAAAAAATCCTTTTCAAAAAAATTCTGGCGTAGGGCTTTATTTAAAAATTCATGCACTTAATCTGCAGCATGCATTTAACAAAATCTTGAAGTGCCAAATCCATTTTTTAAATTTTGTTTAAGAAAATTTTTTAAAACTTGAAAAAGGAGTTTTCAAAATTTTATCAAAAAAATTTCCCATTTTCGGTCTCAATGCGCAGTAGGTTAACAACGCGGTAATAAAACAATACTTCATATCTGGTTACTTATAAGTATAGAGACAAAAAAAAATAATGGCTTTTATCAATTTCTCAAAGTTGAAAAAAATGCTATCAACTTTCATGACCTAGTTTTTTTTTGGCACAAAAGTGGTCTGGGGCATTTGCTATTTCTTGGCGAATTTTTATTTGATTTTTAATTTTTGTAGGTTTTTGAAAAGATAATGTAATACTGATACTGATTCTTAGAACAACTTGTTGGAAAATTGAAACTGTAGAACGAAATTTTTGTAAAATCTCAAAAAAGATATATTTTCCCCCATATAAACACACTTGAAATTTTCAATCGATTTCCGGAGCGACTTTTCTTTATCCGATTGTCCCCATACTTCACATTTATTAGTTTTATATTGAAAGGTAACAAACCCACATAATTTTCAGGACTGAATATTTTGGGCTATTTTAAATATGGGAAGGTCAAAGATTCCTCGATATGAGAATAATTTCGTCCTCCCCAAAAGGATAAAAAATGCACAAGAAAGCACGAAAAAGCCCCTGGCGGCTGTTAAAAATAAAAATAAATGTGAAAAATGGATTTCCCGATTCAAAAAACCCCCGGTGTATACATTTTCAATAATTTTTTTTTTCATTTGAATGAGTATTATGGAAAATATTATGAAATAATTTTCTGCGAAATTGCGGCAGACTCGAAAATGATTTTAGAGATATGGTTCCTTGGGCAAATATACTTGTTATAGCCCATAGTACCAGAATCGCGATGAACCCATGTAGATTTTTTTGGCCACCTACAGTTTGACCAACCCTTATACATATATATAAATATAAATATATATTTATATTAAAAAAGATATAAATTGAAAAAAATTCAAGTAATTTTAAATAAATAAAACATCAAAATAAAAAATTATACAAAAAATCAATTTTACCAAAAGAAATTTAAATTAAGAAATGAAATAAAATAAAAATAATGTTAAAGTAAACATGAAAAAATTTTAAATTCATCATAAAAATTGACACGGATGAAAGTCAAAAAGAGAATTAAAAAGTGTTGCAGAAAGAAAAACTCATAGTGTGAACCGGGACTAGGAAAAGTTACTGAAGTCTAATGATCAAAGTTATTTCCCGTAGGCTTTACAAAAATTATTTGCTAAGCTTGATAACCCTCACTTTGCTCACTTTAAAGCAATATATTCTACAACATATTATGGACATCCTAACTGTGATGTCTACCATGTACATCATTTTATTGTAGGCGTTTTTAAGAATCAATTTGTAATTTTTGATTTTGAAAACCAGGTTTGTTCCAAGTTTATATACATCTCCAGTTTCCATTAAATGATTTTATATATATCTGCTACAAATTTATTTCTTTTATAAAAAAGGAGAGTTCAGAAAGAATTTAAACTATATATTCATCTTAGCATATTAAGAAAAAATATTTCAAAAAATATTTCATAAGTTCTGTAAACACTTTCTTAGTAGATTTAATGAAGTGTGCCCGGCCGTTTGTAAGTATATGTGAACCTGGTACGAAAACTAATGGTCGCAATTACACCGAGATGAAATTTCGTATATAAACTTTTATCGGAAGTTTTATATGTATGTAGGTGGCTTTAATTTCTTCCCTGATTTTACTGTTTTTTTTTTGTTATTTTATTTTAAATGCATCCTTAAATTAACATATAACTAGCAAATTCAGATAAAAATAATTTAAAATTTGTTTTTTTTTATATTAATATCTGAATCATTTGAATATCTTGAAATTATCGTATGACTTCTAAGGTCTCAAAACATTCTTGTAGCAATACAACTTTGACTATAATATGTCGGCTATGTTAAATAATAAGCGCTAAGTGCCTAGTTAGCGACTGTTGATATAATATAACTTACCGAAAATGTAACGTTGGCATTTAGTGCAATTATAAAACATTAAAAACGAACCAGTATTTTGTTGTGTAAAATTAATCAAAGTTAATCAGATGCTCACAAATGTCACGTACAAACGTAGAAAATTCTGTTGTAAACAGATTGAATCGTTATGTTTATGTGACGCGTCAATGCGATAATTGTTCTAATGCTTTTCATTGTTATATTACGTTTAGGTACAATTAGCTTGACGTTTAATTTGATTGATTTGTTTGACTATAAAATTAGGAACAGATTTAGAAAATACAGATTTATAAAAATTATTCTAATCGATGTTCTTTATAAAAACGGCTTTGCGGTTGGCCCCTTTCCAGGGCTACGTCTGAATATGCACCGATTTACACGAACTTCAGTATCGACCATAATGTTACTTTTTTAATGAAAGTTGTGTTTACAATCTATGGTACTTTTTTCATCAAATTTATTTTTATACCCTCCACCCCAGTGTGCAGAGGGTATATACATATAAGTTTGTTATTCCGTTTGTAATAATTAGAAAAAAATTCTGGACCCCATAAAATATATATATTTGTGACCCTTATAACAAGCGGAGCACAGTGGTTCAAAACCAAAAAAAAGTGGTAATAAGTCTGGAACTTCTAAACTATTGGTTGAATTGGAATAGTATATTCTAGGCGATTGTAGTCAAGGATATAGGCTTTCAAAATATTTATTTTTGAGATACCCTGTTGTAACACAAGGTGAGCTACAGGGTGCCAAAGTCGACCACCTCGAGGTGGAAAATGCTTTCAAAGCTTGTAACTTTTATAAATATGAAGTGATTTTTACGTCTTTTAAATTTTTCCAATAACCATTAAATTATTAACAAAAAACATGCTTATACTACCTAGTTATCGCTTATGGTTTAAAAAATATTTGATTTTAAAAATCAACATTTGAACTTTTCACCAAATTCTTTCTTGGTTTTTCGCAAATAACATTTTTATTAAAATAGATAAAAAAAAATCTAAAAATATGTGGCGATAGCCAGTACTTTTAAAAAAAAATATGTTGAAGTATTTTTTGAATTATTTCAAACCGTTTAGTGAGCACAAAATCTTAAAGTTGACTTTTTGAATCAGGTTCTAAAAATTGCAAATTTTTGCCAAAAAATACCCTTCATTCTTTCACTTTTTTCTCACAACCTTGGTAAAATATGTATATATTTTTCTACATATTTTAAAAGAATATGCTTCAAGAATGGTTGTGAGCGAAATTTTTAATATTTTTGGACATGCACCCTACGTCCAGCATTGGACGAAATTGGGCAATTTAAAAAAAAAAACTAAGTTTTACAAGTTAATACAAAAATATCCGCTCGATTTCTTCAAATATTTCACCGCAGTATTAAAGCACCAAATACTTTTATATATTTGCCGCAATAAAATTCACCGCCGTTACATAAACGTGGTCAGGAGGGCTAAAATGGTGAAAAAAGTCAAATTTTCATACGAATTTTTTTTGTTAACATAAAAAACATGTTAAGTTTAGTTATTTTTACATTTTGTTTATTGATTCAGAACGGCATTTAAATTATCTAAAAACTTCAAAAAATCATTTTGATACAGTTAAGAGTTTTTGAGATATTTATATTCAAATTTCAGAAAAAAATATAGAAAAACTATGGTTTTTCGTTTTTTTGGTTTTTTTGGTAAAGCGTTCCCAAAATTTTTGAATTTTACTTATTATTATATATATTGTTAAAGAAGACATATTTATCTATTCAACGATATATAACATGTCTATCAAATATATTGCAACATGCTGAAATAATGACCCCAAACCACACTCCACAGGCAAAAATTTAGCTATTTCTCTATTTGTTCATATAAATGGTCATTTACATAGTGAATGACATATTTTTTTATTGTAAAGGGTAAAGGGTTGCATACGTTTTTATTACTTCAAATAATTTTATATATCTTTTCAAAGAAGGTATAATTATAAATTAATGGTGTATGAAATATTTACCTAATGAGTTTCAACTGATCATAAAATTGCCCGAAACTCTGATGCTGATTTTATACAAAAAAAAAAAAAAAAACAGGTAAAAAGCCAATGCCTAAGATATTTTCATTATTAAATAACAAATATAACTAATTTTTTTTAATGAGTATTTTTTTATTTGTTTTATAATAGGCTTAAAATTACATAACAATTGTCTGCTTTTTTACTAGTTATTTTCTACAAAACAATCAGAAATATCAAAAGATAAAAGATGTTTTATATCCATAGCTTCGGAATAATCATTTTCTATTTCCAGATTTATTTTTGGTAAACATTTTGTTCTTATGGAGTATATTACTGGATGTGATGATATCAATAAATATTCCATTAAATCGGAATTTTGGTACATTTATATTTTTTTTGCTACATTACATTTTAGCAGCTTCCTTTGGTTGCGTGCGTGTTAAGGCTGATTTAAAAGAATCCTTAATTTCATTAGGCGAATGGTTGCTAATGATTTCTTCTTGTTTTTTCTTTTTTGTCCTTGATTGAACATTTTCGTAGTCCTTTTTAGGTCGACCAAATGCCTTTCTCTCAATTTGTACTGTGAGGCCCGTTTTCAACCATTCTTCATTTTTAGTCATAAACTTTGATTTTGATAAACCCGATTGGCTAAATCTTCTTTCGAAAGCTTTGTAAAAATTTTCAACATCTTCAGATCTCACATTTAAACCGTAAGTGTTGTTAATTGTATAAAATAATTTCGAGATTTTTTCCGAACGTGATGAATGAATAGTAGAATCGGAAGGATTTTCCCAAATAACTTTGCAAAGTGAATAATACTTTAATGTAACCTCCATGATAGATTATACGTAAGTGATCTTAATAAACAAGAAACTCATGGTTATATACTGAAAATACTTTTTGAAAGGTAATATATCGGGCATGTACTTCAACCAATACTTACATTTTGTTTTAGTGAATCTAAGGATTTGGCTTTTACCTGTTTTTTTTTTGCATAACAAGGTATTGTGAATTACAGATATTTTGCAATAGGTATCAGAGTTTCGGGCAATTTTATGATCAGTTGAAACTCATTAGGTAAATATTTCATACACCATTAACTTATAATTATACCTTCTTTGAAAAGTTATATAAAATTATTTGAAGTAATAAAAACGTATGCAACCCTTTACCAAAAGACAATAAAAAAATATGTCATTCACTATGTAAATGACCATTTATATGAACAAATAGAGAAATAGCTAAATTTTTGCCTGTGGAGTGTGGTTTGGGGTCATTATTTCACCATGTTGCAATATATTTGATAGACATGTTATATATCGTTGAATAGATAAATATGTCTTCTTTAACAATATATATAATAATAAGTAAAATTCAAAAATTTTGGGAACGCTTTACCAAAAAACCCAAAAAAAACGAAAAACCATAGTTTTTCTATATTTTTTTCTGAAATTTGAATATAAATATCTCAAAAACTCTTAACGATATCAAAATGATTTTTTGAAATGTTTTAGATAATTTAAATGCCGTTCTGAATCAATTAACAAAATATAAAAATAACTAATCTTAACATATTTTTTATGTTAACAAAAAAAATTAGTATGAAAATTTGACTTTTTTCACCATTTAAGCCCTCCTGACCACGTTTATGTAATGGCGGTGAATTTTATTGCGGCAAATATATAAAAATATCCGGAGCTTTAATACTGCCGTGAAATATTTGAAGAAATCGAGCGGATATTTTTGTATTAACTTGTAAAACTTAGTTTTTTTTAAAAAAGTTGCCCAATTTCGTCCAATGCTGGACGTAGGGTGCATGTCCAAAAATATTAAAAATTTCGCTTACAACCATTCTTGAAGCATATTCTTTTAAAATATGTAAAAACTATATATACATGTTTTACCAAGGTTGTGAGAAAAAAGTGAAAGAATGAAGGGTATTTTTTGTCAAAAATTTGCAATTTTTAGAACCTGATTCAAAAAGTCAACTTTAAGATTTTGTGCTCACTAAACGGTTTGAAATAATTCAAAAAATACTTCAACATGTTTTTTTTAAAAGTACTGGCTATTGCCACATATTTTTAGATTTTTTTTTATCTATTTTAATAAAAATGTTATTTGCGAAAAACCAAGAAAGAATTTGGTGAAAAGTTCAAATGTTGATTTTTAAAATCAAATATTTTTTAAACCATAAGCGATAACTAGGTAGTATAAGCATGTTTTTTGTTAATAATTTAATGGTTATTGGAAAAATTTAAAAAACGTAAAAATCACTTCATATTTATAAAAGTTACAAGCTTTGAAAACATTTTCCACGTCGAGGTGGTCGACTTTGGCACCCCTTAGCTCACCCTGTGTTACAACGGGGTATCTCAAAAATAAATATTTTGAAAGCCTATATCCAATCCAACCAATAGTTTAGAATTTCCAGACTTATTACCATTTTTTTTTGGTTTTGAACCACTGTGCGGAGTTGATATAGCGATGTCCGTCTGTCCGTCTGTGGAAATCACGATGACAACTTCAACCGGGCAGCTAGGGTACTCGTTTGCATAAAAATGATTCACTGACTTTCTGAGAAGTTCGCTATTTAAAATCGTCCAAATCGGTTAAATAGGGCCCGAGATCTGCATGAAGAACTAAAAAAGTCTTGAAAAATATGATTTTCTATGTTGTTCTTGTCACGATCACGCCCCCAATAGGATATCTAGGGTGATCATTTTTAGTGAGGATGATTCATCAAATTCATGGGAAGATTTCTGTTTCAAAAATCATTAAAATCGGTGGAACAGGTCCAGGGAAATCTCTGAAAAATAAAAAAAAAAATGAAAAAGATGATGTTTCTATATTGCTCTTGTTGTTAATTTAAATGTTGTATTGTTGTCATAGGTGGACTTGTTGTTTTTGTAGTCGTAATGGTAATATTATTATAAAAACTAACCCTTTGTAAATTTTTTTTATCAGCTCTGGTAGACAAATTTTACAGTTTCCATTGTTTTGGCATCACTAAAAAAATTTGTTAGATTATTTTTGTCATCGTCGCGAGCCTGCCTGCAAAGTTTCAGATCGATTGGGTCACGTGAAAGGGGTTAAAAATCAATCCAAATTTTTTTCGACAAGCAGACACTACGATATAAAGGGAGTAAAAATTCACCAAAATCTAAAGTAAATAATGTTAAACTACCTAATTGTTAATAAAAAAAAAACAATGTATATTAACCAAACAAAATTTTATGTATTAATTTATTTAGAGAAAAACACGAAAATAACTTTTGATGTATTTTTTGTGTGTATATACATACATACATATATTAAATAACAAAATAATAAATATATATTCTATGCATGTATGTTCATAATAACCGCATGTTAGAAATAAATTGGTATATTATTTTGTTTATATAAAATGCTGCAATATTTTGCTTTAGGGAAAATACATTTCTTTTGTATTAACAAACAGAGTGTCACTTAATTTTGCTCAGTGTTGCTATGCCACAGTAGATGGCGCAGCAATTTTTGTTCTAATTAGCTTTGCAATCGTTATTTCTATTTTAACATGAATGTCAACATTTTCAATTAGATATCAAACACAACAATGTTAAGAGTATACACAGAGCTGGTCTTTTACTTCATACGTTTTCCCATTATAGTTTTATAACTATGACCATAAGTTTGGCATACTACCTTTTTGTTGTGATTACAAAATAGAGTTACCGAGTTCATCAATGAGTTTTTTTTTGCTTTAAAACAGTTCTACATAGATATATAAAATTATTTTTCTACTTTACTTACAAAATATCTGATTGCGATTACATATAATTTTTAAAAATTGTTTGTAATTACTAAATCATTACTATTGACATAAATACAAAATTGCACCCTTTAAATTTTCCATTCAAATTTAAGAGAATATAAATTTTAAAAATTGGAATTCAGATTTCCAATTATAAATTAGGAAATATCGACTGAATTTCAGAAAATCATACGTAAACGTCGGATATAATAACTTGAAGGTTAGAAGAAATCAATTGAATTTTTAAAATATAATATTTAATCTTTAAACACAAATTGAAACACAGAAAACATCAAATATAAAAAATTACAAAATCAACTGAAATTAAAAAACAATTTTGCCATTCAGGAGACATTAATAGCATTTCAGGATAAGAAAACATTAATTTAAATTCAATGAAGTTTAAAAAATCTCAAATGATATATAAGGATTGCTAACATAAAAATTATTACATAAATAAAGCGCAATTTGATGAGAATGATATTTATATATTATTTTTCACAATTTTTTTTGATGAAAATTTTAAGTTTTTCAGAAAATAAAGATAACAAATTATTTTATTTAAAATTTTTGGGACATTTGGTTTTTTGCGCTTGGCATCCCTAATTTGAACCAGTGTTCATGATGATTTCAGCATTTGATTTCATGGTAGGAAAGGTTTTACGAAATATTGAAATTCGATAATAATTCCTAGGTAGTAGTATTTGGAGCCAATAAATGAAAATATATTTTATTAACATAATTTAATTCAAAATCAAAAGTTGGCGTTACTGGGTTAGATTTTGTATTGTATAGTGTAAATAGTGAAAACTTCCTCTTAGTATGTAAAAAAAATTTTATTTTCCAATTATGGCAATATTTTAACAAAAAAATTGAGAGAGCTTTTTTTGGTTATTATATTGTAACTCGATGCGAACTATACGGCCGCAATGAAGAATTATTTGGCCAGTTAAAAGAAACTATACAGCCATATCCAATTAGCATGATTTAATGCGTATAGCCACCCTAGACAACTATTACCTTCGCAATGGAGGTAAGGGCGAGCTATATAATTTGCAAAAACTTAAACTAAATTAATTAACTAATAATGTCATATAACCGGAAACGCATGCATATAGGTAGAGAACATAAATGCATGCCGATCAGCAACCACGATGACCAAAAAGCAAACACCGAAACGTGTTTTGTTTTATCCCAAATAATAGAAAAGGCGAAAACGATCTGTACTCGCTGGAACGCGAATTACTAATGTGAGAGAGCTCTATATACCAAGTCTTAGAATAAACAAAAATACAGATCAAACCAAAGAATTTGGTGAAATAATTTGGTATTAAGTTTAGCCCTTCGGTTAGCGAGAAGGTCCCTTTTTCATTTTAAAACTGAAATTACTCCTATTTCGGCCAGGACAAGGTACCCCAAAAGTTACCCTGTTTTCCAAGAAAATATTGTCAAAAATCGTTTAAAAGAAAACTCAAGGTGATATACCCAACAGTTTAGTTTTTATTGAGGTTTAAAGGTGAGTAGTACGGGAACGCATGACAAGGTCCGTAGGGACCTTGTACTGAAATTACAAGAAACATTAAGACACAAACTTTATTTTGACTTCTTTTTAGCTGCTTTATTGTTTGGTAATATTTGGCAAATGTTGCAGTCTAACTTAGCAGCATCTTACACTCCGCATGATTCACTGACAGTTGATGAGCTGTTATTCCCATACAGAGGCCGTACTCGCTTCACACAATATATTCCGTCGAAGCCAGCCAAGTATGGTATAAAGGTATGGTGGTTGTGTGACTCAAAATCATTCTATCCTGTCAAAGGAATGATTTATTCTGGTAAATTGCCTGACCAGGAGCGTGAAATAAATCAGGGGCAGAACGTTGTACTTGTTCTTGCGGATAAATATTTGGATTCTGGCCGCACAATTTATGCTAACAATTTCTTCAGTACATTGAACTTGGTGCATATTTTGATGAGAAAGAAAACTGCATATGTTGGAACAGTACGCTCTAACAAAACATTTGTGTCACGGGAGTTACATAAAAATCGTACATGGCAATCAACAGCACAATGTTTGGGTTCAACGAAGGCGATATATCACTATGCTCATATCTGCCCAGGAAGAATAAATCAGTAATTTTGCTATCTACACAACATTACACTTGAGATGTGAACATGGAAACTGAAAAGAAGAAGTCCTTAGCCATTCTTGATTACAATGCCAACAAATCCGGCATTGAATACTATGTACCAGATGCTTGGGACGTATATATGCAAGTGCTCAAGAAAGCGCTGGCCGCTTGCCATGTTTTACAATATGCTCGACATCGCTACATTAGCTGCATTCATAATATTCAACGAGATGAAGCCAGTGAAGAGAATTGACGGACGGCGCTCATTCCTCCTTATGCTTACTAAGCAATTGGCATTACCCAACATTGAAGAACGTGCCCTGAATACTCGCATAACTGCATATCCAAGGATATGAATGATTATATATATTTTTTTATTTTAGATAGTACCAAGACCAACAGAAGGAGCTGCACCGTCGTTTGCGCTAAGGACAAACAGGCCATCATGTCGACTATGCCGTTCAGAGTACGGTCGTCAACGAAAACAAGGGCCTATTGCTGTTCCTGCAACAATGCAGTTTGTGCAGAGCATTCAAGATTAATGCATCGGTGCTTAACCTGCACTCAAAATGAGGAACAACCATCGCAACAATAGTTTTTTTAAGTTTTGTTCATTGTAAAACTAAATTTTCATAATAAAATTCATAAAAATTAATTATGTTAGTATAAAAAAAAAAATATTTTAATTTATTTATCAACACTTTAATTAATAAACAATAATAAAATAACAAACCAAAAATTGTAAAATGTCTTTTTCATAGATAATGTCATATCAACAAAAATAGGTTTAAGGGTACCAGAAGTGTTGCTAGACGGAGAGTTAACAAATTGTTTAGTTTTTCAAATATTTTGTTTACATTTATTATCAATACTCAAACCGAGGTGGAGGGTATCAAAGATTCGGCACAGCCGAATTTAATACTCTTACTTGTGCTTTTATTGAAAGGTACTTGTTTAATACAAGTTACTTCTTTATGAAAAGCTACTTTTTTAGGAAAAGATATTTTATTATTGATACATAAAAAAGGCACTTATTTTAATAAATGGTACTTTTTTTTAATAAAAAATACTTTTGTTGTAAACTATACTTTTAAATAGAAGTAATCTTTTTAAGAAAAATAACTTTTGTTAACAAAAGAACTTTTTTAAGAAAAATTGTTTTTGAATATTACAATTTTTTTTATTAAGAGATAGTTATTTTTTGCAATAGATACTTTTTTTAATAAAAGGTAGTTTTTTTAGTAAAACTCCTTTTTTTATAAGGTTACCTTTGTCACTTGTTATTTTTTAATAAAATGTACTTTTTTAATAAAAGTTACGTCCTAAAATAATTTAAACCATAAAAACAAAGTTTTTATTAAAACTTTTTCTTTCCTGATGCATTAAATTTTATGCTTTCAGTGCATTCTACTGTTATTTTATTTTGTTTGATGGTTTTATTGGTATTAAAAGAATCACATTGAGTTTCAAATCGATCGGATAAGGGGGAACCGGTTTTAATCTCTCCGTGACTATGCGTACCTGTACGTGACTTAGACAAAGTTAATCTGTTTTTCACAACAAGTATACCGACCAAGTTTCAGATTGATTGGATGAGTGGAAATGTGTTTTGAATATCTCCGTGACTGTGCGTGACTATGCGTGACTGTGTGTGACTATCTTAGAATTAATCTTTGGCCACGACAAGCCTATCGACCAAGCTTCACATCGATCGGATAAGGAGGAATAGGGTTGCCCCATGTTGAGAGAGACAGAGAGTATGAGTTAAAAGAAAGAGTTTAAAATGTTTAAGAAAGTTACTTTGCTAAGAAATGGTACTTTTTTAAGACAAGCTCCTTTTTAATGGAGGCACTTTTTACGAAAAAGTACCTTCTTAACAATAGGTACTCTTTTAAGAAAATGTACTTCCCTAATAAAGTGTATTTTTTAAGAAAAAGTAATTTTGTAGGAAAAGGTACGAAAATAAGAAAGGCTTTTCAAGGAAATTTCCTTCGATAAGAAAATTCTTTCTTTTACGAAAAGGTGATTTTTTTTAAGGAAAAGCCCTTTTTAACATAAGATACTCATTGAGAAAAGGAACTTTTTTAGGAAAATATACTTTTTTAACATAAGATACTCTTTAGGAAAACGTACGTGTTTTTAATAAAAGGTACTTCTTTAATGAAACGAAGTTTTTGAATGAAATGTACTTTTTTTAAAAAAGTAAATTTTTTAATAGAAGGTACTTTTTCAATAAAAGGTATTTTTTTAAAAGAAATTTTTTAATTAAAGGAACTTTTTTAGTGAAATGTACTTTTTTAATAAAAGGTACATTTTTAATAAAATACATTTTTAATAATAATTTGTACTTTTTTTAATGAAAGGTACTTTTTTCAATATAAGATACTTTTTGAATAAAAGGTACTGTTTTAAGAAAAGATACTTCTATTTAAATGTAAATTTTGGTCGAAAAAAGCAATTTCATTTCATGTTTCACTTAACTTTGATTTAAAAACGATGTTTGTGTTATTTATGGCTTTTTTTTATTAACTTCATATTGATAATTTTTGTTTTTATTCCTAACTCAAGATATAGTCACACAACTTGAGAAGCAAAAATAACGAAAAAGTAAAAAACTGCCATAAAAATTTTTTTTATTGCGATTTTAGATTTAATTGTCGCACTTAAAGTAGAGACATTTTTGTACATTTTCTGTTGAAAAGAGTAATAGAAGAGACACAGATTTTGTTGTGAGGCCGAGTTTTTGGGGAACTCCTTTTTGTTTAACTCCTTTTATGTAATTTTTTTGCTAGCTTTATTACATTTTTTATTCAATTTCATGCAATATGTTGTCCAATTCAATTTCCTACAATGTCTTCATCAACTCTAACCGGAAATGGAGACTGGATTGTATTTGGTCAATATGAAATCACCAGTGATATTTATCGTCTTAAAACTGAGTAAAGCTAACAACGTTGTCTGTTCGAATTGTTGTCATGCTGTTTACGTTGGTATTTTTATGATTGATAAATTTCCTGTTGTAAATCATTATAGAAACTGGGATGTATGACAAGAGAAAACTTACAAATAATGTAATAAAAATGTCATTTATTAACTCGTTTGTTATTGTTTTGTGCGGAAATAAAATAATAACAACTATGATAATATCCACCTGTATCTTAAATTCCATATCAGAAGTACTGTTGGTTACCATTTTAATACAGTTCGCAATATTAAGGGCCGTATGCAAAAAGTTAAAGTGTACTTCAAGTAGACTTTATTGTATGTTTTTCATATAAAATTTGTTGATATAGTCTACTTGAAGTACACTTTAATTTTTTTGCATGCGGCCCTAAACCTTTAAATTACAATACCATTTATATTTAAAATTAATTATGTTTTTTTTTCAAGGTCCAAATTAGTTTTGCTAAAAAACCTTTGCAATTTTAATTTTGTCTATACCTATTTTTATATTTATATTTATTCATTTGAAATTCTACACACAAGACTAATAGTCTCTTATTGCAGTATGGAATTATGCATTTGGATATGTATATAACAATTTTTAAATCCAATATTAATACTTATATTACAGTCAAATATAAACAAAAATTTTTGATTTGACTCAAAAAAAAAAAAAAATAAAAAATTTAAATAAACAAGAACAATTGAAAGTCCAATTTTTGCAATATCAAAAAACTTACAAAATAAAGAAAATTATTTTACAATTTACTGAACAGAGTAGAAATTAAGTAAGTTTCTCTTAAAAATTTGTGCGCTACTAATAATTTGTATGCTGTGAGGGAATATATTCCTGAGACGAATTCAATTAATATATAATTGCCATTCTGACGTTAAACTACGGTGTCTTAGCGGGATAAGGCGTTTGCCTCTATTTGATCTAGAAAAGGTTAGACGACAGTAAAGATGTTCCGGTTGTTGCGTATACATATAATATTTTGTGTAAAAAAATAGAACTCTTGCATTGAGTAAATCTTCTACAAAATGATCGCTTTATCAAATGTTTAAAATAAAACAATTTAGTTCAATTTATTTGTTCTTTGCAAGAGCAAAGAATGCGTTTATTGAAAGAATTGGGCCAAATTTATACCACTAATATGCTTACACAGCAATTCTATATACAATAAGGAGCATGGTGACGTAAAGCATGTTTCCAACTCAATTCTAAATACCGGGTGATCCAAGTAGAGATATTTTTTCAATAGCCTTTTTGACAGGTCACGTGTGAGTAGTGTCATGCTGTCACGTTATTTTTGTTGAGTATTGTTTGGCATTTCATCATGGAAAGACTTTCGCCTGAACAACGTTTACAAATCGTTCAACGTTATTACGAAAATTCTCGTTCTGTGAAGAATGTGTTTCGTGCACTTCGCTCAACTTATGGTCCACATAATCGGCCTACTGAGCGTACTCTTCGGCCGAATAGACCACGTCCAGCATGCAGTGAAGAAAATATAGCGGCCGTAGCTGAGAGTGTACACGGAAACCTGGAGAGTCGATTCGAAGCCATTCGCAGCAACTCGGACTGACGCATGGAACGACTTGGCGCATTTTACGTTGAGATCTTAAATTGAAAGCGTACAAAATACAGCTTATGCAAGAACTGAAGCCGCGAGACCTTCCCAAGCGACATTCGCTTCGCTCTATGGGCTCTTGAAAAGTTCCAAGAAGATCCGACGTTTTCGAGCCAAATGAAGTCCATTTCTGGCTCAATGGGTACGTCAACAAGCAAAATTGCCGCATTTGGGACGAATAGCAACCTGAAGAGATTCAAGAGCTGTCACTTAATCCAGAAATAAGTAAGAAAATTATAGTAGGTCTAGACCGACTATACAATACCCTATGCCATGCGTTTAGAGATCCTATCTCTCAGGCCCAACTAACTGGATATAGAAAATATGCATAAAACAAAGTTGAGTGGGATTTTTATTAATTTTTTTGGCTGCAGATATGAAAAAGTTTATTTCGGATGCTATATCTATATGGGGACTAGGCCCAAAAATGGACCGATCCTGACCATGCTTGGTAAAGTCTCTTGTATTTTGCAAAAATATATACAAACAAAATTTGAGAAGAATCAGTGCATTATTTTGTTTTTTGATCGATTTAAGTGAAGATCGGGAAGCAGCTCTATATGGGGCCTATGACTGAGAGTTGTCCCGTAGGGATTATTTTTGGACTACTGATTAATGGATGTAATAAACACATACAAACCCAATTTTACTAAGATTTATATGATAATTTGGATCTTATGGCAATTTATGTTGATTTCTAAGGGTTAATTTGTATGGGGGCTAGGTCTGAACATGAATCGATTCTCACCAATTTCAATAGCGTTCATCCAATGGCCGATAAAAGCTGATAAGCCAAATTCTATCAAAATATATTCATATTTGCGACCTGCAGTTTGATTACAAGCTGTACATGGACACACAGACGGACGGACGGACATCGTTAAATCGAATCAGATTGTGATTCTGATTCTTTCGGTATAATAAAAGATGGGTCTAGGTCAAATATTTATGGTAGTTACAAACAGCAGCACAAAGTCATTATACCCAAACCACATAGTGGTATAGGGTATAAAAACAACGGTTTCATCGGTCCATATTTCTTCAAAAATGATGCCGGTGAGAACGTAACCGTCAATGGCGACCGTTATCATACCATGATAACCGACTATTTGATGCCTAAAATTTAAGCTCGTGATCTCGGCGACATTTGGTTTCAACAAGACGGCGCACAGTGGACCATATTTTGAGAAGGCGGCCAAAAATCATTTTTTTTTTTTTGTTACCGCTCTTAAAGTTATGGTACTCATTTGAAAGTAAATACTAGTTAACCTCGGGAGCCAAAAAATTGCGACTCTATCTCAACTATATCACAGCGAACGGGGTCTTCGAAAATGGGCTTTCTCAGTATGTTGCTAAAATTAAAAATTTCTTTGTAAATTTTTATTTTTGAATGACTGTATCTTTTTTGATTTAAAAGATTTTGAAGTGAAGTAAATTTTGTATAATTTTGTGACTTCCATACTATTCACGTTAAAAATGTAAAATCACTGAGTCATTCCGAAATTTAAAAAAAAATTGTTTAAAAAAGGTCAAAATTTTCCGAAAGTCTCCTACTTAATAGAGCGTAACTCCTGCCAGTCAAAAGCAATCAGAAAAAATCTTGTACTCTTCTATAGTCCGAACGCTCCCCTATACTCCTATACCCCATTATATGCCCGCCAGTTTCCACCCGTGTGCACCAGAACAATTTTTCTGACCCATATATTAAGTTTGAGGTGATGTTTGTAACTGCCAAAAATATTGGACCTTTATCCATGTTTAATTATACGGATCGACTCAAAAACACTTTCTGAGTCGATTAAACGATTCCGTCCGTCCGTCTGAGTGTTATGAATACAAAAGTTGGTCGTACCGGTGCACCGCGGTGTATTTTTTTGCGTGTCGGTAGAGTTGTCAGGAGTTGTTATATACTTATAAAAAAGGGTTGAGATATAATGCGCTTAATTGTTACAGGTACATTTACATAGGTATCTTTCAAAAACATTAATAGTCTGAATTAGAGTTATATAGTTTAAATACCTGACAAACTGGGAAGCAATTTAATTAAAAGGTAAATGGTAAAAAAAAACCTATTGCGACATAGCCCTTTAAGATATGAGCAGGTATGCTTCACCTTTTAGAAGGGGTTAGGGTGTGGATTTTTATGCTTCTAAAAGTGGTAATAAAAGATGAAAATTTTTATTTTACATAATTGCAAGAAAGAGTATTTATAATAATGTTTCCACAATTATTATTCATTACAATTTGTGCAATGGCTAAGTACTGTTACAGAGATCTGGCAGATATTTATTTTCAACGAAATGATGTAGACGATGTAATTTAGCACATAGTGAGCAACGACTTCTTTAAGAATTGTAACCTAGAAGACATTGAAATGCAAAAAGGAAAAATTACTAATTTTGCATCGAATTTGAAAAGACGGTACATTGAATGCTCTCATAGCAAGGCAAAGATGTACAAACGTTACCAAGACTGGTTAATAAAGGAACTTATTTTTTCGAGTGCATCTACAACTGCCAACGAAAGTGGAAAAAAGGGTCGACCAGCAAAACCAATTGACGGATGTAGTGAAAGATCTCTAAGGCGCAAGCTGGAGAATATCAATGAAGAAATTTCTCAAAGAATTATTAAGGATTCATTTTTGCACCAAATTCAACCAACCCAAAATAAAAAAAATTAAATTGAAATAATTGAAAAAATAGTAGAAGCGAGCCCAAGGCGCACAAAGAGGATTTTGAAAAGCATTCCTAAACCAATTGAAGATAAGAAATTTACGCCGGAAGAAGCGATCGCACTATTTTTGGATTTGAAATTGACCAAAAATCAATATAAGGAATTGCGGAAGCGAACCAATGAAAAGAATTGTGGGATTTTTCCAGAGTATCGAGATTTAGTTTCTGCCAAAAAAGAATGCTTACCTTCACAATCTGCTAATAGTGTCACTTCAACATCAGCAGAAATAAAATTGCAAGATCTCCTTGAACATAATGCAGAACGATTGCTAAATACGCCTGATACTGATCATTTAAAAAAAATTGGTAATGGCAGCATTACTTTAATTTCTAAATGGGGATGTGATGGATCCTCTGGTCAGAAACAATACAAGCAATTTAATGCCGAAAATTCATCAGATGCTAATTTATTTATGGTATCTTTCGTTCCATTGCGCTTAACAAAAAGGTATAGCGTCTTAGAGCCGTCAGCTAGTAGAGCAACAGAAATTGATATATGGAAAAATGAAATTCCTTCTTCAACACAGTATTGCAGACCAATAAAATTTGCATTCAAAAAGGAAACCAAAGATGCCATAACTGAAGAAGTTCAAAAAATAAAAGATCAAATTAAGGAACTTCAGCCAGTAATATTTAAATTTGATGACCAAGATATTGAAGTATATTTTAAAATGTGTCTCAAAATGATTGATGGAAAAGTTGCACAAGCTTTAACTGGAACAAAGTCAACGTCAAGCTGCATTATATGCCAAAAGACATCAAGTCAATTAAGCCAACCCCCACCAGAAGACGATAGTTTTAAGGAAGCCTACGAATTTGGAATATCCCCTCCATGCTAGAATACGTTTCATGGAGCATATTCTTAAATTGGGTTATGATTTGGAATTTGGTCCGTTAGGCGAAACAGTGAGAAAAAACAAAGAAAATGAAGAAAAAAGAAAGCAAAAAAACAAATTCAACAAAAATATCTACAGCTACGCCTCGTAATCGACCAAACAAAACAAGGGGAAGGAAACACAAATGATGGAAATACTGCAAGGAGATTTTTTTCCGATCCGGAAACTGCAGCATCTATCACAGGTGTAGATCATGAATTAATAAGACGATTCAAAATCATATTACAAGTTCTAGCATGCAGCAGAAAGATTAATGCAAAAAAATTTGGAGAGTACGCCAATAAAACAGCTATACTTTATAATGAAAAATACTCTTGGAGATATATGCCATCCACAGTTCATAAAATTTTGTACCATGGGGAACAAATAATTCAAAACAATATGATACCAATAGGAGATCTATCTGAAAAAGCACAAGAAAAAAGGAACAAAGACTACAGAATCTTTCGCGAGCACAACACAAGGAAAATGTCCAGATGTTGTACTAATGAAGACCTTATCACTATTTTGTTGTGCACTTCATATCCATATATATCCAACATTCGTCAAAAATGGAAAACTACCTCTATTGAATTAGATGAAGAAGCTAAACAACTTCTAGAAGATGAAAATCAAGGCTATTTAAAATTTGTTGATTTAAAGTACTTTTTCATTACACTAACAATAAGTTACACTTTTTTTTCTATAGTTAAAAAATTTTCTTGATTTAAAAATTTATATATTTTGTAAATTTACAATAAAAATTGATATAGAAATATTTAAAAAGACAATAAAAAAAATTTAACTAAAGCAAACACATACGAGTTTTTCATTGAAACTTCTCTATCTTGAACCAATATAAGGTAACTTTTACGTTCGCTGCTTAATAAATTATATTTTAACGCGGAATCTTTTAAAAAAAACAACTTTCGGCCCTTGTGCACATTAGGACTAAAAAGTTTACGGGGGCCAAAGTTTGGCATTTTCTGAAATAATTAACTTTGTTAAAAAGTATTAGTTGTAAAAATAACTGAAAAAATAAGACATTATATTAAAAAAAACCTTTTTTTTTACCTTTTAACACTTCACTTTTGTACTAAAATTCAACTACAAATGAAAACGTATTTTAAACCCTCCGTAGCTTTTTTTATTTTCGGTCGAGAATTACGTTTTATAGCAAAACTTAAAGGCTAAAGTCTCACCTACCAAACAAAAAAAAAAAAAAAACGCATATCAAAATTCCAATCCAATCAAAAGTTATAGATTTTTGACCGCCTTCTCGTCAAATGGTCCACTGTGCGGCGCCACTTCCCACACAGCGCATCAATCAATGGATTTATTGAGAGAACACTTCGGTTAGCAGACAATTTCATGTTTTGGGCCGGTCGATTGGCCACCAAGATCGTGTGATATCACACCGTTAGACTTTTTCCTGTGGAGATATGTAAAGTCTAAAGTTTATGCGGACAATCCCGCTTCGATTCTGGCCTTGGAGCGAAACATCACGCGTGACATTCGCCACTTACCAGTCGAAATGCTCGAACGAGTCATCGAAAATTGAACTCAACGGATGGACCATCTGCGACGTAGCCGCGGCCAACATTTGATAGACATAATCTTCAAAAAATAAATTCCAAGGAATGTTCTTTCAAATGATAATAAACATTCCCCATTAAATTTGAACTTGCTGTGTTTTTTTTCTTTAAAAATGTAGGGAACTTCGAAATGCATCACCCTTTACAAAGCAATGATTATTAGTCAACACCAAAAGGGTTGACTGTAAACGCACAAAACATTCAATAAAGCAATGCTAGCATACAAATATTGTTGACCGTTCATTGCTTGTGTGCAAATACGATATCTTTATATTTCGATAATTAGTAATGCTCTGGTAGAGTAATAACAAACACGATTCATGCTACACCTCCCTTTTACGGAAGAATGCTCATATAACGATAGTTGTAAGAACATTCTTTAACAATGTAATTCATATTATTGGCTTAAATTATGTTTATTATTATTATTCTTTTTTTAAATTTCCTAAAATTATATGAATGGTTTATGTATTATATTATATTCTCTTAATTCTATGTGAATTGCAATTTTCTAGTTTATCATTATTTAAAAATTTTAAGTTTATTCTTATGTACTATTTGATTTATATTTGTTTCATTATCAATTATTGTTATATTATTTCTTAAATCAATTTTCTCAACTTTAAAGGGTCCCTTGTATTGAGGGTCTAATTTATGCCCTGTTTCATTTTTCAGTAAAACTAGGTCCCCTATTTTAATAGTATAATCTAATGTGTTCCTATCATAATTTAATTTCTGTATTAACTTAGATCTATCTATCATCTCTCTCCCCTCTTATGCGCTATTTCTAATCTAAATCTTACTTCTTTAGTATAATCATCCACGTTATAAAGTGGACTAATTTTATCTACCCTGTAAAACTATTCAAACTCATTTGGAAGTCTACCGTATATTAATTCATATGGGCAATAGTCATGAACGGATGTATGAGGGCATTGTATTAAAACAGTAGGTGAAGTAGCTAAACCAGTCATCCCAATCGACCCTATCAACGGATATGTAAGACCTCACATACTCGTGAAAGTTCTGTGACTTCTTTCCACCGTGCCAACGATTTGATGATGATGAGCAGTAGAAGTGAGTTTATTTATTTTAAGCAGATTACATAGTTCTTCCAACGTAGAATTTTTGTACTCTGTAGCCATCAGAGAACAGAATGAAAGCATTCGTTTTTATTGTTCATTCATACATTCGTTGATTTTGCCATGCATTCATTCAACAACAATAATTATTGCTGTTGCTACTTTGTACATTCATTGTTTTCTATGCGTTACATGTCAAGCACCGAAATTATATGATGACAAATTAATAAAATAAAACCAATCACACCATTCGTTTAGTATTCGTTGTTATAATAATTTGAAAAATGCAGTGTGAAATTATTTTGGGGAAAATAAATACCGGTGTTTATCGTACAATAAAGAAAAATACTAAAAGCAAAATATGGAAAATTTTTTCTCTTATACAAAATGAGAATAACTAAATAGTTAATGGATTCGTGTATTGCGAAAAGTATAATCACTTATTTAAATACAACGGAAAACATACTTCAAATTTAATTCGGCACAAATGTTACGCAGAACAAAATTCTAATACTGAGTTAAAAAAAGTCAGCAGTTTCGACAAGGATGAATTTACAAATGTGTGCGCCCAATGGGTTGTAGAGGACTGTCGTCCATTTTCTGCCGTTAGTGGGAACGGATTTAAAGAACTAGCTCAAGCCCTAATAAATATCGGAGCAAAATATGGGAGTCATGCAGATATATTGGATCTAATACCAGATCCGACAACAATATCAACTCGCATACAAATTAAGGGGAGGAAAAAAGAAATGAAATAAAAAATGAAGTTAAAGCAGCAGTGATAAATGAAGTGGCGTCAATAACAACCGACTTGTGGACTGACGATTTTGTAAAACGAAATTTTTTGTGTGTTACATTTCATTTTATGAAGGAATCGGAGTTGAAACATATTGTATTAGGTGTAAAGTCAATGGATTTTCAAAGTTGCACAGGAGAACATATATTGGCTAAAGTAAAATGTGTTATGAATGATTTTGAAGTAAGTAACTTAGATTAAGTTAAATTCGTTACAGACAGAGGAGCAAACATTATAAAAGCTCTGCAAAATTACACTCGCCTTAATTGTTCAAGCCACTTGTTTAATAATGCGTTACATTCTGCTTTGAATAATACTGCGGAATTACAGTAAATGCTAGAATCTTGCAAAAAAACTGGTTAAATATTTCAAAAAAAGTAATTTACAGCATATGTTGACCACATCGTTAAAAAACTTTTGCATAACTCGCTGGTCCTCGCATTATAATTTGTTCAAATCGATTTTGAACAACTGGGTTGCCATACAAGAAATACTTTCAAAAAACGGAGAAATGTATAGAACTGGTGAAATTCATTTTTCTACGCTCATAGCACTAGTAGAATTTTTGAAAATTTTGACAAAATAAGTAAAAAATTACAAGGCGTTAATTATGTCACAAGTAACTATATTTGTTTGTCAATTAACAGCCTAAAAAATATTTGTGCAATTAAAACCCCTGATTCTCCGGCTATAGTTAATTTAAAAACAAACATTATAAAGGAGATAGATGGCAAATGGATCCCCAATATCAGTATTTACCAATACGCTGCTTGTTTTTTGTATCCACCAACAAATCGTTCTGTGGAAGAAGTAGTTCTAAGGGAGGTAAAAAATTTTTGTGTTTCACAAATTTTGAGTGATCAAGAGTGTCTAGCATCCCCAACCACTGGAATTCATAATCAAACTGCAAATAATAACCCAGCTACAAGTTATTTTGAATTATTCTTTTCGTAGTTCATCAATAGTCCAAACCTAACAATAGAAGAAAGCGTCTCTGATGAAGTTAATCGGTATTCTTTCTCTCATATTAATATTGATATAAACTTCAATGCTTTAGAATGGTGGGACCATCACGTTACGGAATATCCCAGGTTGTCTAAATTTGCGAAAAAAAAAATTTTAGCTATCCCTGCCAGTAGTGCTGCATCGGAGAGAGTTTTTTCTGCAGCAGGCAATTTAATTACTGAAAAAAGAAATCGATTGGGCCCGAAATCAGTTAATAATATTCTGTTTTTTAATTCAATTTTTAAATATGAACAAACTTAATATGTCTTAGTATCTCTTCTTGCTAAGAAGCATCTCGTCTATCAACAGAATTTAAGTCTAAAGCCTTATGTAAGAAGTTGGTGAAGTTTTGTTACTTCCCATATAAGTTTATAGCGGACTTAAGTGCTGTTGTTAGTCATGTTGATAATGTTTGTTACTCCATAGATGCTTCTTGTTCTTGTTAAATTATGTTTTTTTTTTTTGTAATAACTATGCAATAGCATATCTAAGAGCTTAACTTTATTTTCCGCTTTTGTTTTTAATTAAATATGAATTTATTTTTTTTTGTTTTTAATTTCTTATGTATTTAAAATTATTTTTATGTATATATTTGTTTTTTACATCTTTTTAGTTAAATATGAAATATGTATATATTTCTTCATTAACTTAATGTGTAGAAAAATAATCCAAAAATATAGATAAATGTTTCAGAGAAAAAGTTTTTGCTTTTGCAAGTGCTGCGTATGATTAACAAAAGACATACAATGCAATGCATGGTTTTCGTCATATTCACTTTTGTCAATTGTATCATTCTGTTGTTTTACTGAAATCATGTGAATTGTCAACAAAGTGCTCAATTTTTGTGAATGCATTCAAAATAATAAAATAAGGCACTCAAACTGTTCTCTGGTACCCATGTCCGAAATGAACGTCTTCATCGGACCATGGATAGGAAAAAATTGCTCAAAAATTGCCTTTGCAATTGTTTTAGCACTTTTGTTCGGTATTGGTATTGCCACCAGATATTTTGTCATATCACATATCATAGTGACTGCATATTCATTACCATTATATGATCTAGGCAGTGGACCTATAGTATCCACTATTACGCTGTCAAATGGCTTTGTCGGTGTCTGTGTCAATATCATTGGAGTTCTTAAGGGCTTCGTGGTCTTGGCTCTTTGACATTTTTGGCATGATTTGACGTATTTTTTTATGTCTTTTGTCATATTTTTCCAATAGTATTTTTTCTTGATCTTGTTCAATGTTCTTGAAACACCGCAGTGTCCTCCCTCTGCTGGATCATCATGGTATCGTTTCATAACATTTTCAATATCATCGGTATTATTATCAATTTGGGTCACCTCATTTAGTAGCGCTACTTTAATATCATTCAAATATTTATTGCCCATTTGTCTGAATTCATTAACAGAGATAAATTCGAAAATTTTCTCACTAGGTGGTACTTGTAATTTATTGATGTCCTGCTTACCGGCCACTTCCTCGAGCCTTGGGAAAAATTGTCCTAGATCAAGTTTCCCATTGATAAGCAAGTCATCTATTTGTATATATTCTATTATGGATTTTCCTCGTTTGATGTAAAATCTCACGGGGGTAATCTTCAATTTACAATATTTCCTGACGTCAGTGTTCTTAATTGGTACATATATACTGGGCTCTTCATTTTCATTTAACCTATGCCGTTCTCTTACATTTTAATTTTCAGCCAAATTTCGTGTCTTGTCCTTCATTGACCTTGTAGTCATTCTAAGTATACTTTTATTTTCAATATTCAAGTTTCTTAATTAATTTATTGTTATGCGCGATAATGCGTCCGCAACATGGTTATCTTTTCCTGTTTATGTATTCTATCTTAGGGGAATGTTCGGTATTTCTGAATTAGTTTCGTCCATAATTTATCGGTCCGGCAACATGTGAACGTCCTCCATTGTCACAGCGATCTTACTATTTTGTCTAATCCTATTATTGGGATTTCCATTTTGAACGGTTTCGAAATTGTAATAATTTAAAAGTGCAGAATAGTATTATGCTGGCTGGTGGCCTACGAACAACCCTGTGTTCAACAGTTAGTGGCATTTTACCTGAGCTACAAGACTAAGCTAATGTCATGTCAGTTATGTCCTCCAATAATTTCATCAACCCTTCAAATTCTTCTTAGCTTGGACTTTTTGTTGTCTATTTTATACTACTCAATAAAAATTATTAATTTCACAAAGGACCATATAAAAATTATCAATTTTAAATACTATTAATTATTGAGAAAAAGATAATTAAAAACTTATTAACAATTAATTAAAATTATGCATTATTACTTATTTGTATATTTACAAAATATTTATAAAGAAATTATAAAATTATGCTGTAGAGAAACAAAAGTTATTTTCTATCATTAATTGTATGTTCATATTTGTAGAATGTTAAAAAAACGTTAAAAAAAATTATTAACTTGTATGTAAATTAATTCCAAACGTTATTCATTTAATTAAAATTAAAATTATTATTTAAAAATAAATAAATATTGTATTATTATACTAAAATTATTTTCTATTATTAATATTATGTAAATTTAAAAAAATATCTTTCTTTATTATTAATATTATGTACATATTCTACGTAGAGTGAAAAAAGTCATTTGCAACTACATTTGCATTTTGGTTTTACCATTTTGGATTGTGGTTTACCCATTTTCAAAAAACATGCATGTATATTTTCTTAAAAAAAAAGGTTTTGGACACGAGCGACTATTCGCTTACTGCCCTATGGGTGCGACTATAACGCTCCTCTTAATTAATTTTTTCTGTTTTTTGTTGCCAAGTGTTGGCGTATAAAAAGCCTATGGAGTCAATTTTACTCCATAGCTTTCTTACTGCTTCCCAAGATTGTGGTGGTTGCGACTTTTTCCGAGCTAGGTATTGCTCGATTGGTTGAGGCCCTGGCTGCGGGCTTCTCATCCTTCTTTTTCTTTTTCATCCTTCACGCAGCTGGCAGATCGTTTTGGCTGATCTGCCAGGACTTTAAAATATGGAACTATCTCTAGATATAAAAAATATAAAAATATAAAAAATAATGTAGCGTACAATTTTTTGTTCAAAATATTGTATTAAAAATTAACTTTAACAATATAATAATTATTGAAAAAAGTAAGATATTTTGGTGAAAAATTGCAGTTATAGCAGAAAAATATGGAACAATACATAAAGAAATAAAAATGGAAGGCATATAAAATAGATTACATAATATTTTAGCTGAGAATTAAGTTTCATGATTTTGATGATCGATTGATTTTGATGATCGAAAGTTTAGTTGTTCATAGTCATCAATTCGGATTACCAGCAGTTTTCTTAATGTAAACCAAACCGCGCAATTGAAAAGGCACTTTGAATTATTTTATCCCTGTAATTAGATTGGATGAGACTTTAATTGATGAAAAACTTTGTTTCTGAATTTACCCCTATATGATTGAGAGTAAAAGAAAAGTCCTTATTAATTTTTTAAACCCAGCCAGTGATTTCAGGAAGAAATTTTTGTGGTAAGGAGACATTTTAAAAATTATCGATGCATCGGGTGAAATTTTTTTAATCTATTACTTTCGTTTTGTAGTCGAAACATTGATTTATTTGCCGGCATTGAAATTCCAATTGTTATCAAGTTTTCATCATTTGTAAATGGTATGTCATTAATACACAAGTGACAAGCGACACTACTATTTTCTTGGCGTTTCACTCGTTCTCTAACTTTGTTTATTTAATTTTTCATTGTATTGAATCTCTTATCAAGTTTACTTAACAGATCAGTTTTGTATTCAATAAATTTACGTGTACTATTGTTTGTATTGGTTCTGTTAGTTTTTAAAATCTTTTGTCCATAATCGTTATAAATTTTAGCGGCGATTTAGTGTTAAACGCGAAATTTTAGAAATGTTTCCAAGGAAAGAATTTTGTAATACCTCTCTATATCTTTTTTTGGAGTGCTATTTGATGTCACATTTGTTGTTGATGTATTGTTATATTCATTCACATTATTTTGATGATTCTCCATGTTGTTGTTATTATTAATTTATCTCCTTGTTATTTTTTGTATATTGTTTTGTGATTTGCAATGTCGTGTATTTTGAGTATATTTAATTTTCACTTTTTTATATTGTTGTTGTACTTTCTTATTTTTCGTTTCGTTTATGGTTTCTTTCGTTTAATTATATTTATGTTGACTTTCAAAAATTTTACTTTAAAACAAAAGAAGTATTATTGTTGTTTTAAGTTGTTATTTTTAAATATTTTTCTCTTTAAATATAAATTTTTATGGAGAATTTAATTCTGTATATTTTAGTGAATATTTGGTTTTATTTAAACACAATATTAATTTTAAATATGCAATAAATCAGAGCTTATCGAAAACACGACCGACTCTCTTTGAACTTGGTTTTCCAAGTAAAACAAGTAAGAAAATTATAGTCGGTCTAGACCGACTATACGATACCCTATACCATGCGTTTAGAAACCCTATCTCTTAGGCCCAACTAACTGGACATAGAAAATAAGCAAAAACCAAATTTGAGTGGGATTTTTATTAATTTTTTTGGCTGCAGATATGAAAAAGTTCATATCGGATGCTATATCTATATAGGGACTAGGTCCAAAAATGGACCGATCCTGATCATGTTTGGTAAGTCTCTTGTCTTTTGCAAAAATATATACAAACAATATTTGAGAAGAATCAGTGCAATATTTTTGTTTTTTAATTGATTTAAGTGAAGATCGGGAAGCAGCTCTATATGGGGTCAAAGGGATCATTTTTGGACTATTCATTAATGGATGTAATGAACGCATACAAACCCAATTTGAGTAAGATCTATATGACAATTTGGATCTTATGGCAATTTATGTCGATTTCATATGGGTAATTTGTATGGGGGCTAGGTCTGAACATGGACCGATTCTCACCAATTTCAATAGCGTTCATTCCATGGCCGATAAAAGCTTATATACCAAATTTCGTCGAAATATATTCATATTTGCGACCTGCAGTTTGATTACAAGGTTTACATGTACACACAGACGGACGGACGGACGGACGGACGGACATTGTTAAATCAACTCAAAAAGTGATTCTGATTCGATCGGTATATTTAAAGATGGGTCTAGGTCAAATATTTTTGGTTGTTACAAACAGCAGCACAAAGTCATTATACCCAAACCACATAGTGGTATAGGGTATAATGATAAATATTTTTCGATCTGGGTTAGCTTGCAATATGTTAATTTAAAGATATACAACCCAAATAAGCAAGAAGTTACATACAGTTACTTCAAGCCAAATCCGGACCTCAGGGTGAAATATTTTTGTTCCTCTATATATTTGATCTATATAAATTTTTCGTAACACACAAAGAGGTTTGTATGTAGGTGTGCACATTTTGCACATTTAAAAATTAAGAAGAAGGCTAGAATTTATTTATTATACCAAAAAATAGTGTAGAAAAAATATAGATAAAAAATAAGGCACAAGCCAAACTAGGACTGACGGTAATCGCGACTTAAATAATTGTAACCCTGCATTATTTCTGCAGCCATGTTTCCTGAGTATATCTAAAATATCTAGGGAAAACCACGAGTTGCCATGTTTTTTGCTCACTATAGGAAAATCTAAATCAAATAAAGACATCTAGCCACATAGGGCAAATTAGAATTTAAGTGAATTAATTACAATGTAAAACATTTTCGGGTGGTGAGAAATTCCAAGTCATGGTAAATGTAGTAAAACATTCTCACACCAAACTCTTTTTTCTTCAGCACAGTTTTAAATAAATTACTATTATTCAATTTGAAAATAGAATAAAGAGAAGTAAGAAAATTGAAGTCGGTCTAGACTGACCCTATCTATTAGGCTCAAATAATTGGATATAGAAAATAAGCATAAACCAAATTTGAGTGGCATTGTTATTCATTTTTTTTCCTTTGAATATGAAAAAGTTCATATCGGAGGCTATACTTATATGGAGACTAGGTCGAAATATGGATCGAACCTGACCATATTTGGTAAGGCCACTTTTTTTTTTCAAAAACATACATAAACCAAATTTGAGAAAAATCTGTGCAATGTTTTTATTTTTTGACAAATTTAAGTGAAGAACAGGAAGCAGCTTTATATGTGTCCTAAATTTATTTATTTACTTATTTGTGGACTACTGATTAATGAATGCAGTAAGCATAAAAAATCCAATTTGACCGAGATCTAAATGATAATTTCGATCTTATGGCAATTTAATTCGATTTCATAGGTGTCATTTGTATTGGGACTATGTCTGAACATTAACCGATTTTCACCAATTTCAATAGCGTTCATGCTATGGATGATGGAAACTTACATACCATTTCATCAAAATATGTTCACATTAGCAACCTGTAGTTAGTTACAATGTTTACATGGACACACAGATGGACTGACGGACAGACGGACGGGCATCGCTAAATCGACTCAGAAAGTGATTCCGAGGCGATTGGTATAATAAAAGTTGTTTATTGCATAGGACAATTGTCCTTCCCCACCTCACGTGTACTCTTACGCTTCTGAATTTAGTCGTCACTGAAACAGTGACGTGTAGCGTATGTATGCTGATTTTTATACCCTATACCATTATGTGGTTTGGGTATAATGACTTTGTGCTGCTGTTTGTAACTACCAAAAATATTTGACCTCGACCCATCCTTTATTATACCGATCGAATCGGAATCACTATCTGATTCGATTTAACGTTGTCCGTCCGTCCGTCTGCGCGTCCATGTAAAGCTTGTAATCAAACTGCAGGTCGCAAATATGAATATACTTCTATGAAGTTTGGTTTATAAGCTTTTGTCAGCCATAGGATGAACGCTATTGAAATTGGTGCGAATCGGTCCATGTTCAGACCTAGCCCCCATACAAACGACCCCTATGAAATCAACATAAATTGCCATAAGATCCAAATTATCATATAAATCTTAGTCAAATTGGGTTTGTATGTGTTTATTACATCTATGAATTAGTAGTCCAAAAATGATCCCTATTGGACAACTCTTAGTTATAGGCCCCATATAGAGCTGCTTCCCGATCTTCACCTCAATCTATCAAAAAACAAAAATATTGCACTGATTCTTCTCAAATTTTGTTTGTATATATTTTTGCAAAATACAAGAGACTTTACCAAACATGGTCAGGATCGGTCCATTTTTGGGCCTAGTCCCAAAAAAAGCCAGCCTATTGTATATATGTATTTATTATTTTCTTTAAAAATTGAATTTTTGCTTAATTTTTATTTCTTTACAACAATTTTACACAAAACAATAACAGTTTCATATTTTCCATAAAAAATAAATGCAGACAGAGACTAACACTGCTATTAACCCAATGAACATTTCTTACAGTGCAATTCTCATTTTCTCTCATTTTACAAACATCAGCACAACGACATTATACCCTGACCACATAGTTATATAGGCTCTAAATAATGACGTTTATTTGATTTAATATTAAAAATATCACTCATACGTATGCATCTCTTCTACTCTACTAATAAATAATAATCATACGCCTTGAATATGTTATGTTATTCAAAAAAATTATAAAAACCAAGAAAAAATTATTTTTTTTTAAAGATTTCAATAGATAAAATTGGTACAATTTGATTTGCTGAAGAGTAAAATGAGAAATCATTAGATTAAGTTCGGGTAATGTGGGATAGGCGGGTAATGTGGAACACCCCTTTTTTCGAAAACTTATGTTTTTTCGCAAATCTGGGTTTACATACACGTTCCATGTCAAAATTTATTAAGATTACATGTTGACCTATGAAAATAGTAGTAACGGTTAATTGACCGTTAGTAGAAAACCATATTTGGTGTTTTAGACTTGTTTTCGCGACTATGTTCGAGGTGTGATTTTATGCAGAATTCGTACATATATTTTATTTTTTTTAATAATGTTCTAAAATATATGAATTAAGAATTGTTTGTAATCACTTATTATATTTATTTATATAATATATTTATTTATTTATCTATATAAAAGGTGATTTTTTAAGAGTTATAGGAAAGTTTTCCAAAAAAAAAAACACATAAAATTCAGAAAAATGCATGTAATCTTTATTTGAATCGATAGTACGGTCCATATAATTTAATGTTTGAAGATTATTTCATGCAAATGTTGACCGTGACTGCGCCTCAAATGGTCCATCCGCTTAGTCCAATTTTGGCATACTCTCTCAAACATTTCGGCCGGTATCTCACGAATAAATGCTTCAATGTTGTCTTCCAATGCGTCAGTAGAAGCGGGATTGTCTGTATAGACATGAGTTTTAACATAGCCCCACAAAAAATAGTCTGAAGGCGTTAAATCGCACGATCTAGGCGGCCAATTGACCGGTCCCGAACGTGAAATAAAATGTTCACCGAACTCGCCTCTCAATAAGTCCATTGTTGCGCGTGCTGTGTGGCATGTGGCACCGTCTTGTTGAATCCACATGTCATGAAAGTCAAGCTCTTGCATTTTGGGCAAAAAAAATGTTGGATATCATTTCTCGGTAGCGCTCACCATTCACAGTTATGTTACGATTCGCATCATCTTTGAAGAAGTACGGTCCAATGATGCCACCAGCCCATAAACCGTACCAAACTGTGACTTTTTCTGGATGCACACCAAAATCGACAATTCTGCTTATTTCAGTGGGTCGATTAAACTGACCATAAAATGGAAGAAGCGCGCGATTAACTTTCTTAACAGAGCACGCATTTTGATAATAAAATTCAATAACTTGCAAGCGTTGTTCGTTTGTAAGACGATTCATGGTTAAATTATAGACTAAACTGAAGATGTTTGACAATGAAACAAAATACGAAACGTGCGTCAGCTGTTTAAACCAGTGTTGCCAAAAGATAATAGCTAAAAAATCACCCTTTATATATATATAAATGAATCGTTGTCAGTTCGTCCGCTTAAAACTTGAAAACTACTGGATCAAAAGCGATACTTTCTTGCGCGAGTTTGTTTGTAATTGCCACGCAAAGGCTTAGGAAGAAAGAAAAATGCAAAAAGTCTCAACAGATGGCGCTGTACGCGGTTATTCCCTTTTAACATCATATATATTGGTTACGATGAGAGGGAGAGCTTTGTAAATTTGTGTGAGGCCATCTATTATTAATATGGATAATCATACTGAAAATGGTCAGTATCGGATAAGTGGGCGTGGGACGTCCCATACAAAAATTAATTTTCAATATCATATATTGAGTACTGCTTTAGGGAAAGCTTTGCAATTTTGTATGAGGTCGTCTATTATTGCTGTGAGTTGCTGTGAGTAGCCGTTGTAAAAATTAGCGTTATGGGAATAGTGGGCGTGGCACCTACAAAAAAAATTAATCACTTAATATCAGACTCAATATCATAACAGGGAGAGCTTTGATACTTTATGTGACGTCATTTGTTATTGGTGTAAGTACACCTGACGAAAATAGGCTGGATCGGATAAGTGGGCGGCGTACATCCCCTACAAAGTACTGATTAAATATTATGTACATATACCGAGTATAATGATAGGGATAGCTTTGCAAGTTTGTGTGAGTTCATCTGTTATTTCTGTGATTAGCCCTTGCGAAAATGGGCGGGGTTGGACAAGTGGGCATGTTACCTACCGTATAAAACAAATTTTCAAAATAATAAAAGTATATTGAATAATATAAAAGGGAAAGTGAATAATTTCTGTGAGTTCATAGGTTATTAGTGTGAGTTATTAGTGTGAGTGTGAAAATGGCCGGAATCGGATAAATTGGTGGGGTTACTTCCATAAAAGTAATTATTGAACTTTAATATATTGGATCGTTTTGAAGGAAAATGTGTAAGAGAAATGGCAATTTCAGCAGCATAACAAAAATTTTAATTTCCGCAATTTTCATTTAAGTTATTGCTACTGCTGTAATATAAGATGAAGGAGTGAACTTATCAAAAGACTTTTTAATTTACTTCATTTTCCAGGTCTTCTATCACATAATTTAAAAGCAAAGTTGGATCTTAAAATAAAATAGTTAAATTTAAGCTTACATAAGCGCTTTAATTTAAAAAAATTCGTCCATTATTGAATAACTGTTTCTTTAAAAATATACATATATTGTTTTTGACTTTCGAATAATTTCATCATTTTTATTACGATGCTAAGAACAGTTCATGGTAACATTGGCCGGCATTCACAGGATGCAGCGCAGCACCGAAATGTCGCGTCGAACGGAAGAGGAACGTGCTATTGGAAGGGAATCTGTTTGACCAGAATGGTTGGAAATCGTGCGCGACAGTGAGAGGAGATCAACTAAACACACAATGACCAACAATGATTGAGAAGAAGAGAAGTTCGTGCTCGGCAAAGTGATGAAGCCAGATCACAATGTGTGATTTTTGAACGACAACGTAGGCTACAACAAATTATTCGACTGAACATTGAGCATGCATCATTTCGAAATGAGCCCAACATTCATACAGTTCGCTCACATCGGTTCAATTCGGCCAGATGTCTGTCGTTTGTGAGCATTGCAATGCAGTTAAATTTGAGAAAGAACCGCTTGGATTGTGTTGCGTGGGCGTAAAGGTGAAATTGCCAAATTGCTTCCACCACCAGAGCCATTATGCACGTTGCGTTATGGTGAATATCCTAATTTGAATTAAAGTTGGATCTGTCATCCTTATGTCCCGACACTATGCAATGGAACCCGACTGATTGTGACGAAATTAATGAGAAATGTGATAGTGGCAAGGATTTTGAAAGGGCGGTTCTAGTAAGATTCTTAAATCCGAGAATTCCGTGATTTCAACCGATTTGATGTTCCACTTCAAAGGTGTTCAGTTCCCAGTGAAACTTGCATTTGCGATGACAATAAACAGGTCACAAGGACAGTCTCTGGAAGTGTGCGACATAAATCTGAAAATGTCATGCTATTCACATGGCCAGCTACATGTTGCGTGTTCCTGAGTTGGGAAACCATCCTCACTATTCATTTACGCTCCATCCTCACTATTCATTTACGTCGGGTCAGCTATCCGTATAATTATAAGATATTGAATTCAACTGAATTCGAAAAGTGTTGTATTCAAATTATATTATTGCGTCATCTGTTAACGGTCGATAATTTTCGATAAACAAAAATTTCGAAATTATTTCAATCAAAAAATCTCTTTTGGACAAAGCAAAGTTTGCCGGGTCAGCTAGTATTATATATAAATTTATATATTTAGTATATAAATATATTCACTACTTTTGTTTTTATTTTATTAAAAATATTGAACAAATCGTTAAATGTTTGCACTCTCTTAAATTTATGATGATATGATTTTTTTCGATGGTCTCCTTATTTTGATAAAATTTGACTCCAGGTAATGTGGAAGAGTATTCCACATTACCCGCCTAGTGTGTTCCACATTACACCCCAGTTTTGAAAATGACGATTTTTGAGGTATCTGAACATTTTCTTACGTAAAATTTCTAAATATTAACTAGTTTAATTTTTCTCTTAACCCTATATGGGCTAATGAATTTGGAAGAGATTAATAACAAATTCGTGAATATCACGTTATTACTTTGGCAGAAAAATGCAAAAATAAAAGTAGTGGTCCATATTACCCGAACTTACTCTAATAGTTAAAAAAACATAAAAGGTCGCACAAATAAGTTTAACCATAGATGGCAAAACCATTTGGAGGATTTGCTATATTGGCCTAGTACTCTCACTCAGACTTGGAATTACTTATTCAACATGTATTATAGAACCTGTTTTAAATCCCTAGGATGGTTAAAAGGAACACTCAACTGTACACGATGCTAGTAAAAACGGTGCATAAGATGCCAAAAAACGACCGAAACAACATTTTCTCCAAAATAGAGAAACTTTTTATTTTAAGAAAAGTGAGAGCTAATCTCTTTTTATGTGCCACAGGACCTACTTGTATAGTTACAAATTATTTGAGTAAGAAAACAAGCTCATTTACAATATAAAATGTGTTTCACAAAGCCGTTATAAATGGCAGAAAAGCCCTTTATTGGTAGACATAATCGGATGGTAAATCCATTGTTTGGAGAGGAAAAGGTTATTCCAACAAATACGTTTAACTTTAAACCAACGGTGCAGCATGGGAGTGAGTCATTGATGGTATGAGTCTTTGTTCCGCAGCATGACCAGGATATTCACAATTTATTGATGTGATAATAGACTAAAACATATATTTAGAAATTTCAAAGGAGAATTTACCAAAAAGTGCAAGTAAACTGGTTCATAATACCAGCTGGTACTTCTATCGCGACAATGACCCCAAAAACAAAGTTCACAAATTACACTCTTGGCAGTTTTATTACGTTTTCAAATCATGGAAACGCCACTCTATGGTGCTGAAATTTATCCTACAGATAACTTTTGGGACTATCTCAATTAAAAGGTTATGGAACACATGCCAGAATTAAGTCGAATAAGTCAATAGACGCAAAATAGCTATAAAGAATAAGGAATTGCACACAAGATATTAACTAGCTTATTTTAGAAAATAACTACTGTTATTATTACTACTGTTTACTTTTTTTTGTTTAGTAGTTGAAATCCTTTTTGCTTATTTAAACTAAGGTCAATGAATTTTAATTTTGTTTTCTGTTTATGATAGCTTATTATCCCATCAAAAACCAAAGCATTTTTTTAGGTTTAATTTTTTTTTCCCCATAACATTATTTTTTAATAGTGGATCAGTCTGGTTTCGTATAGTTTTGTAAAAGTAAATAGTTCAGTGAAAAATAATATTGGGTTTTTATGCTGTGACGAGGAACATATTTGCGGACACCTAAACAATTTTTAGGATCTTAATTAACATTTTATTTAATTTTTCGTAATTATTTTTACCAAAAAATAAAAAAAAAAAAAAAATAAATGCGCATAAATAATTTTCAAAAATTAAAGGAAACTAGTAATATACTTTCTTTATATTTTTAGAGTAATTTAAAAGCACTTGCTCTTTTGAAATCATATAGCACCTAGGAAGATAACTGAATTCGTTGTCTAAGCTTATACTGATGCGAAGCTGATCAGAGCGCAAGTCATTCAGTACTCTAACTGAAGACACTTTATTGACGATATTCATTTTATAAACAGATCACGCGTAGAAGCTTGCCCTCGTGGGTTTGAAGGAATATAGAAATGATCGCTAGGAAAAAGAATTTGAAGATATCGTAACCGATATTTTCATCTAATACATTTCCCCAACAGTTCGATCTTTGATACGCGGTGTGAGCTGTTGAAATCACCACACAATAAAAATCTTTCATTTGCTCGTGATAGCTGAAGAAGATCCGCTTTCAAATATTCCTTTTGACATACCAACGATTTTTGCACACCAAAACTGCTACACCACCTCCTCTGACCGATTCGCAATCATATCTGTAACAATAGAAATCATTTTGTTTAATTGAAATATTGCTTTTAAGTCAAGTTTCAGAGATAAGCAAATATGGATGTTATTCTTAAATAAAATAAAATTTTGTTACGAACGCCTCTCATTTATAAAGAAATTTGCAAGCCAGTGAAATAATAACTTCTAACTGGTCTTTCTTGAATTTATTGGATCTAAGTTCTGAGATCAGCTCTGTAATTAGATCCTTTATTTCTTCTAAAGAAAATTGATTGCTGTTGCTGCTTTGTTGTAGATGCCAATCATGGTTATTGTTAGAATTATTTTGATTTAAATATAATTTGTTGTACTTTTCATTGATGTAATTGGAATAACTATTATTAGTGTGAAGTTGACTGTAGGTTCCCTTGTCAGCGTAAAGATCCTCTAAGAGGGGAGTTTTAGATTTTCGTATATTATGGGAGTAAAAGCGGTCAAAAAAGGGGGAAAATGGTAACATTTTCAAATCCGCAGAAAAAAACTTAATTACAATGTCACTCAAATTTGGTTTGTGCTTATTTTCTATATTTAGTTAGTTGGACCTAAAATATACGGTCTCTAAACGCATGGTATAGAGCAGAGCTTCCCAAACTTTTTTGTGTCGTAGACCCCTTACCTGACATTGATTTTTTGTAAATTTCTAAGTGAAGTTTAGTGTTAAAAACTTATGCTAATCAATTATAGCCAATTCAGAAATCAGCACAAAAAACAAACTCATTTTGATTACAAACACATTAACAAATTTAATAAACACACACAGAGCATTGTATAATTTTATATATGTGTTAGTAGCAACTTTAAATTCAATTTAGTCAAAAGAAAGGAAAAAATTTTAAAATTTGTAAATCTTCAAAATGGCTAAAAAGAAATACCTTTCAAATAATATACGTTTGGTCAAAATCGAGATAAAACGGTAGAACAAAACGTCGGTCACAAGAAATCGCCCAGCCTATTAATATTATAGATTATCAACATTTGGCTTCAATTCTGTAAGGTTTAAACTCAAACCTCCTCGGCTAGTAATGTCCAGTCTGTTTCTTTTTAAGTTAGGGGATTGGTAACAGCGCTGAACCCCCTTTCCACTAGGTATGACGATGGAAAGGAAATTAAAAATTTACTCGCCATATTACATAATACGGAATATCTAATAGCATGTTCAAACGGCAAAATGAACCACTTGATTTGCTCTCTGAATCATGATTGTGAACCTTGGTGTTCAGATTTGAATATTTGAAGACATCCTTCTACACTTTACGTTGCAGTATTTCATTTTTCCCATTTTTATTTGAATATATATGTATATGTAAATATATACTTTTTATTTGTTAAATGTTTCTATTTATTTTATTGCACAAATTAATTTTTGCTTTTTTCTTTGTTTATATATTTTTACAGCTAGTTCAGATAAACTAGCCATAATTTCTTATCAAACTTGGAGATGGCACTCAATATTTCTAGGTTCACAACTAGGTTCATTTTGAAGCAAGTAGATTCGCTCTCAAAATTTTGTATGGCGAATCATGTAGATTCACTCATTATTCTGGCGCGAAACGTGAATGAGAGAGCGAACCGCGAATCTTGCTATCCGTGTGAACATAGCATAACGGGTATGTTGTTTTGCAGCCAGAATTGCTGATATCCATGTTTAAACCGAAACTTAAGTTCTTCGTGTATACTTAGTTCAGTCACCATATGGGTTAATTATCTACGGTGCTATTACCATAGTCAAAACGTCTTCAAACCTAGTTTCAAAATCTGAATAGAGTGGCTTTAAATATTGAACGTAGGTTGAAACGTCGTCTTCCTGGCAGTTTGTCTGGGAGAAATTGGGGAACTGGGAAAATTCGCCCCGTCCAATATTTTCCTTCATTAGTTTAACTCAGACAAGAAACGCTGATAGGATGGACTTTGTTTTAATCAAATTTAGACTGTCGACTTGTAACTGCAATTTAACCATATTAGTTTTTGTAAACAAATCTGTTAAATAGGCGATGTCTGTTTTCCACTTCATTAAATTGTCTTTTAAAATTTTATTTTTAGTATCCAGAAATTATAAAATAGTCTTAAAAAGTACAAAAAATCAAACATAAGCCTTTCGACAGCCAGCGTACTTCAGCATGAAGGAGTAATTGGTGAAAGTGTTCGTCGTTTTCATCACACAACTGCGCAAATAGCCGCGTATTCAATGCGTTGCTTCAGATTCGGTTTACTGCATCAATGACTAATTGAATTGGTTCATGCAATCTAGCGCTCAAATTTTTAGCAATTATATCTCGTCGATGGATGCCGCAGTGTATTGCGAACACCCCTGACACATTTTGTTTTAAATAGCTTATAAATCCTCGATAACGTCCACCCATTGCAGGTGCTCCATCTGTAGCTACTAATATTATATTTGATAAAAGCATTGCTTTTTCAATGCAGTAATCCTTCAAAACATGAAATATTGATTCACCTTTAGTGTCGGTTGTTAAAGTTCTTGCGAAGAGCAGTTCTTCGTAGATTTCTTGATTCATAATAAAACGAACAGTTTTATAGAGAAAGGGGTCATTTGCAAATAATTAATTAATTACATCTTTCAACAGTATTGTTGTTTAAGGGAATTCTTTTAACGATACCAGATGCAGGTTGGTGTAAAACAGTTTTTAGAACCTCTTCAACGGCCGGCAAAATTAACTTCTCTCCGAAAGTATGCGGTTTTCCGGATTTTCCTATAAGTAGCGAGATATTGTAAGACGCCCGCAACCCATCATCGATTCTTTGTGACGTCGAATCGAACATTCTGTCCAGAGTGGGTCTCTTTTGAAGTTTTTCTTTGAGTGTTTGAAAGTATTTCAAATTCTTATCTGTTTTATCAGGGTGACATCTTCTCAGATGATCCTGCAGCTTAGATGGTTTTATAGCGTCATTGCCCAAAACTTTTTTGCATAAAAGGCACATAGGCAATGAAGCCAAGCTTCAAATAATCAACACTGTACTGTCTATATTTCTTTTTAGATTTGGACATGGCATCAGTCATCGTTATAATTATTAATATCTTTGCTCTGAGACTGTTCGTATGCTTGTAATAAGATGATACTGGTATATCATTATATGCAGGTTTTTACAAGTTCAAAATGTATCACGACCACAAAACGAATGCTACATTATACAACTTATACAATTTTATAAACATATATAATCAATTTTTTACTTCATAGGCACTTTTATAAATAATGTAAAGGGTTTTTCAACAGGGACGCTTCAAAAGTAGAAAGACAGGGACAGCAAACCGCGCCATATTTCTTACCGCTCTTTTGACATTTCTCTTCAGTAAGGTTTGCCATTTCATGATGGAAAGATGAACCAGCCAACAACGAGTCGAAATTATTAAAATTTACTACCGTAATTCGGAGTCAGTGGCCTCAACGTTAAGAGCGCTGCATACAATTTATGGTCGTCATAATCGTCCTAGCAGATCAACAATTAACCGTCTAGTGGAAAAATTTGAATCCACAGGCACAGTACAAAATGTTCCCGTGCCAGTGAGACAAAGAAGTGCCCGTAGTGTCGAGAATATTGCTGCCGCTGAGGCTTCAGTTGAAGAAAGCCCAAATGTGTCTCTCACACGTCGTTCTCAAGCATTGGGAATCTCTGTGACGTCGTTGTGGCAAATTTTGCGAAAAGATCTTGGCCTGCATCCTTACAAGATCAAATTGACGCAAGAACTGAAGCCGCTTGATGACCAGAAGCGTCGTATGTTCGTGAATTGGGCTGAGAAACAACTTGAAAATGATTCGGATTTTCATCGAAAAATCATCTTCAGCGATGAGGCTCATTTCTGGCTGAATGGCTTCGTCAATAAACAAAATATGCGTTATTGGTCAGACAGCAATCCACACATACTCTATGAGTCATCATTGCATCCCGAAAAAATTACGGTTTGGTGCGGTTTATGGGCCGGCGGCATCATTGGGTCGTACTTCTTCCGTGATGATCAAGACCGGCACGTTTCTGTGAATGGGAGTCGCTACCGTTCAATGATAACCGAAAATTTTTGGCCCCAATTGGATGATACGGACTTGGAGGACATGTGATTCCAACAGGACGGCGCACAGTGGTCAATTTCGCGAGATAGCGGTCAAAACTCTATAACTTTTGACCGGATTGGTATTTTTTACGCAATTTGTTTTGTGCAATAGGACGGACTTCAATTTGCGTGTTCAAACGACTGATAGGAACGTAAGTAATTTGGAGTTAAAAATGCATTTTAATTTTTTGTTGAGTTTCCATGTAAACGTTGAATATTTTGACATTTTAAATAGGTATTTTTTTTATAATTTCTTATTTTCTTCAATCATATTTTACAACCAATACTTATTTATTATTCCTAAACTTAATTTTGGTCAGAAAATGCCAACATTTGGCCCCTGACATTTATTTAGTCTCAATATTCACAGGGGCCAAAGGTTGGTTTTTTTGGAAGAAAGCTAATTCTTGGATTAAACTGAAAAATAACACTGAAATTCCCAACAATATCAATATCATTTGGATATATTATATACAGAACACAACATCGATAAAATTTTAAGTAAACTTTTACTATTGATTTAAAGTGCACATATATTTTATTTAAATGTATTAATAAAAATTTATACTAAAATTAGAAACAAATTATAATCTTTAAACTAGTATTAATTAATCAATATTAGTAAAAATTTCTTCCAAATAGCTTTGATTTTCATTTTGCAGTAGTTGTTTAGCTTCTTCATCTAACTCTAATGAGGTTGATTTCCATTTTTGTCGAATACTGGACATATATGGGTCTGATGTGCAAAACAAAATATTAATTAGATCTTCATTAGTACAATATCTGGAAACTTTTCTTGTATTGTGCTCGCGAAAGAATCTGTTGTCTTTGTTCCTTTTTTCTTGGGCTTCTTCTGAGAGATCTCCAATTGGAAGAATATTGTGCTGAATTATTTGTTCCCCATGGAACAAAATTTTGTGAACTGTGGTTGGCATATGTCTCCAAGAATATTTTTGGTTATAAAGGGTTGCTGTCTCATTAGCATACTGACCAAATTTTTTTGCATCTATCTTTTTGCTACATGCTATAACTTGTAATATGATTTGGAATCGTCGTATTAAATCATAATCTACTCCAGTTATAGAAGCTGCAGTTTTTGGATCGGAAAAAAATCTCCTTGCTGTGTTTCCATCATTAGAATTTCCTTCTCCTTGCTTTGGCTGGTCAATTATAAGGCCTATCTCACGGTATTTTTCTTGAATATCTTTTATTTTTGCTTTCTTTTTTCCAAATTTTCTTTGTTGTTTCTCACTGTTTCGCCTAACGGGCCAAATTCCAAATCGTATCCCAATTTAAGAATATGCTCCATAAAACGAATTCTAGCATGAAGAGGTGACATTCCAAATTCATATGCTTCATTAAAACTATCGTCTTGTGTTGGTGGTTGGCTCAATTGACTTGATGTTTTTTGGCATATGGTGCAGCTTGACGATGACTTTGTTTTGGTTAAAGCTTGTGCAACTTTTCCATCAATCATTGTGAGACACATTTTAAAATTTACTTCAATGTCTTGGTCATCAAATTTAAATGTTACTGGTTGAAGCTCTTTAATTATTTTTCGAACTTCTTCATCTATGACATCTTGAGTCTCCTTTTTGTAAGCAAACTTTATTGGTCTACAAAATTTTGTTTACGAGGGATTTTCATTCTTCCATAGATCTATCTCTGCAGCTCTACTAGTTGGCAGCTCTGAACCAATATAAGTTTTTGTTAAACGTAATGGAACGAAAGAAATCATGAATAAATTGGCATCTGATGAATTTTCCGCATTACATTGTTTGTATTGTTTCTGGCCAGAGGACCCATCACATCCCCATTTAGAAATTAAAGTCATGCAGCAATTTTTAAACTTCTTTAAATAGTCAGCATCAAATGTCTTTAATAACACAAGGGAACAATGGTTCTGTTGATTAAGAACTGAATATTGTTTTTAAGGTTATTTGGGACGCTGAATCCAAATCTGCCCTTGGTTTTTTTCTATCAGCTCGACTTTTCGAGATATACCGTTATGTTCAAAATTAAGGCACTTCCGCTACATATATTGGAATAACTTGAAAACGGTTCACCATATTAAATTAAAAAAAAAATCCGAAACTCGCAAACAATATTCTCTTAAAGCCGTGCTTACTTTGTTTTTAAATTTTCCAAGTAGTTTTAGAGATATCGTTCAAGTTTTGAAAAAAAAATTAAAATTTTTTTAAAAAAAACATTTTTTTTGTTCTTTAAAAATTCCTAAAAAATAAAAATGGGACAAAAATCACAGTTTTGGTCTACAAACTGTTAGTTAAATATATTTCGAATAAAATAAGCTTTATTTCATTGCAATCGGTGCACAACTTTTGATTTTGTTCACAATTTACTGAATTGATATAAATCGCGATTTCCATACAAAAATAACATTTTCTAATGTGTAAGTGTTTGTATGTAATAAGTTAGTTTTTTATGATTCTAAGAATTAAAAAAATTAAGTAATAAAAAAAGATTATTTCATTTTTATGGTTGCGGTAGCAAACTCATAGCGCCTATAAATTTTATTGTCCCTTTATGACACCTAGTCAGTTCACAGTCAATTAAAGAGAAAGAAGAAAAGTCCACATGTTTTTATTGATTTGTGGTGTACCGTTGGTAACGGATGATTTTTTAAAGGAATTCCCCTGAACACATGTGTTCATTCATAAGTAACTGTCAATAAAATTGTGGATATAATTTTTTTTGGTACTTCAGTAAAAAACTACTAAGTATTTTTATGGGTTCATTCAACCAATTTTTCTCATTCAACAAGTGTTTACGAAAGCGAAAAGTATAACGACAAAAAATATAAATTATTTTACATTGAACATTTAATCAGTCAACACAAAAAAGTTCAATTTTGTTCCCGTGTGTTATTTATTGAAAATTGTGTTACTTTGATATATACTTCAAAATTGTGCAATGGCTACGTCAAGAAACACCTGTAAAATCAATCCCAACTATTTTTGTAACATATGTGGCGAATACACGTTTATAAAAAATAGAAAAAGTGTGTCAGATTTTATTAAAACAATTTATTTTGACTACTTCGGATTTACCATGGAAACCCGTGACAAGTACTGGATTCCTAATGCTGTATGTAAAAACTGTGTAGAGTATGGGCAAACAAGCAACGGACCCACTACAAGTATAAAACACCAATGATCTGGCGGGAACCTTCGAATCATTATGATGATTGTTATTTTTGCGCTGTCAACATAACAGGCATTAATAAAACAAACCGGTCTAAATGGATTTATCCTAACGTGTTGTCTATTACCCAACCAGTCCTGTACTCTAGTGAGGATTCAGAACCACAACCATCTACATCTACACACAATTTCCACGACTTACGACAAAATGTTCCTTCACCAATTTCTGAATTTGGATCAGATGACTTGCATTTAGATATTTCTTCTGAACGCGAGCAATTTAATCAGGAGGAGCTTAGTGATTTAGTGAGAGACCTTGGACTTTCTAAAAAAGCATCTGAAATTCTTGCTTCTCGATTAAAGCAAAAAAATCTGTTAACCCAAGGAACAACAATTTCATACTACCGTAACAGAGAAAAAAACTTTCTTCCATTCTTTTCCGAAGACGATGAATTTGTTTATTGTTCAGATGTTCCTGGTTTAGTAACAGCGATGGGATTAGAGGAGTATGATCCAAATGACTGGCGACTATTTATAGATTCTTCTAAACGCAGCCTAAAATGTGTACTTCTGCATAACGGTAATAAATTGGGTTCGTTGCCCATTGCACATTCCACTAAAGCTAAAGAAGAATATTCTACAATTGCCTCAGTTATAAATAAAATAAAGTACAACGAACACCGCTGGCTAATTTGTGTGGATCTAAAAATGGTGAATTTTCTTCTAGGCCAACAAGGTGGCTACACAAAATATCCGTGTTTCATTTGTTTATGGGATAGCAGAGCCAGATCTGAACACTGGAGTAAGAAAGACTGGCCTTCGAGGGAAGCTATGGTTCCAGGAAACCACAATATAGTTAATCAACCACTTGTGCCCAGGGATCGCATAATACTGCCACCTCTCCATATCAAGCTAGGACTTATGAAACAATTTGTCAAAGCTCTCAACAAGGACGGTGATTGTTTTAGATATATCAGTAAAAAGTTCAACAATTTGAGTTCGGAGAAACTGAAAGCTGGCATTTTTGATGGCCCTCAAATCAAAAAATTAATCAATGATGAAAATTTTAGTAATTCCATGACAGATATTGAAAGAAATGCTTGGAATGAATTTGTTTGGATAGTGCGCAATTTCCTGGGAAACAAAAAGGGTGAGCACTATTCGGACCACGTGGATAACATGTTGTCACATTTCAAGCAGCTTGGTTGTAATATGAGCATTAAGGTGCACTACCTACACAGTCATTTGGATTGTTTCCCTGAAAATCTTGGAGACTTCAGTGAAGAACAAGGTGAACGTTTCCATCAAGATATCCGCACTATAGAGGAGCGGTACCAGGGTCACTGGGATAAGCATATGATGGCGGACTATTGCTGGAGCATTAAAACAAATCCCTCTAAACAAGGTTATTTAAGAAAATCTTATAAAAGAAAATTTTTCGATGAGTTGTAATTACATTGTAATATTTGTGTATTAAAATTTTTATTTTTCTTTAAAATTCTCTTTTTGTGTTAAATTAAAAAGTATAGCTGACCATAAAAATGAAATAATCTTTTTTTATTACTTAATTTTTTTAATTCTTAGAATCATAAAAAACTAACTTATTACATACAAACACTTACACATTAGAAAATGTTATTTTTGTATGGAAATCGCGATTTATATCAATTCAGTAAATCGTGAACAAAATCAAAAGTTGTGCACCGATTGCAATGAAATAAAGCTCATTTTATTCGAAATATATTTAATTAACTGTTTGTAGACCAAAACTGTGATTTTTGTCCCATTTTTTTTTTTTTTAGGAATTTTTAAAGAACAAAAAAAATGTTTTTTTTTTAAAAATTTTAATTTTTTTTTCAAAACTTGAACGATATCTCTAAAACTACTTGGAAAATTTAAAAACAAAGTAAGCACGGCTTTAAGAGAATATTGTTTGCGAGTTTCGGATTTTTTTTTTAATTTAATATGGTGAACCGTTTTCAAGTTATTCCAATATATGTAGCGGAAGTGCCTTAATTTTGAACATAACGGTATATCTCGAAAAGTCGAGCTGATAGAAAAAAACCAAGTGCAGATTTGAAATCAGCGACCTCAAATTAGTAAAAATTTGCTATAAATTTCAAATCAACACAAAAAAAGTTCAATTTTGTTCCCTTGTGTAATCGTTCTGCAGTGTGTTCAATAAGATCCTGCAATTTTATTTCTGCTGAACTTGAAGTTACACTAATAGCAGTTGGTGAAGGTAAGCAATCTTTTTTGGCAGACACTATATCTCGATATGATGGAAAAATTCCAGAATTTTTTTCATTGGTTCGCTTCCGCAATTCTGTATATTGGTTTTTAGTCATTTGCAAATCCAAAAATAGTGCAAATGCTTCTTCTGGAGTAAATTTATTTTCTTCAGTTGGTGTCGGCATACTTTCTAAAATCCTTTTTGTGCGTCTGGGGCTTGCTTCCACTATTTTTTCAATGATAGCAATTTTACACTTTTTAGTTTTCGATGGTTGAATTTGATGCAGAAATGAATCCTTTATGATGCTACAAGAAACTTCTTCATTGATATGTTTAAGCTTGCGTCTTCGTGATCTTTCACTACAATTATCAATTGGCTTTGCTGGTCGACCACCTTTTCCAGTTTCCGTGGTAGTTACTGATGGCTTTTTAAAAATAAGTTTATTTCTTAGCCATTCTTGGTTGCGTGAGTAAAACAATTTCTTGTTTCTGGAACATTGATTGTACCGTTTTCTTAAAGTATTTAAAAAGTTTTTTGTTTTTAAGTTATGAATTTTAATTTCTTGTTTGTCGCATATTTTGAAGAATGGATTATTCATTATATGTAAAATAATGTCGTTTTCATCTTTCCGTTCAAAATATATATCAGATAGAACACTATAACTGAATTTAGCCATTGTTTAAACAATAATGAAAAAAAATGAATGCATGGATTAATATACTATTGCTCGAAGTTTCAACATGATCTTTTTTACTTCTTTGAAACATAATATAACAGGTAGTTGGTTTTACCAGTTATTTCCATCGGTTTTAAATTTATTTGCAATTTTCACGTATTTAAGTTGTGTAATATTAGATGGCAATAAAATATTTTTTACCTTTTCCAAATGAATTGCTAGATACCACATAATTTGAGAGTTAACAGGTACTGGCAATAATATAAAAGGTACTTGGTTTTACCAGTTATTTCCATTGGTTTTAAATTTATTTGCAATTTCCACGTATTTAAGTTGTGTAATATTAGATGGCAATAAAATCTTTTTTACCTTTTCCAAATGAATTGCTAGATACCACATAATTTGAGAGTTCTATTGTCATTTTTGTCAAAATTTTGATACACCCTTCTATGTGGACTAGGTCCAAATATGGGCCAACTTCTCCTAATTTCAACAGAATTATTTTTTGGGTCAATAAGAACTCTTGTACAAAATTTCATCAAAATATATGCATAATAGCCACTTTCACATACAAATAACTTCTCAAAAAATATGACGTGCATTTGTACCGAATATCTTACCTTGGGTCAGAAAAATTGCTGTAGCTCAAAAAGTGCAGTCCCGATGTATGGCCATATATATATAGGAATGTAGGGGAGAGTTAGGACTACAAAATAGTAAATTTGTGTTTTGACTCAGCTTGACTCACAGGAGTTGTGCTCTATGAAGTATGAAATTTCCGAGAAATTTGACCTTTTTTAAAAAAAGAATTTAAATTGTTTTAAAAACAATAGAGCTGCAGTTTATTATTTCGTCCAAAAATCTTGAAAAACAAAAAAGTTATGATCATTTAAACTTTAAAAATTAACTAAAAATATCATAAATTTGCGAAGTTCTGAAAAAGCCCATTTTGGACCACCCTGTTCTCAGTGAAATAGTTGAAATAGAGTTCTAATTTTTTGGCTCCCGAGGTTTACTACTGTCTACTTTCATATGAGTCTAATAACTTTAAAATCGGAGAACAAAAACCAAAAGGAGTTTTGGCCGCTATCTCAAAATATTGACCACAGTGCGGCGCCACAAGCCACACAGCGAATGTCACAATCAATTTATTGGAAACCAAGTTTGGAGAACGTGTTATCTCACGAAATGGTCCAGTCGATTGGCCGCCTCGGTCGTGCGATTTGAAGCCGTTGGACTATTTCCTGTGGAGCTACGTCAAATCTATGGTCTATGCCAACAAGCCAGCGACGGTTGATGAACTTCGTACGAATATCGAACGTGAAATTGCAGCAGTATCGGCCGATTTATGCTTGAAAACCGTCGAAAATTGGGTTCAGCGTTTGGACTTCTGCAAGCGTGCCCGTGGTGGCCATGCAAAAGAGATCGATTTCCATACATAATGGCATCGAACGTGTTTCACATGAATAAAGAATTTCATTGATATCCAAAGCCGTTTTTGTTTTACTTAAAAAAATTTTTGTAGCGCTCTTATCGAAAAACCCTTTATATGTCTTTATATTATAAGATAGTATAAATTAAGTAATAGGTACTATCAGTGTATGTTGACATCCACTATCGTGGAACCCCATTTTCATTTCATGGACTCCCAAATTTTTTTTTCGCTGACGTAGACCCCTTGCAGGTTGTCACAGACCTCTGGGGGTCGATATAGACTACTTTGGAAATCACTGGTATAGAGCATCGTATAGTCGACTATAATTTTCTTACCATTACCTATTACCTACCATGAATAAAAATTTAGTACTTAAATAGAATAAGTGGCAATACATTGGCAATTTTTACAAAATTATAAATTTGCCAATTTTGTTTTTCAATAATTTCGTTTTTTTTTTTGCGAAATCACTTTTTGGTGTGTTCTCTATTCAAAGATGTGAAATTTGTTATAAAAATACAATTAAAAAAATTAAATTAACGAAAAATGAAATATTTTCTTAGTAATTCCAAAATAGTAAAAACTTTTAAACTTCTTTTACCCGAACTGACTAAAATAATAAAAATATAAAAATGTACGTACATATGAAAGAAAAGGTAATATATCTTCGCTATTTAAATATTTAAATATTTATACATTCTGACTTTTTTTTTCCAATTATTATAAAATAATGGCTAAATAGATGATTTTAGTGTTGGTCGTAAGCAAAAGAATGTTTGTAAGAAATATTCTATGAATAAAATCATAGTCTCATTTTGTAGCGCAGGCCCCATAAAACGAGTCAAAGACAGGACAATTTAATAGCAAAAGCGTTTATAAATATTTAAAATACTACTTCAAGAGGTCATTATTAATCTGAAAGTAAAACTATATGCTCGAAATGTTTCCCGACGGGCAATTGAAGCTGATGTTGGTTGTTATCGTCCTGTGAGGAAACAACTGATGTCAGCGAAAAATCATCTGGCTCGCATTTATCTTGATAAAGAACACATGAACTGGAATTAGAATACTGTACGGGAATAGTGTTGCCGAAAAAAGGTATATATAAACGGCCATAAGATTTGCCTATACCCACACAAGACCAAACACTTTGGGGGTTTTACTATAATAACCTAATACAATCGGACGGTATAAGAATCATCCACCCTCAAGACCATGACCATCATTTATACCACAGTGTTATTGTATAGCAAAGATTTCCGGCATAAAAATGAAAGTTTTAAATTTTGTTATTTTTTTCTAAAGTTCTTAATTAGTAAAAGTCGTCCAAGTGTCAAAAATATATTTTGTTAAAAGTTTCCATCGTATTGACGCGCACACTATATTTGTAATTGTTTTGAAATATTAGAATCGTTTATATAATTACTAAAATAATTACGCTGAAAATGTAGCGGATATACTGCTGGTTAATTATAACATCATTATCATCCTTATCATCAATTGTTTGAAGTGGTTGAAAATACTTGGTGGTGTTAACGGTCATGTTGTTTGGTTTAATTTCTTTTTGTTGTTAAATATACTTTGTTGTGATGTGCATATGCGAGGCATTAACATCATCATTATCATGTACGCGTTTAATTTAATTTTTCTGAAATTCAAGTACGAGGATCAACTAACCCTTTGGTTTTAACACAATATTAATCAGTATAGTTATTTAAAAGAAAAATATAGAATTTCATATTAGTAGCTTTTAAGAAATCTTAAGAACACACAGACAGAGAGAGACTTAAGTTCGATTAAAATGAAAAAATATTTCTTGAACTCTGTCAATATAAATGAAACAACAGGAAAAGAAATTTCACAACTTTACTTAAGACATTAAAAAAAATGATTTAAATATGTTGAAAGGACAATATGTCTGCATGGCATAATTGCGTTCAACCCATAATAAGACAGATATGTCCAAGCGCTATTTAGGTCCATTCCGCCTCAGATACATTTAACTTGTGTCTAAATATGGCATCGAAAATTGTAGAAATAAGAAATAACTTTGCGATCACTTCCGAAATATGTAATTATTTTCGAGGGTCTTCAAAAAAGATACGCATTTTGTCAAACATATATCAAGAAAGTGGGCAAGCTGACAAAGGACTACAGTTGTTCTGCGAAACTCGATGGTTTGAACACCACGACTGTGTACAAATATCTTACAATTCAATACCACAATTAGTTGAAGCCTTGGAAAAGATGGACGGTGAATGATGAATTTCGATAATCATACTTAATTAATTTCAAAAATTTGCTACAGGATAAAAACAAAATTCTTTGGAAAAAAGGTTGATGACTGTTTTATGGTTCTCTGATTTAAAAAAAAAAACTAATAAGCAAAAGGTGATGAAAGGGAAAAAAGGAAAGTCCATTTTTTTATTGATATATGTTTTTCCGTTGGCTACCTGAACCGATGATTTTTTTACGGAAATGTACACATGTATGAGTGGTCATTATTTGGAAAGTTTTGAAAAATTTGAAACGCACACGTGTTGAATCAGGTATATAGCCACCCTTAAAAGATGCGCCCATTCATAAGTACCTGTCAGTAAAATATTGAAAAATAGCATTTATAGGTGTTCAGTGAAAAGTAGAAGTGACTTTTATCCGTTTTTTAAAAGTGAATAACAGAACGCGAATTTTATTATGCCACAAGAGTGTAGAAATCATCCAGATAGCTTCAACTATATTTGCGGAAACTTCACATTAAAAGCGCAACAAAAACCCCTTTCTCCGCTTCTAAAAACTGCTTATCATTTATATTTTAATTTCCAAGTTGGTCATCTAGGATTGAGCTCAAAATTCATTGAAATAAAACATCAATATTCTTGTCAAAATGAGATACCTTCACTTAATTGTAAATAAAAGCGGAACGCGTTCATCGATTTGCACGACCTATGGCTCATTTTGCTCATAAGCTATGTAGCCTTAAGAAAATGTATTAAGTCTTGAAATTGTTTCCCTTTTAGGATTTTTCATGACTTATAAAAACAAAAAAGTAAAATTTTTTTAACCAAAAAAATATTTTTTCTCATAAATTTATTTATATCTGCGAAATTGTTGATTATGTAGAGAAATGGTATAAGAATATATGAAAGGAATGGTAATTCTTAATTTTTCTAAATGTATTTCAGCAAAATCGGAGTAGTCGTTCTTGAGTTATGACAAACAAAAGACTATAAGATAACAAAAGGGGGAGGAGGTGTCCGCGAAAACGGTATGAAATGGGGAAAAATGGGTGTGATATTCGGATTCAGGAGGTCATTTTACATTGGAATCAGTAGGAATAATTTCGGGGCTCGAAAAAAAATGTTATTTTGCAGAGCAGTGTTATTTGTCTATTTTTGTGAATCAAGTTGTATGAGTGTTATAATATTTGTGATGACTCATACGTTTCGTTAGTAAATTGAAATCTAAGTCAATAAGAGTTATTTTCACAGAATATATGCTATCAGTATTTTCCGAACAATTACTCATATCTAAATTAACATTTTTCCTTTGATAAATAATTAAATCAATAATATAGTTTGAGCTATTAGTGCTATTGGTGTGACTGTTTGTTTATTTATTTTTTTTTTGTGTAGGTTTAAGGCCAACAATTCAAGACGGAAAAGATTTTTAAAAAACTTTCCATACAAATAGCGTGGGCTCTGAAAGGAGCCATAGACCAGGGATGGAATATAGCAATTTAGATTTGGTATCAAAAATGATTTTAAATTGTACTTTTTTGACCATCAAGGTACATTTTTTTATTTAATTTAAAAAAAAAAATAATAATAATTATAAACAAAACAGGTACATAAAAATTCATTAATGTATTTTAAAAACACAAAATAAATAAAATTAAATAAAGTAAAAAAAAAATATACATAAAATTATATATAAAAAGGAACACAAATATTTTTTTCGAGGTCAAAAAATTATGTTTTTAAGATAAAGATGTAAAAAAAATATTACCAACATCTTAAAAGTAAAGATATTGTACGACTTTAAAATTTAAAGTTTAATTCAATTTAAAATATTTTTTATACATTTTTTAATACCATGTTGTTAGAAATTTTAAAATTATAACAACAAGCATTTGCTGATTTTAACAAGTCTTTGGTTTGAATAAGATTTGATGCTGTTGGAACATGAAGCCGGTTTCTTTCTTTTGTTTTTATAAGATTTTGATAAGAAAAAATCCTCTCCACGTTTGCAGAGGAATGAGGTATCGACAAAATTCCACGAATAATTCTGAAAATATTAGGAAACATCTATTCATCTAATTCATTTTTAATTTCAGACACTTTTGACCAGAAACCACACATATTTTCTTTTATTAATGGTTTTAATTCATCCAAATCGGCCAATGCTCTATATTGTGAGTTAATGTTCTCAAAATTTTTGCTTTCATTGGGAAACATTTTGATCAAAAAAGGCACAATGCTGTTGATCTTTCCTGACGAAACATTTTCGGGTGAAAATTTACTAAACCAATTTAGGATCTCGTCATCAAAATTTACTTTTGCCTTCAAAACTTCACAAAATTTTATATAGAAACTTTTTGCATTTTGTTTAAATTGATTTACAGCACTACTGTCGATTTGATTTTCGATTATGTATAAATCAACTTCAGTGCCACAAAATATATCGTTCAATGGAATATGATTCTCATTTAGGTTTAGTTTTGAAATTTCAGAGTTGCCTAAAAAACTCTTTTTAATAAAGTTTCGTGCGTCTTCTGACTGCATTTCAACATTCACTGCATTAACAATTTTAAGAACATATTGAAGGAATAAAAATGTCATTTTGTATATTGGATTTGCAAATCCTAACATTATAAACTTTATTCTCTCATTTTTTGAATCAGCATCAAAATTATCAAAATAATATTGTACGGGTTCCCACTGTTCTAGAATTCGATTAACTACTTCTTGTCTTGAAAGCCATCTTGTTGTAGCGTATTAAAAGATTATATGTATTTAGAGGCAGCTGATGAAACCAAATTTAAAATGTGACATATGCATTCATTGGAAAATAAATGAGGAATAAAATTTTTAGATTTGGATTGCACACAATTTGAAGAACCCATCATTACAGCACAAGTATCTGTGTTCATACCGTCCATATTTTTTAAGGGTATGTTATTTTCCTTTAATACATGCAGTGTGCTATTGAAGATTCCATTAGATGTGCTGTTTTCAATTTGTACCAAACTCAAAAAATGGTCACGAGATATTCCATCGAAAATACGTATTACAATTGCAAGGTTTTTGGAAATACTGCTCAATACTTTCGTCGATTACTAACGAAAAGTAATGGTTGTTACAAAAGCTTTGTATATCTTTAGAATTTTCAGGGCCAAGAAAGTTTGTCACAATTTCTTTACCTTTTCTTCAGTGAATGTTAAATTTCTTAGCAATCTGGGAATCATGAACTCCTTCCTTTATAATAAAATTTAGATGATCGAGTACCGTGAATGCAAGGTTATGCTCTGCAACAAAAGCACTCAGCATTATTTCTATTTTTTTTGCAGATTCCGTTATTGTACATTTTGTGGAACTTGTTAAGAAATTGTCAATTTTGGGTGTTGTTTTGGCGGCATTAACTTTATTTTTGTGATTTTCGCTCAGGTCATGACGATTTAAATGTGTTAAGCCTCCAGTAATATAAGAATTACAAACAGTACATTTTTTCCGGTTTTATCCTTTTTAAATGGAACTAAATATGGATTGTTTGACTTGCTGGTTCTAAGAAAAATAAAATTAGAATTAAGTTTAATTTATTTTAAAACCCATTGCAAACCTGGGTAGGTTCATCATATTCCATGATTAAGGTAAATAGAATTAATTGTTAAAAACTATTTTATTTATTGAATCACAGTTCATTGCTGACTTTTTTAGTATTTATCGAGAACAAACAAATCTTCCGATTTTTTTTTTTGCGTAAAGAAGAAAAAACAATGATTAATCAGAATTAAAGCATCACCGTGCTGTTCGGCGTTATTTTCTTTTCATGTAAAATGTTAGGAGAAAATGTTACCTTGCTGCTTGTAGTCTGATTGCGTTTGGCACTTGTTTTGGGAAAAACCAAATTTTATAAACAAAAGTCCGCTGATATTTGTTAGACCATCATCACATAAATGAAAGAAGTGTTGCCAGTGTGGTTAAATTTAAAAGAGCTTCTCAACGAGTTACCATATTTCAATAAGTAGAAAATGGGGGAAAAATTAATGCAAGAAAAAAATTTCAATAAAAAAATTAGTTAAAATTCGTTCAATTTTGAAAATGTATCAAATGAGTCGCGGGCGTATCAACGTATTTTTCAACATCAAATAGTATCAAAAAAGTACAATTGTATCAACAATTCCATCCCTGCTATAGACTTAACTAGATTAAAATGGGTTAATATTTAGTAAGGCCCGATTCTGTGTTATAATCTTTATCAGAAAATCATGGGTGCATATGTGCAATACTTCAACTAAATATTAAAAATGCCTTTATGACATTTAACGTATCGATGAGTCAGTCAGTCAGTGAGTAAGTGACAATTCAATTCAATTCAATTCAATTTTTATTTATAATATTAAAACAAGGTATTACGTATAATATTTTAGCTTAACTGTGAGTAAGTGACGATCTTAAATATATGTACATATATTAATATCTCGTACCCAACAATGAATAAATAACTAATTTAATATGTCTACTCTTTTTATTTAATTTGAAAAATGTAGGAAAATAATTTATTTATTATAGATTTAAAACGAATTTTTATTTTCTATTAATAACATTAAAATAAAAAAACTTAACTAAATAAAATTTGGCAAATGCTCATGAAATATTAATGTGATTTTCATCATAATACTATTTATGTATTTGGGAAGAATATTTCATTATCTTTACATAAATTTCGTTTAAACCCAAATCATCTCTTTTGTTTTACTTTGTTTATGAAATTTATCTTCCAGTTTACATACACCACACATACATATACAAACATACATTTATATTTATTAAGAATAGGATTAATAAGTATTTATTCTCATACTCTTTTGACCAAACCAAAAAATTGAACAATGTTTTCTGTATCGTTATTGTGACACGAGGATTTTGATAAATGATTTATTCAATAATATTCTTTTAATACTTTCAATAAACGTGCTTAACACTATTAAGAAGATTTTGTGCTAGAAGTGTGAAAGTTGTTGTATTTGGTGTTGCCAACATTGTGAAAAAGGGTTATATGTTTTATGTGACATTTTCGGCATGTTTTTTTATTAAGTGTGATTTATTTTTTTATTCGATAATTTATGGAATACTAGCTTTTACTACCCGTCAGTAGACGGATGGCTAGAATAGATTATTTCTGTGCATTGCAAGATGTCTGTTAAAAGTATAACAAAAGCAAATTAAATAAATGGCAGCCGTAGTTGTGGTAAAGTGGAGCATGAGAAAAATATGATTTATTCAAATAAAGAGCGACCCAATAAGAATGGCCGACTAAGAATGGCATTCGTTACAGCTACATGTATAATAAAGGAGTTATTGTGACCTCAACTGGATGGTAAGGATCTGAACGGCATGTGATTTAAACAGGATAGCGCTTCTATTGCACTGTGCATGGAATAATGGATTTATTGGAAGAATCATTTCTTGACCGAACCATCTCCCGAAATTCCAATGTCAATTGGCCGACAAGATCGTGCGATCTATGTCATGGACAACACAAAACAAAAGAATGCAAGAATACTGAACAAATAATAAAATGTATAAATTGCGTGAAAATGAATAATAAACTTAATATGGGCTTAGATGAAAATCATTTTACAAACAATAGAGAATGTCCCGTTTATCAAAATAAATTGAATTTCAAAATGCGAAGAACTGGTTTATCAGTTTAATAATAAAGGAATATAAGTGCTCTATACACAAATGTGCAAGGATAAGTAAATAATTATAATCAAGTGGAAGTCATTGCATCAACAGACATATTTATACTTTCGGAAACCCATATAACAAACGACATCGAAGAAAATGAAATTACATTACAAGACCATGATCATATTGTGTCGCTTTCTATATCTAAAAGAACGGGTGGAGTCGTTATTTATTTAAAAAAAATATGCAAATTAACTAAAATTATTGAAAAGATAGACAGTGTTAAATATTGGATTTTAGTATGTAAAGCCACATGTCAAAACAATCAAATGATAATTGCTACAATATACAGATCACCTACTTATGGAGAGTCAGAGTTTCTCAAAAATTTTGAAGAGGTAATAGAAGAAATCAGTGATTATAATTGCAATATTTAAATAACGGGAGATTTCAATATAGACTGGTCCAAAAATTCGCAAGATAAGAATCAATTGGAATGCATACTAAATGGTCTCAGACAATTAGTCAGTGAATATGCAAGAGTCACAAAAATCTCAAGTACCATAATTGACTTTGTAATAACAAATAACTATGATATATCAGTAAACAACAGCAATACAAATAAAATATCGGAGCACGAAATGAGTAAAAGTAATGATCATACCACAATAGAAAATAAAGAAGTTGAAATTTTTAAGTACAACAAAGAGGACATTTAACACCAAGTTAAGTAAAAATATGGCATATAGTGAAAATAAAAACATTAACGAAAATGTATTTCTATTTGATAATAGTTTTAAAGAAATTATAAAAAAATTTACTAATAAGAAAATTATACAAGAAAAAACAATGTAAATCGGTGGTTTAGTAATGAAGTACGTTTAATGAAGAATGATAAAATAATTAAATATCAAACAGCAAAATTAAAAAACACAAATCAGGTATGGACCAATTACAAAACGGCAAGAAATATATAGAAAGTAAAAATCGAAAACGAAAAAAATAAATACATAAATAATCAAATTAACAGTGCAGGCGATCAAAAGCAATTAAAACAAGTAAGAAAATTATAGTCGGTCTAGACCGACTATACGATACCCTATACCATGCGTTTAGAGACCCTATCTCTCAGGCCCAACTAACTAGATATTGAAAATAAGCATAAACCAAATTTGAGTGGGATTTTTATTAATTTTTTCGGCTGCAGATAAAAAATATTCGTATCACACATCGAAAATCAAACTTAAACATTGACATAAATCATTGACATATATACTTTTTTTTTAATTTAAAAAATACAGTTTTTCGCAATATATGCCCCGAACTTATAGTCATGAAATGTTGATCATTTAATTTTGTTACATCCCATTTTAATTAAAATTAATAAAATTACCTTTAAAATGAGACCCTAAAGAATCATGTAGCAAAAATGCTTTTAGATATACATGTAATATTATAAAGTCAGTATATTTTTTCAGTATATTTTTTCGGATTTTTAAAATTTTCGTTATATTTCGCAAACCAGAGAGTTAAAATTTGGCGTAAGTGTTAATTTCATTAAGTTCGGAAGGTTTTATATGTTTCAATCCATATGTAGGTTATAAGAAAAGAAACATTCAACGACAGAAAAATGTTTTTATTTTCTTATCATTAAGGTCGTTAGTTAATACCGGTCAAATAAGATAAATAAATAAATAAATATTTTTTATGGGGACTAGGCCCAAAAATGGACTGATCCTGACCATGTTTGGTAAAGTCTCTTGTATTTTGCAAAAATATATACAAACAAAATTTGAGAAGAATCAGTGCAATATTTTTGTTTTTTGATAGATTTAAGTGAAGATCGGCAGCACCTCTATATGGGGCCTATCACTAAGAGTTGTCCAATAGGGATCATTTTTCGACTACTGATTAACGGATGTAATATATACATACAAACCCAATTTGACTAAGATTTTTATGATAATTTGGATCTTATGGCAATATATGTTGATTTCATAGGGGTCATTTGTATGGGGGCTAGGTCTGAACATGGACCGATTCTCACCAATTTCAATAGCGTTCATCACATGGCCGATGGAAGATCAAATTCCGAAGTTCGTCAAAATATATTCATATTTGCGACCTGCAGTTTGATTACAAGCTTTACATGGACACACAGACGGACGGACGGACGGACGGACGGACATCGTTAAATCGAATCAGATAGTGATTCTGATTCGATCGGTATAATTAAAGATGGGTGTAGGTCAAATATTTTTGGTTGTTACAAACAGCAGCACAAAGTCATTATACCCAAACCACATAGTGGTATAGGGTATAAAAAAACATAACGAAATCAAAAATGTGATATTCAACCAAGTAGAATATTAAGATAGTATAGAAATCGCTAACCAATTCAATAATTACTTTGTAGACAGTATTAAATTTATAAGAGACTCAATTGAAAACGTGCAATATGAAAACAAAATTACTGTGATAATTTATAAATTCAAATTCTGTGCAATAAACATTTTAGAACTTAAGAATATAATTATACAAATGAAAAATAAAACAGACTGTAATAAAATATCCAATAAAATCATTCATTATTAAAAATTATAAATAAATCATTAGAGACAGGGGAATTTCCTGACAACTGGAAAAAAACTAAACGCCAATTGAAAAAGTATCAAAAACAAATAAATGCCAAGAATACCAACCGATAAATACATTGAAAACATGTGAAAAAATCTTGGAAAAGGTTGTGAAGGAGCAATTGGAAAAATATATTGAAAATAATTCAATATTGTCAAAGTATAAATCTGGATTTCGTAAAAAATACTCATGCGAAACGACTCTGAACTATGTAATAAATAAATGGAAAAATATAGAAAAAAAACAAAAAAAGTGATGGCAATATTTCTCGATTTTAAACGAGCCTTTGAAAAAATAGACAGACAAATTATGTTGAAAAAACTATATATGTATGGAATGTAAGGCACAGAATTAAACTGGTTTGAGTCATATTTGAAAAATAGAAATCAAATAACAAAGCTTAATAACGTAATATCGGATGAAATCGAAAATGATTTCGGTGTACCTCAAGGATCAATTTTAGGAGCTCTTTTATTATACCCTATACCACTATGTGGTTTGGGTATAATGACTTTGTGCTGCTGTTTGTAACAACCAAAAATATTTGACCTAGACCCATCTTTAATTATACCGATCGAATCAGAATCACTTTCTGAGTTGATTTAACAATGTCCGTCCGTCCGTCCGTCCGTCCGTCCGTCCGTCCGTCCGTCTGTGTGTCCATGTTAAGCTTGTAATCAAACTGCAGGTCGCAAATATGAATATATTTTGATGAAATTTGGTATATAAGCTTTTATCGGCCATGGGATGAACGCTATTGAAATTGGTGAGAATCGGTCCATGTTCAGACCTAGCCCCCATACAAATTACCCATATGAAATCGACATAAATTGCCATAAGATCCAAATTGTCATATAGATCTTACTCAAATTGGGTTTGTATGCGTTCATTACATCCACTAATGGGTAGTCCAAAAATGATCCCTTTGACCCCATATAGAGCTGCTTCCCGATCTTCACTTAAATCTATTAAAAAACAAAAATATTGCACTGATTCTTCTCAAATTTTGTTTGTACATATTTTTGCAAAATACAAGAGATTTTACCAAACATGATCAGGATCGGTCCATTTTTGGACCTAGTCCCTTTATAGATATAGCATCCGATATGAACTTTTTCATATCTGCAGCCAAAAAAATTAATAAAAATCCCACTCAAATTTGGTTTATGCTTATTTTCTATATCGAAGTAGTTGGACCGAAAGATAGGGTCTCTAAACCATGGTATAGGCTATCATATAGTCGGTCTAGACCGACTATAATTTTCTTACTTGTTTATTATATATATTAATGATATGCCAAAGATATTAGACAGAAGTGAAATGGTCCTATACGCAGATGATACGTTAATACACACAGAAGGAGACGATGATGAAAGCTGTAGAAGAAATATGTACCACGATATCAATAAAATTAACACTTGGTTAAACATGAATAAATTAAAACTTAACGAAAGTAAAACAAAAATAATTGTAATAAATATGAATACTGAAGCAATATTTATAATTAACGATAAAATAATAGAAAAGGTAGAAGTCATAAAATATCTCGGCTTTATAATAGATAAAGAATTAAAGTTTAAAGAACATATAGATTATACATCGTCGTTCGTAAATTATTGTGTTCTATATGCTTTTTGTTAAAGTTTAGTTGCTAAAGTTTAGTTGCTAATTAAAAAAAACTGAACCGATAAAATTGTTGCGACCTTCCTACCAAGGAAGGTACTATAGTTTGTGGTTTTTTCTGTTTAAAAAAAATTCCTCTTTGAAAACGCCTTTAGGAGTAAGAACTATTAGAACTTAAACATGGATTAATTAAATTAAATTAAAAATCATATAGAACACAATAACTTACGAACGACGACATGTAAGAAAATCGGTAAAAAAAATTAGATTTTTTAAAAGAATAAGAAACAAAGTATCAAAAACAACTGCAATAAATATTTATAACACGATAATTAAATCACATTTTGAATATGGATCGACGATAATTTATACATGCTGCAATGATAGTCAGATAGAAAGAATGCAAAAACTCCAAAATAAAGCAATGAGGGTTATTCTTAAATGCAATCGATATACACACATCATCGAAATGATTAGAGAACTAAAATGGATGAATATTAATCAAAGACTGAAATACAATACTTTAATTTTCATTAAAAAAAATGAAACAAGCTGATGCTCCAGAATATCTCTGCGATCAAATAAAATACGTTGGAGAAGTACAACAGTATGGATTAAGGAATGCTGAAGATTTTCGAATCCAAAGAGTCACGACAACACACATGCAGAAATCTCTTTTCTACAAGGGCTTCAAACTATTTAACGAGTTACCAAACAATATGAAACTTGAAGGAAATTACAATGTATTTAGAAAAAAATGTACAAATTTTTTAAGATTCCATGTATTTATATAGAGCTTACAGCAAATGAATTAAGAATTGATGTAATATTTATTTGTGAATATTCAAAGTATTTTCAATACTAATAAATAAAAAAAAAAAAAAAATATTTAACGCCATGCGATTTCTTTCTTAGGGTTTTTTGTATAAACTATAAACAATTCCGGAGCTCAAGGTCTAGATCCAACATGTAATCGTTGAAATAGAGCCACATCTTTGTCACAATGCTACCGAAAATTTCATGAAAAGAGCAAGGGCCTGTGTAACTAGCCGCGTGAGCCATATGCTGGATCTTCCATTCCATAAATAATAGGAACATGTTTTCTTTATGATGCAATAAAGATATCATCACTCGCTCAAAAAAAAAAAAAAAAGAAAAATTAATTTCATTTTTAAATTACATTGTACACCCTTATTAGGTCACCCTTTATATATAAATAGTTTTTACATTATGACCCTACGATACGTTTAGGTCGATGGGATAATGATAACTAAACAGGAAGTTACAGCTGCTTTAATCTGTTGGCATTATGCGTGTGAGAGAAATAAAAACATTTTCTCCTCTCCCAAGTATTTCACATTAATATCCATACTCCAATAAGATTACGGCAAATGCGCGTTTTTCTAAACCACTCTTCACTTAGTGCAATTATATTCTCTATGAAAATTATATGTACTCGTACAGAAAACTGATATATGGGGGATTTCATGTCAAGTGCACCAACTTTTGAAACAGTCCTATTGAATAGTAGTTTAGACCCAATTTTTCAACAAGATCGGTCAAGATCTCTCTGAGTTAGAGGGGATCAAAATTTGACATTTTGGCCAAACAGGTGTTTTTCTCAACCATGTAACTTATTACCTATTGTTCTTAGAAAATTTTCTCCCAAAGAGTTTAGATAGCTATTTCTTCAATATTTCGGAAAAAAATACTTAAAAAAAAAAATTTGTAGACTTTTTTTTTTTTTTTGCTAAATTAAAGCATTTTTTGCCTTTTTTTCAAAAAGGGCATTTTTTTTTTTTTTTCATAAGAAAGCTTAGGATTTTTCCTTTAAGAGCTTTTTGGTCGCTTAGTGCGATGGGAGTGGGATATCTATCAAAATAAATGTTTTGTAACTCAAGACAACGGTTTTTCAATTTTTCACAAATGCACTATTTTGAATTTTTTCCTATTTGTGTCTAAAACCTTACAAATAAAACTTATACTGAGAATCCTGACAAACTAAACTTTCCGAAGGTATATAACATACCTAACTAAAATTTTATACCCTCGATACTGTAATACCCAGAATATGTTAACCTCGGGAAAAAATCGCTTTTTTCTATAGAAATGTTGAAAAATTATTATTTTTTATTTATTTTTAATAATAATTAAATTAATGTATAATAATAATATTGAAACTAAAAAGATAAATAATTTATTAAAATTTAATCTTAATTGCATTAGATCCATTTATATCATAACTATTTTTATACTGATGAAGTATTTAAGTCTTGTAAATTTTTAAATACCCAGTCTTTCATCCAGCTTTTTTGTCGCCTTTATTTACTGCGTTTTTTTTGTCAATCCTTTCTTGGCGTTACTAGGTTCAGCTGTTGATTTCACTGCTGGTTTATTTGTTGTCTTTGGAAAGAAATCGCATTGAATAGAGGCAGAAAACTTTTTCAACTTGAGTCTTCCATCGACAAGCGGTATAAAAGCATGGTATTGAGCGGTGCCATCGATTGTTACCGCAGCATCGAATCTGCTCTTCAGTGTTTTCAATGTTTCCTGATGATCCTCTTTGCTACTAAAAACTATTTTAGTTTCTTTACAATAACTGTTTGCCCAATGGAATAAAGCTATACTACGCTATATAGCACTGAAGGCTATACTACGCTGCATATCTTTTAAGGTTTGCTCCAATACCATCATATGCTCCTTTACTATGAGCAGTAGGATGAAAATGCCACTCAGCTGGCATTACAATATCTTTTTCATGGGCCATAAGATTTGCCAAGCTACTTTTGTTTTTAAAATGTTGGCGAGCTCCGTCCGAAACGTAGTATACCTTCTTTACTGTAAATTTAGATTTTAGAAATTTTAGTATTCTCTTCTGGTACTCATAAACTGCAAAGGTATCATGTTTTAAATCGTCCGATATGATTGCCATACTTTTGTGTTCCAGTTTTTCATCTTTCTTGTACTAAATAACTACTGTGAATATAGTTGCTTGGTCGTTATTGAAGTGGAATGCTTGTATGGCATCCTGAAGAACATATTTATAGTTTTCTGCGAAATCATATGAAATAACGAATTCACCAGACTTCAAATGTATCTTCAAATCCTTGAAGAATGACCATTGCTCTTTGACTAAAAAGTCATGTTTTCTCAAGTTTTGCAATCCTGTACACATTTCTTCCACAAAATCATCCACATTTAAAATGATTGTTTTCAATCTGCATCTGTCAGTCTGAATCCAAGAATCAAATTTGACCTCCTCTATATATTCTCGATATAAAGAGTTGATTAAATTTTCTTTGATGAATGTGGTTTTCGGGCAATTGGTACATTCACCTAAGTGGCAAGAAGTTGTTGCATTAGGACACATAGTCAATTTAAGGCAATCGCGGTAATCGTGTAAATCTTCTGCCGCATCATCTGTTAAATACTTTAAGTTGATTTCCTTCAACATCAGTTTAACATTTTCATGGTAAATGCAAACGCATACTGTGTGAGTTCCGCTGCTTTCTGCCAAAACGCAATGTTTTGGCCTCATTTGGGTTAATTTCGTGAAGCCAATTCTAACAGCCTCGTGTTCAGATTGAAATGTTGCAAATAACTCTTTCAGGTTACAGATAACCATTCTCTTCTGTTATGTTATGAAGGTATGTTACATACCCTCGGAAAGGTTAATTTGTTTAGTTTCTCAGTGTAAGTTTTATTTGTAAGGTTTTTCTCAAAAATTGGAAAAAATTCAAAATAGTGCATTTGTGAAAAATTGAAGAACCGTTGTCTTGAGTTACAAAACATTTATATTGAGAGATGTCCCACTCCCATCCCACTAAGCGACCAAAAAGCTCTTAAAGGAAAAATCCTAAGCTTTCTTATGAAAAAAAAAAAAAAATGCCCTTTTTGAAAAAAGGAAAAAAATGCTTTAATTTAGCAAAAAAAAAAGTCAAAAATTTTTTGTTTTTTTAAAGTATTTTTTTCCGAAATATTGAAGAAATAGCTATCTAAACTATTTGGGAGAAAATTTTCTAAGAACAATAGGTAATAAGTTACATGGTTGAGAAAAAACACCTGTTTGGCCAAAATGTCAAATTTTGATCCCCTCTAACTCAGAGAGATCTGGACCGATCTGGTTGAAAAATTGGGTCTAAACTACCATCCAATAGAACCAACCTTGGTGCAAATTTCATCCTGATCGGAAGACATCGGTTTCAAAAGTTGGTGCACTTGACATGAAAAAAGTATTCGAATTTAAAGTCTCACCCCTAGAAATATACGAATAGCAAAAAACTGAGTAATACAAAGTTTTGGGTTAATCAAAACAAACTTAGAGATATCTCAACGTGACCGAAAATTTCAAGTGTGTTTATATGGGGAAAATATGACTTTTGTCATATTTCGTTCGAAAATTCGAAAATTTCGTTCTATAGTTTTATTTTTTCGACAAATTGTTATATGAATCGATTTCAGTACTAAATTTTATCTTTAAAAAGCTTTACAATTTCAAAATCGAATAAAAAGTCATCAAGAAATAGCAAATGCTCCAGACCACTTTTGTGCCAAAAAAAACTAGGTCGTGAAATTTGACGGAAACTTTTCAACTTTAAGAAATTAATTAAAGCCATTATTTTCTTTTGGTCTCTATACTTATGAGCACTCAGACGTGAAGTATTGTTTTGTTACCACGTTTTTAACCTTTTGCGCAATAAGACCAAATTTGGAAAATTTTTTTGATAAAATTTTGAATACTCCTTTTTTAAGTTTTAAAAAATTCTCTTGAACAAAATTTAAGAAAATGGATCTAGCACTTTAAAATTTTGTTAAATGTATGTTAGAGATTAACTTTGGTAATTTTAAAATAAATTGCTCTGCCAGAAATTTTTTTACAAGGAATTTTTTTTTTGCGGATTTCGAGAAAAATTAGTTTTTTGTGAAATATTCAGTAAATTTATTCTTTCTTAATTCTTTGTATCAAAAATTTATCATTTTTTTTATTTTAAATATTATATTTTATCTTAATAGCCTAGGGTTTTGGAAAAAAATTATATGTCCCCCTTGTCCCTTTCGGATTTGGGGTCACATATGGCCCCAAGCTAATAAAAGACAATTTATTAAAATTTTTAGATGTGACGCTTAAAATGTAATTACCAGTCTTCCATGCTAAAAATTTGCAATAGATCGAACAACCTTAACCATTTTCTTGTTGAGGCCAAACTTTGAATTTTGGCATATTTAAAAAAATTAATTGTTCTAGTAAACTAGATGAAACCCTTACTATGGGTTGGGAAATAAAATTGTGCTATATATTTACCGATTTTTATGATTTGATGATTATGATGATTTAATAATTTGGCGTCATTAACACATTTGGACTTCGCGACAAAAATGACCCCAAGCTAGTATAGGACGATTAAGTCAAAAAATTCAAATATTTTGCAAATACTGCTGAATTTTAGATCATTTTAAGCCTAGGAGCACATAAGGGTAATTTTTCGTAATTTCACTGATCACATTATACTATTATGGTTACAAAATTAAATATATATTCCACACTACCGCACTGAGTTTAGCTCAATTTATTTGAATATAAATTTCATAGAATGCTTCGCCCATGTGGAAATAAATTTTATCTGTTTATTGTAACAACCATTAATCAAAGCATACTATATGAAAAGTTAATAATACAGTAAATATAAAAACTTAAACATCACTAAACAAGTTTATTGGTAATTTATTATTGTTTTTACTAAAAAAAACAACAATAATAAATTTATCACATACTAATACCAATATATTTACATATGTATGTGGTTGTTTCATTATGCAGTTTTATCCACCTCTATTATAAATAAATATATTGAAATAAATTATGGATCAATTTTGTTATTTATGAATTTACTTATATTTATATGAATAAGTTATTTATATGAGGACTATAATAAACAATATTGTTTTTTTTTTCCAATATAATACGATTAAATAAACATATTTAATAAAGAAAATCGTACTTTGGAATCAGTGTACGCTCTGGTGCAAAATTAAGTCACACCCCCTTAAAATTAAAATTTTTGGCTGTGATAGAAATACTCAATGTGGTGGTGTAGTTATTTTTTTTTTTTTGGTCTGAAAATGCATTTTGTACAAATTTCATAGAAAATCTAAACTGGGTGAAAATGTTGAACATATATTTATTGAAGTTTCGCCCCATGAAAAAAAAAATTGTTTGTTAGATGTGATTATTGCCATATATAGTTTTAGCAGTATACCCGCAATGTTATTAGCGAAATTATTATATTATTTAAACTATAATAATATTTAAAAATAATAACAAATATAGTGTGAGTGAAATTTTTACCAAACTACATTTTTGATGACATGGACGGGCAATGCCAAAAAATGTTGTCATAAAATTAAAAACTTTTTTTTTTGTTTTTTTTCAAGTTTATTTATTTACAATAATTATAATTATACTATAATAAACAACTAGTAATAATAACATTTTGAATACACAATATCCCATACTCGGGCTCTCGAGTATTATTAAAATATAAAATTTTAGGTTTAACAATTAATATAATTTTCTTTATTTTAAATTAAAAATAGATAATTGATTTTTACAATGAAAGATTTTTTAAAAAATACTGCTTTTATAACAGAGGAAATAGTCAAGGATTAAAATTAAAAAAAAGCAGGGGATATCCCAAATTATGCAGGTAGCCACCAAAATGTCTTGGTATTTAATTTTTTTTTATAAATTTTAAATCTTTATTTGATATGCTGGTATCATATTTTATATTTATATATTCTGTATTGCAATTCACTGCATTTATATTGGCTCTTCTATGATTGTGGTAGAAGATTGGGATGCCATTTTTATTTTGAATAATTTGTTTGTTGTCGAGGTAAATAAAAGCCTCAGGTGGAACAAACCCCGTTTTAAGGGAATCAATTATGTATCTTTCATTTATGTAGTGCGGTGCCATAATAAGATTATTTTCCGTACATTGAGTACATTTTAAAATATTATTTCTAATTAATTTTATTATAAAATTTTCTATTCTAATAATATTTGCACTGTTGTAAAATATCTTATTAGAAATGTACTTAATATAATAACTTTGTGAAGATCTATATAATGACGTACATGCTCTCAAACATTTCCTTTCAAAAACTCTGATCTTTTCTATGTATGATGGCGAAATGTTGAACTATATTGGGCAACCGTATTATTATCTTTATTCTAGTTTTAATATATTTGGAATGAAACAATGGCCTATATGGGTAATTCCATGTCAAATCAACCAATGGGTGTACACTACCTTCTCCAAATTGTATGATTTTTCGTAGGAAGACAGATTATTACAGAACTAAAATAAGTGCAAAGTTTGAGGGCACTGGCACTTCTGTATCCGGAAATATGTGGTCTTGAAAATCGCAAAAAAAGGTCAAAATTTACAAAGTTGTACTTACTTAATTATAATTTTTTTGAAAAGTATTATAGTTACGTAACTCATCAAGGTTGCATTTGAAAGGTTAATTAATTACCTTTAATTTGATATACAACATGATTTTTTTTTTTGGAAAGGTCCAAGGTCACATCTCTTGACCTATAATTCGGGAGGCTATAGCTGTAAAAACGACAATTTTAAAAATCTGAAAAAATATATGTTTAAGATTGGTTCCTTCCCTAAAGTTCCAAAATATTTCAGACTGGGGGTATGCTTGGATCCAGAAATATTTATCATAGAGTAAAGGTAGATATTTAACAAGTGAATTATTATTATTATGAATGCTGTTATTGTTGGCGTTGTTGGCGTTGTTGACATTATTATGATGAATGCTGTTGTTGTTGTTTAGTTTTATTATAAATGTTTTCAATTACAAATTTGCTATCAGCGGAATAAATTTTAACTTGTAATTGTGTTTTTGAAATTGGTATGAAGCTGTGCTGCTTTTGAGTTCCCGGAATTGTACGTAATCCTATAAATCTATCAGTTAGCAATTTCTCTTCTTCTTCATAATCTTTTTCCGTTAAATATGCAAAATTGCAGTTCTGAAGAGTTTGCTGACACCAATTATACAAGTGGAGAGGAGTAGTTATCTGATCTTCGAATGGACGTTGCAAGCTGGCTCTTCGTGCTTCACGCTTTACCGTTCCCCCAAGACCATCACTAGGTCCTTTGCCGTGACTGGTAGCAAAGAAATGCCACTCAGCGGAACAATTAAAATCTTCGCTATGATGGCATAAATTGGCAAAGTTTTTTTTTATTTTTAAATTGAGCGGAAGAACCGTCCGAAAAATAAAAAATTTTCTTTGGTATTTTCAAAAACTTGTTTTTTAAAAACTCATTTAGGTGGCGATGAAATAAATGAACTGCTATGGTATTATGTATTAGACAGTCTGATATTATTATAAAATTTGTAGTTTCTAATTTTCCATTTGATTTGTAATAAATTGCTATTGGGTATAGTGTGGCCTGGCTATTATTCCATAAAAAGCCTTGCACAGAATCCTGAACCACAAAAGTTGCATTTTCGGAGAAGTCGCAAATTACTAAATACTCATTTTCTTCCAACGCAGACTTTTTGTGAGCCATAAATGCACCCTGCTCTTTAGATACGAATGAATGGGGTAGAAGAGTTTGCAGTTTTTGGCATAAAGAATCCAGAAAAGAATCAGTTTCTTTAATAATAGTTTCCAAAGAGTATCTATCTACACTTATCCACTGTTTATATATGATTTCATCAATTTCATTTTCTAATAATAATTCACCAAGTTTCTCTTTAAAATTTTGTATGTCTGGACACATGCTACATCTGCCAAGGTAGCAATTTGGTGATGGGGGATTGCATATAAGTCTTTTTAAACAATCTTTATAAGTTTCCAGCACAAAATCCTGCACATTTTCTGTCAATTTTTTCAGGTTTATTGCGTGGAGCATTAGTTTTGTATTTTGATGCATTTTACAAACACATACATTATGGCTTCCTGACGCATCTGCTAGAACCACATTTTTTGGCCGAAGTTCACAAAATTTAGAAATTCCAATTGTTATCCCTTCATGTTTTTCTTTAAATAAAGCATAAACTTCTCGAAGATTTCCGAGTAAAAGTCTTTTATTTTTTTTACTTTTACACCATTTTCTGTTATTGACACGTAGTCTTTACATCCTGGTAGACATCTGCTGACATCATCAGTTTCATAAAAGATTTTCACCACATCAACAATTTCTAATGGCAATCGTTTTCCAAGTTTTGGATTCGGTGTACTCAATACGCCTTCTGTCTCAACCAAGTTTTTTACCTTTCGTGCCATGAAATTTGTTATTTGAAATTCCAGCTTTTAGGTAAAATAGTTAAAAGTTGAATTTTATCACTGTTTTTAGTTATTGATTTAAACTTTTCTTTTAGTTGTTCGATTATTTCCGATTCTGGGCATACGTGAGAGGTTGAAGGTGTTGAATTTGGGAAAATGTTGGCTTTAATTGATATTGTTATTTTTTCTAACTTTCTAGTTGTATACCCTTTTAATGGAATTTTTCTCGAACATATTGGAGATTCTTGTAAATATTTTAAACTTTCGTTTAACTTAGAAATTCGAACATCTCCCGAAACTGATGCTTCACTTTCCGAGTCTGAAGTCTCGTTTTCTGGCTCGTTCATAGATTGAATATTATTGTTTACACTTCCTTTTAATTTATAAAGTTCTCTTCTGCATATATCACATATTTTATTTGATATTGAAATGTTATTACTAATTCCAGTCATCCATTGCTGAACTTTTCGAAGTCCTCTTGCATTCCGGACATGAGCAACTTTTTTAAATGGATTACAACAATATATTGTATTAAATGACATATTGTTTACAGAGGCAAAAAACAATCACTTTGAACACTTTTGGTTTTATTTAAAAATATTGATTTTATAGCAACACATGTGGTTTTTTAAAGCAACGTGCTTAGAATGGTTTTTTTTTTGTGGTGCTTCCTTTGACTTCTCGTTTTTCAATAATTTCTCTATATCCAAGTTATTTGACACTACGAACCACACCCGACAACATTTATACTGTTGTCTCGCTCTAACATAATTACCAGCCAAACCAACCCTAACACAGGTCTGTACTGAGTACAGTACAGAGCTAAAGAACCAGAAACAAATAGCGGCGTGCGTGCATAGCCCGCCGACGCTCACGAGCACAACCAACCACATTCATAAACAGTAACAGTAACAGCACCGACTTTTTAAATATCTACCTTTACTCTATGATAAATATTTCTGGATCCAAGCATACCCCCAGTCTGAAATATTTTGGAACTTTAGGGAAGGAACCAATCTTAAACATATATTTTTTTCAGATTTTTAAAATTGTCGTTTTTACAGCTATAGCCTCCCGAATTATAGGTCAAGAGATGTGACCTTTGACCTTTCCACAAAAAAAAAAATCATGTTGTATATCAAATTAAAGGTAATTAATTAACCTTTCAAATGCGACCTTGATAAGTTGCGTCACTATAATATTCATCAAGAAAATGATAATTAAGTAAGTACAACTTTGTACATTTTTATAGTTTTTCCCGATATTCACGACCTCATATTTCCGGATCCAGATGCGTCAGTGAACTTAAATTTAGGATTTTTCTTATTTCTCGGATACACTTTAATCCTGCAAAAATTCAGCCAATTTGGAAACAGTGATGTAAAAAACAGTCATATTTTAAGTTGAGTTCAGATGGTTTAACCCATATAGGAAAAATGCATTTTTTGCTTTTGTAATTATTTCTTTAACATGATGGTTAAAGTATAAAAATTTATCTAAATAGATTCCAAAGTATTTTACAACATTCTTGTTTGTATATTACAATTTGAAAAATTTGATTTTATTCCAAACTGTTTTCAGTATTTTCTTATATTGTAATTGCGTTTGTTAACTGGGGGTCTGAAAAGGATACTTTCACACTTTTGTGAATTTATTTTCATATTCCAGTCAATTGTTCTACTATATTGGAAGTATTTTGAAGATTTTGGTTAATAAGCTCGATTTTGCTTTCAATATCGTCAGCAAATGCTATAATGTTGTCAACTTGCTTTAGCAGTTCTAACATATACAAATTAAAAAGAATAGGCGAATTTACAGTTCCTTGTTGTAATCCGTTGACTATCTTAAACATTTTACTACTTTTTACGTCTAAATTATTAAGTTTTTCTGGCATATCATATTATATATCAAAATAATCTTATGTAATGGGAATTGATATTGGCATAGTTTAATTATAAGACCAGGAATCCATGTACTATCGAACGCTTTCTCCATATCAATAAGGCAAGCTCCTGTACATGTTTTTTATTCCAGGTCCAATTGATGTTTGATGTTAGCAAACGTATAGCGTTAGTTGTAGAATGTTTATATTTGAAACCAAACTATTTTTCATTTATTAAATTTTTATCTATACAAAACTTGTTTATGATATTGTTGATACATATTTCGAAAATTTTGCTTATATTGGGTAATAAGCTTATGGGGCGCATGTTTTTGATATTACTAGAATCATTGTTTTTTTTTTTGGTAACATTGCCACTTTTGCTGTTTTCCATTTACTTGGGAAATAAGAATTATTAAGCATATTATTAAATAGCTAAGAGTAGTCGAGAACCATTGACTGTGGAATTTTCTTTGGAACTATATTTGGGACATTATCAATCCCAGAAGATAGTTTATTTCTCAAATTCGAGAATATGTATAAAATATTTGACTTTGTTATAAAGAAATTATTGCATTGGGATTCATCTATACTGTCAGACAACATGGTACTGCTAAAATTAGTTACGGTGGTTCGATTACATTCGAATAAAGTTTTTGTTTCAATAAACATATTGAAGGACTCAATTACTTTCCTGATTAATTTCTTTATGAGAATGAATTGATTGTAAATAGCTACCTATGGTATCTAAAATCTGTTCCTGTTCTTGTACCAAAAAGTTATTTAGATTATCTTTTTCCAAGTTTTGTGTATTAATTCCAGCATTAAGCAACAAATATTCAGAATCTTTGGGGATTTTAATATGTTGGAGATTCAATATTTATTGAATCTCTTGGATCTATATTTGTTAATTTTTCTTGCATGCGTCTATTAATTGTAATTCCGAAGTTTTCATTTATAATCTTTTTCACCAGTTTTAATTTCGTCTTCAATAAATTAATAGTGGCCTCTGATAATATATATTCTAATCTATAATGTCTTTTAATTATCGTTAATATTTTACTTTTTTCTGAATAATGATTTTAATTCTGGCATTTGTTATCTTGGAAAAATTATCATTCTTTTTATATTTTGGAAAATTAAAAACTCTTTTATTAATTTAAACATTTAACTTGGAAAAAAAATAAAGAAACTTAAAGCTTTCATTTTTATGCTGTTGACAAAGCAATGGAAACTTTTGCTATACAATAACACTGTGGTATAAATGAGGGTCATAATCTTGGGGGTGGATGATACCTATACCGAACGATTGGTTCTGTTATGGCCGTTTACATATATAATTTTTTTGCCAATCTTTCTCTAACAGTATTCTTATTCCAGTTCATATATCTTTTATTAAGATTAATGCTAGCCTCAGGGCGATAACAAGCAACATCAGACTCTGTTGAACGTCGGGAATTAGTTTGAGCACATATTTTTAGTTTCAGATTGTTAATGATATTTTTAAGTAGCATTTTTGGACATTTTTAAAAGCTTTTGCTATTAAATTATCCCGTCTTTGACTCGTTTTATGGGGCCTGCGCTACAAAATGAAATGTTCAATATATTCCTACAATATTTTTCACAACTATTCTTTTGTTTACGACCAGCACCAAAATCATCCATTTAGCCATTATTTTATAATAATTGAAAGAAAACATCAGAATCTATAAATATTTAAATAGCGACATTTTGTTTCAAAACTTTTTCTATTTTTATTGTTTTAATCAATTCAGGTAAAGAAGTTTAAAAGTTTTCACTGTTTTGGAATCACTAAAAAATATTTCTGTTTTCGTTTATTTATTTTTTTAATTGTTTTTTTTTTGTAAAAAAATTTGATATCGTTCAATTGAGAATACACCAAAGAGTAATATAAAAAAAAAAAAAAAAATACATAGTTTTAGGACTAAACGCGAAATTATTAAATTGCTAAAAATTATTAAAAATTATTTCAATTATTAAAAAAAAAAAAAATCGGCAAATTTATAATTTTGTAAAAATTGCCAATATGATACTCTTTAAGTACCAATATTTATTCATAATAGGTTCGAAAATTATTCAAATTGTAAAGAAAACAAGTAAGAGAACTATAGTCGATCTATTGGATGCCCTAGATCATGCGTTTAGAGATCCTATTCCTTTGGTACAACTAATTGGATATAGATAATAAGCATAAACCAAATTTGAGTGGCATTGTTATTTTTGTTGCCTTCGGATAGGAAAAAGATCATATCGGATGCTATATTTTTGTATGGACTAGTCCCATAAAATGGACCATGTTTGGTAAGGTCACTTATATTTTGCAAAAACATAAACAAACCAAATTTGAGAAAAATCTCTGCTATATTTTTGTTTTTTGATAGATTTAAGACAAGATCGGATATCAGCATCATATGGGGGTTATGACTAAGAATTGGCCCATAGGGTTTTTTTTGGACAATTTGACCGAGATATTTATGATAATTTTGATATTATGGCAATTTAAGTCAATCTAACAGGGGTCATTTATATGGGGACTACGTCTGAGCATTAACCGATTTTCACGAATAGCATTTATACTATGGCCGATAGAAGCTTATATACTAAATTTCATCAAAATATATTCATGCAAAGATGGAAAGACAGACAGATATAAAGACGGACGAAATTAGTGATTCTCAGTCGATCGGTATAATAAAAGATGACTCTAGGTCAAATATTTTTGGTAGGTAATAAACATCAGCACAAACTCATTATACCCCTCACCACAAGTGGTAAATGATACAAAAATTCTCAGTAAGAAAATTTAAGATGTTTTCAAGTAAAATACTTCAACAATGCCTTCATCAAAAGTGTTGCAAAAATGTTTCCAATTTTTATGAAAATCTCAAAATATATATTTAATTTATTACTAATGTCTACTTGGATATGATAAATATTTATTTGGTATATAAAAAAATGTTGCCTATGTTCACCCTGAAGGTCCATAGTAAATATTGGTGAAAGTATTTTTGAAATCGGATAAATATTTATATGGGTATATTACCTACTACATACAAATAAAGCTTACCTCTTTATAATGTAAGTATAGATATATCCTTTAAAAACCAATTTTATTTATATTTTTAAACAGTTTCTTTTAACTCATACTCTCTGTCCGTCTGTCGTGGGTGGACCCCATTCCCTCTTATCCAATTGATCTGAAACTTGGCCCATAGTCTTGTAGTAACTAAAGATTATTTTTGGGGTAGTCACGCATAGTCACGCATAGTCAGGCATAGTCACGCACAGTCACGGAGTGATCTAAATGTCATTTTCCTTCATCCGATCGATCTGAAGGTTGGTCCATACACTTGCTGTGGAAAAAAGATTAACTTGGACTTAGTCACGCACAGTCATGCATGGTCACGCGCATCGACCTTATCCGATCGATATGAAGCTAGGTCGATAGACTTGCTGTGAAAAAAGATTAACTTCGACATAGTCATGCACAGTCACGCATAGTCACGCACAGTAACGGAGTGATCTAAATGTCATTTTCCTTCTTCCAATCGATCTGAAACTTGGTCCATACACTTGCTGTAAAAAAAGATTAACTTTGACTTAGTCACGCACAGTCATGCATAGTCACGCACAGTCACGGAGTGATTTAAAACACATTTCCACTTATCCGATCAATCTGAAACTTGGTCGATAGACTTGCTGTGAAAATAGATTAACTTTGACATAGTTACGCACAGTCACGCTTAGCCACGCACAGTCACGGAGTGATTTAAACCCCATTTCCCCTCATCCAATCAATCTGAAACTTGGTCCATAGACTTGCTGTGACCACAGATTAATTTTAAAATAGTCACGCAAAGTCACGCAGTCACGGAGTGATTCAGGACTCATATGCATAAGGAAAGAAATAGTTTTAATAAAAACATTGTTTTTATGGGTTAGATTTTTTCCAGTTCTTTTCATTTAATAATTTTTTTTTTCAAATTGACAACAAAAATCGAAAATTCGGTTAGGTTAAGTATTTGATTATATTCACGTAACTTTCTTTCTGTTATAAATACCAAAATAAGTTAGAATATCGTTTTTCTCTTGCAATAACTGGAAATTAATTTAAAATGAAAATGAGTTTTTATCGTAATTACCAACAATTTATTACAATATCAGTTAACTCATCTTTCGTTTCAAATATGTTGCTACCTCTAATAGAATTAGTAGTTGTAATAATTAAAATTTCTCAATTGCATTGGTTGAATAAAATTTCTTAATACTATGATTAGAACGAAATATATTTTGCATCCTAGTTACTTTAGTTTTAGAAAACTTAAGAAAGAAATTTTAATGTATGTAAAATCTATAATAAAACTTCGTATGTATTACATTATTAAATTTTTTCAGTGATAACCGATATTAGTTGTTGTGTGTGTTTTGTGAATTCATTTCATAGAAATAGAGGGTTTAATGCCTGGAGGGTATATCAGTTGCCAAATATCATACAACGTTATAATTTATATGCCCTACTGGCATGAGACCCAAGATATAAGAAAAAAATTCCTTTTGTTGCCTAAATAAAACTTTTAACATTTTGCATTATGGATATATGTACATAAGAGTATATCCGTTGGGGTAATAACATGACATTTATATATATATACATTTATATACATTAGGTTGTACCTACAGTACAAAGTAAAGAAATAAATAATTAGCTATTGACCGTAAGTCCTCCTAGAAATGTTCATATTAAGGGGTGAAGATAACTTGCAGTTACATTAGCTTGCTAATAAAATAAATCTAAAATGGGTGGCAAATCAGCCAAGTAGTTACAAGTTCCCCAGGTAATCAATGCATCGCAGAGCACTTGGTTAAAAATTGCAGATCACATTTAAAAATTTTTTTAAATTATTTACTACAACATGTCTTTAGAGTATTTTTGCTAAGAGAATTTTTAATATAACAGCTGATTTTAAATGCACCACCTTAATTAAAATACGATTTTTATTATCATGGTTTTTATCGGAACTTATAAAAAGCCACATTTTCTCCTCGTAATCCTGTTTCTAAAATTTAGCTCAAATGGCACACCTTCCCATTATGCGATTATTCTAATATTGTATGAAAAGTGTTTTTGCTTTTAAGTGAATATTTCTATGGGAAGTTATGTCCTTATATACAATTTGTTTAACCATAATTTACATACAAACATAGATATATATACTTATATTTATTTATCAGAAAATAGATGAAATTTTTCGCCTGTGGCTTATTATTTCACCGCCCCAATAATAACAATGACGTAGTACATTAGTACAGTAGTTACCATTGATTCAGGCCATTTACATAAAAAGCAACTATGATTTTTTTCTAAATGGTGCGTGGTAAAGAAGAAAGCATATATTTCAAAAATTCATAACTGCACTGTATTCTTAATCGGACCGGTTTCTGGCATTTCAGCCTTCATCAGCGATTTATTGAACATTGTGATAATTGTTATGTTTTAATTGAATAGATTGTTTCTATATGAAAATTTTTTTTTTCCTACTTAGGGCGGCCGTGAGGTTTTGAACCATGAACCTTCACATACACTCGTACTTGCACTTTTTGGTCAGCGCTTTAACACACTCACCTAAAGTCAGGCCTACGAGCAGTGTGGTTAGTTTTCAGTTTTCGTACCATACAGCTTTACTTTGTATTAATTTCAGAATATACAACTCTGTCCAAACAAACAATCGTTATTTTTGAATTTTGAATATTTTTTGCATTTATACTTCTAATTTCCACTATTCTCAGTTTTCGTAAGAGTTGTCATATGTGATGTACGGTTTTTGTACATACCTACATATGCACCTTACATATATTTGAGATGACGCTTTAAAGCGAAGAAATTTTTTGTTTGTTAGATTTATTTGTATAAAATATGAATTTATATCAGCAATATAATAATCGCACCATTTTTTTTTTTTTAATTTTTGCCTGTTGCGCTTTTAACACAAGTTTTAGCAGCAACAAAACTAATATTGTTTATTTCTTTATTTATCTATATAGATAGATTTCCATTGAAATTTGTAAATATTACTTAGTTTAATAAAAACAAACAAAAAAATAACAAGTTTAAATATTATAGTTGGTCGGGACCGACTATCGAATTGAACATCGCTGAGGTAATAACAGGATATAGAAAATAAGCATAAACTAAATTTTACTGTCATATGAAAAAGTTCATATCTGGTGGTATTTTTAAATGGGTACTAGGTCTACAAATGGACCTACAGACTGACAGGTAGTCGCATGAATGGACATCCTTAAATCGACTAAGAAGGTGATTCTTATATCGATGAATATAATAAATGGTGAGCCAAGTTCAAATGTTCTTGGTAGTTATAATAATCAACACAAACACATTGAAATCGAAAAAATTTTAACATCAGTGAAATGTAGTAATATGGACACCACTGATCCTAGAGTTTTTTTTATTTAATTTAAATTATATAAAAGTTTAGAAGAAAATATAATTTTTGTAGTTCTAATCGATGAAATTATGGACTTTTTCCGGTAATCCTGGCCTCTGGCACTTTTTTCGAACAGGTGGTCCACCTCCTTTTAAAATCTTCCACATTTTGGAATACTTTCACTGTTCTCTTCAACTTCCTTTTCACAAGTGCCCGATATCTCTCCACTGTCCTAAGCTACGGACAGTTAAGGGGATTTGCCTCCCTTGGTACAAAAACCTGGTTATTGTTCTTGTACCACTCAAGAGCTTTCTTACCGTAGTGACAGGATGACAAATGGGACCAAGAGAGTGTGGACACATTATGTTGGATTATGAAAGGAAGTAGTCTTCTTTGCAAACATCAAGAGAATCGATGTATAGTAATTATCAAAATATATGGCATGATTTTTGAATCGAGGAACAGAGCGAGCCAATCGTACCACAACATTCGCAGATGCACCCAAATTCGGTTAATTTTCCTGACGATGGTCGTCGTCGCCGAAATAAATTTCAAACGAATAGCAAAATCCGGAATCATCGCACATAAGAAACAATTTGTCACCCCACGGGTGCGGTTTGTCTGGCATGTATTGTTTCATATAGTGTTTAATCTTTGTCGCACAAATGTGCTCATCAACACACAATCTTGCTCGTTTTGGTACTTTTTGAAAATTTCGGTTCAATGCGGTGATGATCGGACGTATTTTGTACAGACGATCGTAACCTAGATCGTATTGTGGTATGAGTCCATACATTCGAACTGCTTCGTCAGCACGATTACGTCTGCGAATGCGTGCATTTTCAGATGATGTTGATGGCTGTTGATCAGATGCCGATGTCTGTTGATCAGGTGTCGATTGCTGATGATCTGATGTCGATGGCTCTTGAACACGATGACGACGCGGATTTTGTCTGGTTGTTACTGAAGTGCAAGAATTGGCGAATCTTGTTATGAAGATTTCGAGTCATGCAATCCATTATTGGTTTGAAACCATAGTCACTCCAATATGATCGAACGCTCGGGTACTTGAACACCGACATGTAGTAATTGATTCGTAATGTAATCGTTTGATTTCATCTGTTGTGGTATTCAGTGGTTTTTCAACGTGTTGTTGCACTTCGTACAAGTTGCTCTGTTCGACAATATTTGAAATAATATCGTCTGACATGAAAAACGAAAAAAACTGAAGCGGTGAGTTCAATGCCAATATTTCCGGTGTCAAAGCGTCATCGCCTCGAAATTTAACACAATTCGAATACAACTGAAGATTTCTTTTACGCCACAATGGTTTTTTAAAAACAGTAGAATCTTTGTCAATTGAAATGCCTTCAAACATTGTCGCATATTCTCTCCATCGGGAACGATCACCAACAATAACTGGATCTTCTGCAACGCCTATAAGGGACGAATAAAAGCTTTTTAATGAATGATTATAATATTGCTATTATTTTTTACCTTGATTTGTTTCAGTGTTTAGTTCAAGAGTTGGATTTTCCGAATCGGCATTACCCACTTCGATATAGTCTATATCGACTGCTGCATTGTTCTGAACATCTGCTACTTCCATCGCTTCGTTTTTACCATGTAAGTGGCCTACTTGCTTGTCATCTTCAACATTTTCATTACGGAAAGCAGCATCGGAAAGCTCTTCTTCTGTTCTAAAATCACGAATTCTGCACGACATTTCTGATCAACAAACTGATAAAAAAAAACAATAACAAAAACGTTGCTATATAATTTTATATTTGGTAAAATTCGAACTCCCGGTGCCTGACGGTTCCGCAAGGGACCAACCAAAAATTAAAAAAAATACACTAACATAAAGAAGAAAATATTATTTCAAACACTCGCAGTAGCTTTTAGGCACTATAAAGATCACGGAAATATTTTTTTAAGCTTACAGCTTTACGTATTTGACACAAAAATAATTCTTTGAAAGTACGCAATTTCGCAAAAGTGTTTTTTTGAGGTTGTGACACCTTACTGAACATACATGTGTTAAATAAAGTCGGTTTCAAGTGGCGATCGGCGCAAACGGTGGCGCTTGTATCAAGTAATATTTTTAAATTGGCAGCGAGAAGTTTAAAAAAAATCGTTGAACAAAGTTTAGTTTTTATTTTTTTGTTGGTTCCTGGCGGTACCAGTGGGATATTAAGGGTTAAGGTAAATTTCGGAATTTATAGAACCCTTTGTAACAAATGACTTGCTCCTTTTGATGTATATTTGTAATACTAGGAAATTTTTTTTTTGAATTTTGACCCGGAAACTGCGAAAAACTGCCAGTAATTACGTTCCGCCATCCACTATGCAGCTGGAGTATTTCTGTATCAAACATAATGACCATATATACCACATTCGCTTACTTTTCCCAAAAACGGCTTTAAGAAATGAAAAATTGCAAAAAAAATAAGAAATATATTTGGCAAAAAAAAAAAAATTTTTAAATCGCCACAAAAAAAAACAAGTAAGAAAATTATAGTCGGTCTAGACCGACTATACGATACCCTATACCATACGTTTAGAAGCCCTATCTCTTAGGCCCAACTAACTGGACATTGAAAATAAGCAAAAAACCAAATTTGAGTGGGATTTTTATTAATTTTTTTGGCTGCAGATATGAAAAATTTCATATCGGATGCTATATCTATAAAGGGACTAGGTCCAAAAATGGACCGATCCTGATCATGTTTGGTAAAGTCTCTTGTATTTTGCAAAAATATATACAAACAAAATTTGAGAAGAATCAGTGCAATATTTTTGTTTTTTAATAGATTTAAGTGAAGATCGGGAAGCAGCTCTATATGGGGTCAAAGGGATCATTTTTGGACTACTCATTAGTGGATGTAATGAACGCATACAAACCCAATTTGAGTAAGATATATATGACAATTTGGATCTTATGGCAATTTATGTCGATTTCATATGGGTAATTTGTATGGGGGCTAGGTCTGAACATGGACCGATTCTCACCAATTTCAATAGCGTTTATCCCATGGCCGATAAAAGCTTATATACCAAATTTCATCAAAATATATTCATATTTGCGACCTGCAGTTTGATTACAAGCTTTACATGGACACACAGACGGACGGACGGACGGACGGACGGACGGACGGACATTGTTAAATCAACTCAGAAAGTGATTCTGATTCGATCGGTATAATTAAAGATGGGTCTAGGTCAAATATTTTTGGTTGTTACAAACAGCAGCACAAAGTCATTATACCCAAACCACATAGTGGTATAGGGTATAAAAATAAATATTTAAAATATGAAATATGAAACATGTTAAAAAAAATGCCCAAAAATTAATAAATGCTTACTACCCTTATGAAAATTTACTTAAAATTCAATTAAAATTATGCAAAATTATGTACTTATTTATATAGAAGTTTATTTTCTATTATGGAAAAATTGCCCACACAATTATATAATGAATTGGGTTTTCTTTTAAAATGTATTCATATAGATACTTAGTATACAGTTAAGAACATAATTGAAAAGTGTCTTGTACAACTGCACCACAGTATCGGCCGTGAAAATCACGCGATATTTTGTTAAAATTTTTCGCCTTTGGCGGAAGGTACATCTAGTCTTTTAATAATGCAAGCAACCAGTTCCGTGATTTGTTGTTAAAACATAAGAGGTACATCCAAACTTGTAATCAACCTCTTTGGTGAAAGGGTTGAGCTATTTTCACTGCCCATAATGTCATGTAGTTGTTCAAGACGCTCCTCAATTATTTTTTTTAAACTGTATACTAAGTATTTATATGAATACATTAAAAAATATATTTTCACTAAATATTTAACTGTTAGTAGGTAGACTTGAAGATGAAAAACAAAACAAAAGTTGGTTTCCAGTAATTTTTATGGATTCGACTTCAATTTACTAAATTAAAGAAAGAATTGGAAAATGACCCTAAAATTTTAAAATGAAAAATGAGCCAAGAACATTCGAAAAATAGCCCAAAAAGTTGGATCAGTTTTCATTTTTTCATCTAAGGGAAATTTTATTTGTGAGCGGTTTTTTTGGGCCATTTTTAATTTTTTTCCGATTTGACAATTTTGTGCAATATTTTAGTCGGTTTGATAAGGGTTATTTATGTGAGGTGTACAGCTGAACATGCACCGATTTTCACCAATTCCAAATGTGCTTGTTCTATGCCTGATAAAAGCTCATATACCAAATTTAATTAAAACATATTCATATCTGCGACCTGTAGCATGATTACAAGATATACATGGACGCACAGACAGACGGACAGATAGAAAGATAGACGAACGGATGGATATAGCTAAACCGACTCAGAAAGGTCAAATTTTTTGGCAGTTACACACATCAGCACAAACTCGTTATATCCTGACCATATAACGGTATAGGATGTAAAAAAAATGCGGTAATTTTACAATATTTACTGATTCTAAAAACAAAAACGACCCACACTAAGCACACAATTTTTATTTAACAATAATTTGTTTACATGATTTTCATGCTAAATATATATTATTTATTATGTACTTACGTCCACGTGACTTTAATTTGTACACTTTACCAGCACCGCTAGTAATAGTAATACAATTTAAGACAAAAAGTACATGGGGGGTTTCATGTCAAGTGACGTTTGAAACCAATGTCTTCCGATCGGTATAAAATTTGCATCAATGTTAGTCTTATTGGATTGTAGTTCAGACACAATTTTTCAATAAGATCGGTCAAGAACTCTCTGAGTTAGAGATGGTAAAAATTTGACTTTTTTTCCAAACACATGTTTTTTCTCAACCATGTAACTTTCTACCTATTGTTCTTAGCAAATTTTATCCCAAATAGTTTAGATAGCTATTTATTCAATCTTTTGAAAAAAAAACGTAAAAAAAATTTTTCTTTGGCTTTTTTTTTCTGATAAAGGAAAAAAATTTTTGCCTTTTTTTTCAAAAAAGGGATTTTCTTTTTTTGCTCAAAAGAAAGCTTAGGTTATTTCCTTTGAGAGCTTTTTAATCGCTTAGTGGGATGCGAGTGGGATATCTATCACAAAAAATGTTTTGCAACTCAAGACAACGGTTTTTCAAAAAATTTAACCAACTGAGACCAAAACATTGCGTTTTGGCAGGAAGGAGAGGAACTCATACAGTATACGTTTGCATTGACCATGAAAATGATAAACTGATGGTGAAGGAAATCAACTTAAAGTACTTAACAGATGATTCGTCAGAAGATTTACACGCTTACCGTCAGCTGAGTAGCATTTTCATCCTACCTGAAAAGAATTGCAGCGAAGTATAGCCTCCAGTGCTCTCATAAAGATCGCATCTTAGTGTGACTGCTTTATTCTTTTGAGCAACGAATTATTGTACAGAAAGTAAAATAGCCAAAGAAGAAACCAGCAGCGAAGTTAACAGCTGAATCTAGTAAAGCCAAGAAAGGATTGGCGAAAAAAAAAAACAGCAAATAAAGGCGATAAATAAGCTGGATGAAAGACTGTATATTTTAAAAGTGACAAAATTTAAATATTTCATCAGCTACAATAAATTAATTAAAAAATAGTTATGTTATAAATGGATCTAATGTGATTAAGCTTAAATTTTATTAAATTATTTATCTTCTGATTTATATCATTATTATTATTATTATACTAGCTGGGCCCGGCAAACGTTGTTTTGCCCTCAATGAATTTTTAATTTTAGTTAGAATCTGTATATATCTATATAAAAAAACGTTTGTGCATTTGTTAGTATTAAAATTGTTAAAGAAAAACCATGTTTTATTTATGAAAATTAAAATAGATATTTATTGTAACATATATATGTATAAGAATGACCAATATATTTCTATCATTGTAATTCTAAAAAGAGTGAACAATATTTTTAGTTTCCTTATTCTGCCAGTAAATTAATAAATTTGCTGGCTTTCCGACATGGGAAAAACAACTATTTTCGAGGTCCAAACCACATATTTGCAATGATTGTCCTTGAGATTTATTGATGGTCATGGTAAAGCCCAATCTGTTCGGAAATTGCAATCTTTTGAATGTTATCAGTGTGTCGGTAGGAAAAATAGCAATTCTTGGCAGCAAGACATGTTCTCATTCAAATTTGCCTTTGAGAATTGTGGCCTCAATAACATTGAGTATTATACTCACAACAATTAACCTGGTGCCATTACATAGTCTCGGAGCGTTGAGGTTACGTAGCAAAATTATTGGAGAACCAACTTTTAATTTTAATAAATGTGGGGGTAGATCGGGTACATCAAGCGAATTCAAAAATTCTGTTGGATAATTGACTGCTTCATTTTCTTCAACAACACTATCCATAGATTTGAAATAACACTTTCGGAATCAATCATGTCCTGAATAATAACATTAATATTATCGACATTGAAATTTTTTGCGGCTTAAATAGTTCTTTTACTTAACCAAGTAGTTGTTTTGAAAACTGGTCAGCCGTTGGATCATGGATAATAAAATGAGAGCTCCACCAAAAAGTCTTTCATTGCCTTTCAAATCTTTTAAAGTTCTATGTAGTGCTTCTAAGGAATGTTTGTAAGCCATGTTATTTATATTCATCCCAAATAATAATATTGCATTTTTGGAAAACGTTTGCCATACCGGAATGTTTTTTTTATATTAATACGGCATTCTCATTCGTTTGTACATTTAACGGTGATTTGAGTGCTGAATGAGCTGTGCGACCACCATGCAATAACGTTGCGGCTATTCCGGATAAAGCAATAGCCAATGCAATTTTTCCTTCCTTTTTGGTTAGAATATTTGTATATAAAAACTTTTGTGAATTTTGGAACTTATAAAATTTAAATAAATTTGACAACTCATTATTTTTCGAACGCCAGCGCCATCTACCGGGTCCAACAAAAAAAATTTTAGCATCATCTAACATACATATATATACATTCTTACATTCTTAGTCTAAATGACTTTACCCCAGCGCCACCTATCGGGTCCATTTATACACACAAAAAATTTCCTATGATAAAACATACATATATACATTCTGAATTGCAGTCAAATCGCTCTAAACAAAAAAATAAAATGGAAAACAAAAAAAGGAGGAGTTTAACTTCTTATATATAAAATTCTCGTGTCGCGGTCTCAGTAATTGAACTCCTCCGAAACGGCTTGACCGATTCTCATGAAATTTTGAGTGGATGTTGGGTAGGTCTCAGAAACGGACAACAGGTATTTTTTTTTGATATCTAAAGTGGGCGTGGCACTTATGGCTATCATACTACTCCAGATATCTGATTTTAAAAGTTCACTTTGTACTCGGGGTACCCCTCCGAGTGGCCCTATAAAAAAAAATAGACGTTGTCCGATTCTCAGATCTACCCAATATGCGCACAAAGTTTCATGAGAATCGGTCGAGCCGTTTCGGCGGAATTTTACCACAAACACCGCGACAGAAGAATTTTATATATAAGATATTAATTTAATTATTATTTTAAATAAATAAAGAAAATAATTTTTCAATATTTCTATAGAAAAAAGTGATTTTTTTCTGAGGTTAACATATTGTGGGTATTACAGTATCGAAGGTATGAAATTTTAGTTAGCTTTGTTACATACCGTCGAAAAGGTTAATTTGTCTAGTTTCTCAGTAAAAGTTTTATTTGTAAGCTTTAAGAAATACTTACACACAAATAGGAAAAAATTCAAAATAGTGCATATCGCACCTGTACCTCTAAAGTGAATCAACTCAAAATTTTAAAATTTTCACTTTTTGCAAGAAAACGACACACAGTGTTCATATCTATCCACTGTAAAAATCTTACATCGATTTTTCTAGTCTTTCGCAAAAAAAGACGGTTGTAACGCTCTTTGCGTTATAAGAGTAGCTTCTTTAGAATCCACTAAAAAGACATATTTTGAGTTCCACCCAAAAAACTTGTTATTTTTGATAATCACTGAAAAAATCGCAAAAACAACTACTGTTGTATACTTATTATTCGCAATTCTTTGCAATGAAACAACTGTTTTTAAATTTTATAGTAAATATTAAAAAAAAAACGTGTTTTGCCTCTACTGAAAATTTGTAAGTTTTGATTTGACTCACTTTAGAGGTACAGTTGCGATATGCTAAAAATTGAAAAACCGTTGTCTTGAGTTACAAAACATTTATTTTGATAGATATCCGGCTCGCATCCCACTAAGCGAACAAAAAGCTCTTAAAGGAAAAGAAAAGCTTTCTTTTGAGAAAAAAGGGCCTTTTTGAAAAAAAGTCAAAAAATTTTTGATTTATCAAAAAAAAAAAAACAGGACAAAACATTTTTTTTCAAAAGTCAAAAATTTTTTTTTCCGAAAGATTGAAAAAATAGGTATCTAACTATTTGGGACAAATATTGTTAAAAACAATAGGTAATAAGTTACGGGGATGAGAAAGATATCTGTCTGGCGAAAATGTCAAATTTTGACCCCTCCAACTCAGAGAGATCTTGTTGAAAAATTGTGTCTTAACTACTATCCAATAGCACTAACCTTGGTGCGAATTCCATCCCGATTGGAAGACATTGGTTTCAAAAGTTGGGTCACTTGACATGAAACCCCCTGTATATATAACATTAAATTAAGAAACTCATTATGGGGAAATATATGCCTATAATCTCCACAGCTATTGTTGTAATATCCAAAAATATTTCACTTATAATTCCCACAATTGCAACGGGGGTTATGACTTATTTATGGGGTTTATTATCGTTTTGGTTATGTCATCTCATCATTTTGGAAAAATCTATACAATCTGTTTACAATCTGTAAGTTCCTTTAAATTTATATTTACATTGTAAATGTAACATATTGTTATAACGGAAATGTATATCTTTACAAATATTTAAAATGAAGTTTTGTTTTGATTTTTTTCCCATATAAATAAACAGTTCAGAAGAGAAAAAAACAACTTTACCATAAATTGCATGGAAATGATTCATGTGAAAGATAAACATGCGAGTACGAGCACTTATGTATATAAGGAAGACTGACTGTAAACTGAATACATATCTCTATGTGAAAATCCAGGAAACTTTTTCAATATCTTTTTATTCTAATGATGTTCTTAGATGGAAAGCCAGCTACTTTTTTTGGTTAAAATCAATAACTAAAGTACTTATTAAAAGAAATAATATGATTTCAAGAAACGATTCATGTTCTTTGGGGTACGGAATCCAAAACCAATTACGCACCATTTTCTAGATTCGTACAGAAATCGGAATATTGTTTCTGAGGAATATATAAAGTGTTTCGAATCCGTTGAAATCAAATCGGAGATGGGCTGTTAGCAGTCCGCCTTGTACTGTATAAAGAGGAGTACAGAAATTGGCAATATTTCCTAGAGTAGAACTAGTTGAGGAAAATATTTGTAAAATTTTCATTAAGTAAATTTGATTCACCCAGGAACCATGGAAACACAAAGTTAATCCTTTGTGTAAATAGCGATGTAATGGTTCTTTGGTACAAAACAATACAAACAAGTAGTATGTGTAAATATTTCGGACTCAGATATGCTCATTGCATCATTTGTACCATTGCGATAGAAAAAGATTTTGGAAGATTCAGAGCCTTCGACTAGTACAACGCAAACAAATGATATTTGGAAAAATGAGACACCATCTTCTGCGAAATACTGAGGGACAATCAAATTTGAAAAAGAAACTCATGGTGCTATTAACAAAGAAGTTACTAATATCAAGGCCCAAATTGCAACGCTACAGTCATTACAATTACAGTTAGATGGGCAGTAAATTGAAGTAAGCTACCAATTAATGCTGACAATGATAGATGGACTTGACTAACACGAAGGCTGCATCCAGCTGCATTATATACCAAGGAACATCAAGCCAATTAAACCTTCACTTTTAATCAATACATTGGAAAAGAGCAGTCCCTTGTATTATTAAAAAAAGCAAGTAAGAAAATTATAATTGGTCTAGATCGACTATACAATACCCTATACCATGGCTTAGAGACCCTATCTCTTCGGCCTAAGTGGATATAGAAAATAAGCATAAACCAAATTTGAGTGGCATTGTTATTAACTTTTTGGCTGCAGATATGAAAAAGTTCATATCGGAAGCTGTATTTATATGGGGACTAGGTCAAAAAATGGACCGATCCTGACCATACTTGGTAAAGTCACTTATATTTTGAAAAACCAAATTTGAGAAAAATCTGTGCAATATTTCTGTTTTTTGATGGATTTGGTGAAAATTGGGAAGCAGCTTTATACAGGGGCTATGACAAAGACTTGCCATATGGGGTTTATTTTTGGAAAACTGATAAATGGATGTGTTAAACACACACAAACCAAATTTGACCGAGATCTATATGATAATTTGGATCTTATGGCATTTTAAGTCGATTTAATAGGGGTCATTTGTATGGGGATTTGGTCTGAACATAGAACGAATTTTACCATTTTCAACAACGTTCATCCTATGGCCGATCGAAGCTTATTTACCAAATTTCATTAAAATATATTTACGTTTGCGATCTGTAGTTAGATTAAAAGGTTTACATGAATGCACAGACGGACAGGCGGAAAGACGGATGGACGAACATCGCTAAGTCAACTCAGAAAGTGATTCGGAGTCGATCGGCATAATAGATCAAATATTTTTGTTAGTTACAAACAGCAGCAGAAAGTCGTTATACCCAAACTACATAGTGGTAGAGGGAATAAAAACTAATCGACCAAATATTTTACTCTTTCGTTTCTTGGCAATTATGATTTTTATACCCTATACCACTGTGTGGTTTGGGTATAATGACTTTGTGCTGCTGTTTGTAACAACCAAAAATATTTGACCCAGACCCATCTTTAATTATACCGATCGAATCAGAATCACTTTTTGAGTTGATTTAACAATGTCCATCCGTCCGTCTGTGTGTCCATGTAAAGCTTGTAATCAAAGTGCAGGTCGCAAATATGAATATATTTTGATGAAATTTGGTATATAAGCTTTTACCGGCCATGGGATGAACGCTGTTGAAATTGGTGAAATTCGGTCCATGTTCAGACCTAGCCCCCATACAAATTACCCCTATGAAATCGACATAAATTGCCATAAGATCCAAATTGTCATATAGATCTTACTCAAATTGGGTTTGTATGTGTTCATTACATCCATTAATGAGTAGTCCAAAAATGATCCCTTTGGCCCCATACAGAGCTGCTTCCCGATATTCACTTAAATCTATTAAAAAACAAAAATATTGCACTGATTCTTCTCAAATTTTGTTTGTATATGTTTTTGCAAAATACAATAGACGTTACCAACCATGGTCAGGATCGGTCCATTTTTGGACCTAGTTCCCATATAGATATAGCATCCGATATGAACTTTTTCATATCTGCAGCCAAAAAAATTAATAAAAATCCCACTCAAATTTCATTTTTGCTTATTTTCTATGTCCAGTTAGTTGGGCCTAAGAGATAAGGTTTCCAAACGCATGGTATAGGGTATCGTATAGTCGGTCTAGACCGACTATAATTTTCTTACTTGTTAATATTGTTTTGCTTAACTTTTGTGTTTTGCACTTTGTATAATTTTGCTTCATTTCTTTGAAACAATTAAACTTTGTTGATCTTCTAACAATGCAGTTGTAATAAATATTGTTATAAAAAGTCAAGAATAAAACTTTGTTTTTCTTTGTTATTTTAAATATGAAATACAAAAATAAAATCAAAATAAGTGACAACGTATATACAAGTAAGATCATGGGGACAAAATATTGTGTAAAATTTAATAATGGACAATTTTTTAAAGACTCGCAAAATGTACAATAACTTCAGAGGAAATATTGCTTATGAAAAATGTCTTTTCAGGGAACTTAACTTATAGAGTCTCCGATAAGCATCTTATTGACGAGCTGAAGGAAGGCAGAAAAAATATGAAGAAGTGATTTCGTGCGCTTGTAGTTCAGAATTTTAGTGTATTTATTTCAAAGTTTGTCGATTTTTTTTGCTATAAAAAAATCGATGAGTAATTTGAACGATGCATCAATTTTTTCTAAATAATGCTTGATTTATGGTTAGATATCGGCAGAGAAATATTTGACGTTTCAAAAAAAATTATTTAAAAACGTCACTCGTGACTTCAAAATGTTTTCCTAATAAGTTCTACACTATGAAATTTTGCTAAAACTCGATGTTTTTATTTTTATACCCTCCACACCACTGCCCAGAGGGTATGTATCAGTTTGTGGATCAGTATATGAATCTGCTATCCCATAAAGTATATATATTTTTGATCCTTATAACAACTCGAGCCTATATGTCCGGCTCTCTGTCCATCTGTTAAAATCACGCTCATTCACAAAATAAACCATTTAGCTGCGCACAGTGGCTGAAAATCGTTTTTCATTGGTCAAAATTCTGTAACTTTTGAACCGATCAAAATATTTAAGTAATTTTTTTTTAATAGATAGATATTTAGTACAACTTGACTCAGTTTAAATTACATTAAAATTGATTGAGGCCTTTTCATGGAACTCTAGGTCAAAGTTGAACTTTTGATTTTTTTTTTAACTTTTAGAGTGAAATATGTGTTCATTATTTTTTTATTTATTAAAAAATTTAATATTTGGATTTTAATAATAATTATAAAAATTTTTTGTAATAATGGGATTTTTTTAATGTTACACTCAAAAAAATTTTTACAATCAAGAAATAAATAATAAAATCAACTGGAGATTTTGCTATTATTACTGAAATATTAAAAATTTTTTTTGTCAAATTTGCAAATTTGTTTACACTCAAAGAATATTTACACTTAAAAAAAACGTCAAAAATATTATTTAAAAATTTTGCTATTACTGCAGAAAAATTTTTTATTTTTTGCTGTGTACTTTGATAATTATACCCTCCACTCCAGTGCGCAGAGGGTATATATAAGTTTGTCATTCCGTTTGTAATAATTAGAAAAAAAATTCTGGACCCCATAAAATATATATATTTGTGATCCTTATAACAAGCGAAGTTGATATAGCGATGTCCGTCTGTCCGTCTGTCCGTCTGTCCGGCTGTCCGTCTGTCCGTCTGTCCGTCTGTGGAAATCACGATGACGGCTTCAATCGGATAGCTAGGGTGCTCCTTGGTATAAAAAATGATTCACTAACATCCTGAGAAGTCTGCTATTTAAAATCGTCCAAATCGGTTAATCTGGTCCCGAGAATTGAGCGAAGAATTAAAAAGTCATGAGAAAATATGATTTGAATATATGTTCTTGTGATAACGCCCTCAATAGGGCAGATAGGACGCTTGTTTTTAGTGATAATGATTCACTAACATCTTGAGAAGGTTCCTGTTTTTAAATCATGACAATAGGTTTCATAGGTTCCGAGAAATCACTGAAAAGGTAAAAAAAAATATGACGTTTTCCTATATTGTTTTCCTAAATTTTGCATTTTGTCATAGCTGTGCATGTTGTTTTTGTGGTCGTTGTGTTAATAATATAAAAATTCATCAATATCAATATTTTTTGGTGTAATATTTAAGTTAATTAATTAATAAAAGAAACTATATAAAATCAATATCAATATTCTGCGATTTTTATAACATCACAAAATGTTACAAATTGATACATACTACTGTTGCCAATATCAAAATACTATAAATAATATTCATATATTCTGTAAATGTATATCCATAATAAGCGCATATTAAAATAAATCGGTATTTTATTTTATTTTTACAAAATTCTGAAATTTTTAGAGTTGAAAAAATAGTATGGTTTTAAGAGTTGTATTTTTAGTACATGTATAAACCCTGCATACTTGCTTTCAAAAGTAGTAGATAGGTAAGCCATAAAATATTTATTTACCCTGTAAAAAAAATTGTTTAGAAAAATACTATTTTTTGTCAGATGTTAATTACAATAAATTTTTAAACTTTGTTATTTAATGTCGGGACGGAGGCAAACGCCATTCCCAGAATTTTGTTTCAACAGTTATCCACATTAAGAATAACCGCGGAGCTCAGCTCAATCAATGTGCAATGATCGAGCCTTGCCCTGGGAAACATGCGTTTATGCTTCTCTTAACACAAACACCATTCCCAACTACCAAAAATTTTTGACACGAGTTATTCACATTATGAATAGTCGCGGAGCTCAACTCAATCATAGTGCAATGATGAAGCTTCGCCCTGGGAAACATATATTCAAGCTTTTCTTAGCACAAACCGAACTTCTTATGGCACATTAAAAATAAACTAATTGAGAAGTGCAATTCATCAGTACGCTGTATTATAATACTATTTTCTTATTTTACTAGTAGCTAGTAAACAAAGTGATCGTATCATTGTGAATGAAATAGAATTGAAATTGTATGCAGATTTGTTTTACTTAAAAAACCTGTTTCTACAGATAGTGAATAAAATCCCAGTAAACATTTTATGCAATAAATGATCATGTAGAGTCTTTTTGACTCATATGTGCTATTAAAACAGTTATAAATGCGCCCTTTTGCTGATCACAAAATATTCTTTTGTTGGGATTAAATATTACCTTACCCGCGAATCTTCTTGAGAGTGCTTTTTATCCGCTTTTCTAATCAGTTTCGACTCATTTTTGAGTCTTATTTAATGTAATTTTTCTATAAATCACTTTCTAAGAGAAAGCAAAAATCATTATCTAGTCTTTTTCTAATAGCGCATGTGATTAAGCAGTTTTTAATCATCAAAAGTGCTCGAAGAAGACACAGTAAGGTAATTTTTGTTAAAACAATCTTCGAAATGATGACTGGGATATCGTATATTTTTGTTAACACACAAACATATGCATAGCAGCACGAGTAAACCGAACTCAAATTGGCTTCTTATCAGTGTTGCCACTTCTTGGATAATTATCCAAAAAATGGATAATTTAAAATTTTTTGGATAATCATTGGATAATTTCATTTTTGGATAATTTATGGATAATTTTATCATTTCCAATTTAAAGTTTTACATGGACAAAATATAATTTTTTTTTTAAATTTTATTTGGCGATTTTTTTAGTTACTTCTTATTTGACATCACTTTTTTTTTGTTTTTAGTTCTGGCAATGCCTTTTAAATTTTGAGCTTTTCAAATTATATGATTCTATAAGTATTTATATCTGTCCTGTTTTTTTCTAATGGTAAACGAAGCTATTTTTCAAATTTAAACGCTGTCAGTAGGCTACTGTTAAGTTTTTTCGTGTGAACATTTTTGTTTGATTTTGTGGACAATTTTAAAACAATTAGTGGTTTTTCTGTTTACATTGTTATAATAAAAATATTAAAAACATCTTAAATATATCAGGTGATTGTTAAGTAAGTATATTAATGATAATATTGAAGATTGTTTTTTATTGAAATTGTGATATAATTTTACTTTTACAGGCCATGGAGTATAAATTTGGAAGTCAATGGCTGGAGGATTCCCATTTTAAGATTTGGTTACAGCGAAGAACAGAAAATGGAAAAGAATATGGATATTGTAAAATTTGCAAAAAACAAATGGTTGCCCACAAAAGAGTTTTAAAAACACATCAAACATCATCCCAGCACATAAAAGCTGCATCGGCCATTAAAAATAATGCTACAATTGATGAATCCTTCCAAAAAAAGAAAAATGTTGCAGAAAATATAAAGCGAGCAGAGTACAAAGTAGTTGGAATGTTGGCAGTTAACAATCTATCTTTTCTTTGTATTGATAACATGTTGCCCACCCTTAAGGAATCGTTTAAAGACTCAGATACTTTAAAAAATATAAATATGCATAGAACTAAAGCTACTGGCATAATGAATAACGTGCTGGGTCCGTGTTTTTCTATGGATTTATTTGATAAATTGAAAAAAACATTTTTTTCAATCATAATCGATGAGACGACTGATGTAAGCACAAATAAACAAATTGCTTTTGTCGTAGTTTTTTATGATGACTCCCGTTTAAAAATGGAACATTCGTTTTTCGATTTTAAGGAATGTGAAGCTTCTAGTGCCAAGGAAATCTATCAACTTTTAAAGCAAACTATTATTGAAAAAGATATTCCTTTTGACAACCTTATTGGATTTGCTGCTGATACACCCAATGTCATGTTTGGTAAATACAATTCTGTTTGTACTCATTTAAAAACGGACAAACCCAATGTCGTACTAGTAAAGTGCTCTTGTCATATTGCTCATTTAATTGCCTCAAAATCAACTTTAAAAATTCCAACCAGCTTAGAAGATTTATTGCGAAATCTAGGGTCTTATTTCAACCGTAGCTATTTACGTCAGTGTAAGCTCCAAGAATTTCAACAATACTTTCAAATTGAAGTGCACAAAATTTTATCGCCCATTATAACCAGATGGCTTTCTTTAAAAGCATGCGTGGATAGAGTACTAGAGCAATATGATGCCTTGCGATCGTATTTAAGATTGGAAGTTTTCGAAGACCCTTCAAAAATAACAGAATCAATGCTTACAACTTTGGACAAAAAGTCAACTAAAGGGTATTTGGAATTTTTATCGTATGCACTTGGTATTCTGACAGATTTTAATTTGATTTTTCAATCAGAACAACCCATGCTTTATAAACTAAGAAGCGAGGTGACAAAAATGCTACAAACTTTTTTGTCAAATTTTATAGAAGTTGAAGTTATAAAACAAAATGACTTATGGTTATTTGATCATACAAATCAACAGTTCTTTGTTGAACAAACTGAAATGTATATTGGTCTTGCAGCTCAAAATACTATCACATTTTGCTCGCAAGAAGACAAAGATAAAATGTATAGCGATTTTCGAAATTTTTATATGGAAGTTGTATCGCAAATAAAAAAAAGATTTTGTTTCGAAGACGAATTTTATAACATTATTGATATTGTGGATCCAAAATTTGCACAAACATTTAAAATAAAATCTTTATTTAATTTTAAAACTAGATTTCCATTTGTTAAAATAAATTACCAAGAATTAGACAATGAATGGCGTCAACATGCCTTGTTGGACCACAAAAAATATGGTTTGTTTGATTATTTAGATGTACAAACTTATTGGGCAAAAGTTTTTAAAATTACAAATTGTGCTGGTAAAAATCTTTTTCCAAATTTAGAAGTTGTTATAAAATTTCTTATGATTCTTCCATTTTCTAATTCATCAGTAGAAAGAGTTTTTAGTAAACTAAAGATAACAAAAACTGATTTACGAAATAAATTATCTTCAAATACTGTTGCTTCAATTCTTTTTACAAAAGAAGGCATTGAAAGAAATGGTGGTACAAATTTTGAGCCCACAAAAGAAATGTTAAAAAAAAACTGGAAAAAGAACTAGTAATAAATACTATTATTATAAAATATTTTTTATTCTGAACAGTACAAAATGTATGACTTTTTTTCTAAAAAAATTTCTTGTATTCTTTAAATTGAATTAAAATAAACCACTTTTGTTTTTGTTAATAAAAAAAAATTTATTTTTTTTTTAAATTGTTTTTTAATTTTTTTAAACATTGTTTTTTACTTTTTTTTTTTTTTGGATAATTTTTGGGATTTTGGATAATTTTGGACAAACTCCTGGATAATTTTTTGGTTCACTGGTGGCAACACTGCTTCTTATATGTATACAGCCGAACAAAAATGAAAATACTCACCAAAGAGTAAAGTAAGCAACAATTTCATTCAGTCTTATGGAAGCTTTTGAACAAAGCAAGTCTATGTCGCGTTGTCTTGTGAATTTTTACATTTTTTTTTAACAGGTACTAGTGATGCCAGGAGATTTTTTCAGAAATCTCTACGCTTATGAAAAAAATTCCCTTTTTTCCCTACACTACTTTTTTTTAAATTTATTTTTAATTTGTACATTTTCAATTTCAATTATGTAAATATAAAAAATAAGATAAAAATATCATGAGAATTACATAAGAATAATATAAAAAACATACAGATATTATAAAAAAAATATTTTTGCAATTCTGTTTAATTCATCTTTTTGATATGGTTAGATGTGCATTTAAAATTTACACAATTAAAGGTGTGTTTACACTATGTGTATTTTCCATATGTAAATTCAATTTTACGATCCATACGTAATTCGGCGTATGTGTCAAAATTGGCGTTTTATATACAATTCATCATTTTGCGATCAAACGTACATATGTATTTCCGTATGACATAACCTCTAAATGTAAACAACAGCTGATTTAATTTGTGAATTTACAAAAAGTTATTGTTAAAAATAAAGTAATATATTTTTTATATTTTTTAATTGTTAATTAATATTAAACAATTTATTTTTCTTTCAATATTTATCTTTATAATTTACTCTGTTTTTCTTTCGCCACAAGCAGTATTGTATTTTAATATGGTTGTCATGCCAAAATAGAACCTGCTCTAATTGAAAAATTTACATATGTTTTGCCAAATGTGTTGTACATAAACAGTTTTTGAAAGGGTTCACACTATGTGTACAAATTGCACGTGCTAAAACAATAAGAAAAACACAAGCAAAACACATAGTGTGAACGCAGCTTAATTAAAATGGCTTGCAAATGAGATGTTACAACTCAAACAGAATATTTGTTCTTGGTTTTCAGTGTTGCCGTTTTAGCTTTTTAGTTGTTAGATTTAGCAACTTTTTTTTGGCGTTTAGCATCCAAAATTTCTGAAAAGATGCTAGATGCTAACTTAGAATCTTTTATTAATAAAAAGTTGCTTTTAACATCTTTTTTTTTTATATTTTTTTTTTCATAATTTTTGAATATATAATTTTAATGGTATTGATATGTTTTTATTTCTCAAAGTGTAGTACAGTAATTTTGTGTACTACTCCTTTTACCACTCTGCTCGTTTCTTTCAACAAATATAACAAAACATTTTGAAATAGAAGAATGTAAACACCAACAACAGTTTTTAATGAATTTGAAAGTCGATTGCCAAAAAATATTATTGTATTAAAAAAATGCCAAAATTTTCAATACAAAACACATTAAATCGGGTAAAAGAACAGATAACCAATATATTAGAAGAGTTTAAATTTATATCATCTGAAACAGAAAAAATTCAAATCCAATGGAGTTATATCAAAGAACAAAACTGGGATACAACACTGAATACAACCTCTTTATGGATTGAAAAATTCTATTGGCGAAAATCCATTTTAGGAGTTATCAATATTTGTATTGTCTATATTAGTTTTGTCTTTCTCAAAAGCCGAAGTTGAACGTTTGTTTAGTTTAATAGCTTTAGTTAAAAGCAAATTTCGAACAGAATAAAATCCGAGTTGTTATGTTCTGTAATACGTATAAAAGAAGGATTGAAATTGAACAATCGGTGCTGTCACACTTACAATATACCGAGCGATGTCGTTGATAAGAGTCGATCGTCAGAAATATATCAGAGCCAAGAAGAACTTGAACATGAAGACATCACAGAAATGTTAGATTCCATAAACCAATTATTCTAATATAATCGTATCTTTTGATAATGTAATTTCTGTTATATTTTAAATAAAAAAAAAATCCCTCTAAAATTAAAATTATTTAATTTAAGTTTAAAATAAACTCAATTTGATGTTAATAAAAATTTCAGATGAAATTCAAAATAATTTTAATTAAAATTTAAAAAATATAAATCGAAACATATGTTTTATATTAATTTTTCGATTTAAAAACCAAAGAATTTATTAATAAGTATATAATTTTTCAGTATAAAGGTAATGAAATTTGAAAAAAAAAATTTAGCATCCAGTACGTTTAAGCATCTTTTTTTGCAATTTAGCATCTTTACAATTTCAAATTATGGCAATACTGTTGGTTTTAAAAGATTTTTTATAACAGTGGTTATAAGCATGACATGTACATATACTTAGATCTGATTTATCGCATTTTAATATATTTTCAAAAGCCTTGCATTTGCATTTATAGTCGTCACCTTTGACCTGCTCCAGCCATCCAACTAACTGAAGCAAAATCTTTATGTTCTGTATTTCTTTAATGTGTTTTCAGCATCATCGAAAAACGAATCGAACATTTTTCTAAAATTAATTATGTTTCTAAAATTAATTATGTTCAAATTTATAATATTTTAATGTTATGCACAAAACAGTGTTTTATACTTGTCATTGTTATTAAAGAATCCACATATTTACTTCCTTCATATTATAGAATTATTACCAGACTTAAAAAGACTTTAAAGTTTAAAATTGAAAAAAATTATGCGATATTTAACAAATACATTCAAAATAGTTTTGACTGAATTTTTTGGCAGTTTTAGTTTTGCCTTGTATCAGTAAAATGTTCAGATATTAACTAAAAAAACAGTTTGTTAAATATTTTCATCTTAATTATCTTAATTAATTTAAAGACACAAAGATAGATTTAATACAATAAAAAGAAGTAAGAGTTGAAAGTTGATCTATGCGGACTCACAAATGTGCCCTATACTAATAGGTTTGGAAAATTGAAAAGGATTGTAAAAAATAAAATGCACCTTTATATTAAAAAATTTAAATTAAAAAGAAAATTACAAAATAAACCATTTACCTGGTTAAACTTAATATTGTTTGTAATTATCTGGATCAGGTTAGTATTTAAAATGGGATAAATCGGGAGTCATTGTGCCAATTTATGACCTAAAATATGTAGACACCTCTATAAAATGCTGAAAATTCAGAGCATTTGTTGTAATAATTCAGTAATAGGTTTATCAAAGTGTTTACATATTCAAATATTTCCAGATATTAATGTAAACGTAAAACCCAGGTGGAGGGTATCAAAGATTCGGCATAGCCGAATTTAACACTCTTACTTGTTTTAAAAAACATTTTAAAAATAAAAACTGCAATAGATTTTAATTGTATTTGTAACAATGGTAGATTCCGTTTATTATTATTTTTTACTAATACTCTGTTTTTCGTACTTAAATAACAATGAAAGGCAATTATAATTATTATTCATTTGACTCAAATATTGATTGCAAATATTCCATATTTTGTTTAAATGGTGCGTGGTGAAGAAGAAGAAAGCATATATTTCAAAAATTCATAACTGCACTGTATTCTTAATCGGACCGGTTTCTGGCATTTCAGCCTTCATCAGCGATTTATTGAACATTGTGATAATTGTTATGTTTTAATTGAATAGATTGTTTCTATATGAAAATTTTTTCTACTAAGGGCGGCCGTGAGGTTTTGAACCATATTTTGTTCTGTGTTATTTCTGTTCTTTAGTAGTGTTTTGACTTCTTCATCTAAATCCCGATGTTTCACTTTCCATTGATTTCGAATACTGGAAATGAACGGATCTGACGTTGCCAATCTTATATATTAAAAGAATTTATGAATAAACTTTGCATTCAAGATTTTTTTCAATATTTTTCTTCTCTCAAGCCTCTATAACTAGAGTTCTAATTAACGTAGGCTGTTGACATAGGTCTAAGAACACTCAGTGGATCAAGCTCCTTCTTTTGAGCTATTAGCTGCTTAAATTCGTTGGGTTTGAGGAAAGTTATGCGTGGATAATCAACTTTACTTTTACTGTACGTTAACTTATCTTGGCATATTTTGGCATTACTGTACGTTAACTTCTCTTGGCAAATTTTGGTATTATATTATAAAAATTAATATAATATAATATAATACTGCGGAGCAGCAGGGGTCCTCTAGTAATATATTAAATAGATCTTCATTTGTGGAATTTCGTGAAATTTTTCTAGTATTGTGCTCTCTATAAAATCTGTAATCCTTATTCCTTTTTTCCTGAGCCTCCTCTGATAGATCTCCAAGTGGCACCATATGATATTTAATGACATCTTCTCCATGAAAAATGATTTTGTGAACTGTTGCAGACATATTTCTCCATGGGTAGTTGGTTGTATATATTTTTGCAGTTTCCTTAGCATAATCTCCAAATTTTCTAGAGTCAATTTCTTCAATGCACGCAACTACTTCTGGGATTATTTTAAATCTGAAAATAAGGTTTAAATCCAATCCTGTTATTTCAGATGCTGTTTCTGGATCTGAAAAGAATCTTCTTGCGGTATTGCCATCATTTGTATTGCATGACCCTTGTTTTGGCTGATCTATAATCAATCCAAATTTGCGATATTCATCTTGAACATGTTTCTTTTTTGAACTTCTTAACTCTTTGTTGGTTTCGTTGTTTCTTATTGATCCTGAAGACCCGAAATCCAAATTATAACTGATTTTTAGTATGTGTTCCAAGAGTCGTATTCTTGCATGTAGTGGTGATAATCCAAATTCATATGCATCGGTATTATCTAATGATTTTGTCGGGACTTGGTTAAATTGACTTGAGGTTGCTTGGCATATAATGCATCTGGATGCAGCCTTCGTGTTAGTCAAAGCATGACCTACTTTTCCATCTATCATTGTCAGCACTAATTGATAGCTTACTTCAATTTGCTGCCCATCTAACTGTAATTGTAATGGCTTTAGTGTTGCAATTTGGGCCCTTTCCATTTTGTTCTCTAGAAGTTCTATTCCACTAAAATTGAAATTTGAGAAAAATATAGTAGTTTCAAAAATATATGAAATATTTATAAATATATATAATAACTAGCTGAGTCCGGTCCGCGTTGCTGGCCCGAAGAAAACATCTGGATTTTATATTGCATCTAAATTTTAATAATGAGTGTCGGGCAAAAGTAAAGCACGAACTCCCTCGAAAATCCTTAAATACATTGCATTTAATAATATTATGAATATGACTGAAAAAAATATACGTTTTCTTGAATATTTTAACACCAGCGCCACCTACAGGTGAACAACTTTGTCAGCAACTTTAGTTTTATGTACATAATATATGTTGCGAATTTGAGCTAAATTGGACCGTAAATAAATTTTTTGGGAAAATCTCGACCCCAGCGCCACCTATCGGGTACAAAAAAAAGTTATGCAAATCGGAGAACCAAAGGAACATATGGTATGAACACGAAGTCGCTAGCATTAGTGGTTCAACAGTTATTAGAGTACCAACATACGCACTAACGTTTTTATATATTAAGATATTAAACGGTAGAGCTGTGACCACTTACAACAACTAAAGACTATGTATCGACATTCTTACTTACAAATGTATACTGGTAATAGAATAAATAATGGCTGTTATAAGCTATAAAATACCTAAAGCACAAATTTAATACACCATTGTATACGAGAATTTTTTTAGAGTAATTTCATTAAAATTAAAAAAGTGTTCTACCCATAGGTCGTTACGGGTACAAGGATATATATAGGGTTAAAGAGGACACTTTGGCCTTTCTCCGTGTGGTATACGTTTCTTGTTCCATTTTGCTTCCTAGAAGTTCTATTCCACTTAAGTTTAAATTTGAGAAAAATATAGTAGTTTCAGAAATATTTCATAGCCCTTAATATTAAACGGTAGAGCTGTGACCACTTACAACAACTAAAGACTATAATCCTACCAACATTATAAAAAAGACCGCAAGTCATCATCGGTGACAGCTTGCGAGTAGTAACCATTTATTTTTGATAAAAAACAAAAAAAAATCACCTTTTTCTGCAATTAAAAAAACAGTTGAGTTTGACAGCATGCCACGCCCACAATTAGCAATAGTTTAACCAAATTTTTGAGTACCTTAATCTGGATATATTAGCTAAAAAAAGGCGCTCAAATTTTAAAAATCGGTGACAAAAAATTAGACTTTTGGCCAATGAAATCAAAATTTCAGCCACAGTGCTGCGTAGGCTTTGGATAATGTGGTTTGTAATTATTTTGAGCGAAAATTTGGGTGGTGTTCGTTCAATGAGTAGAGTAATTTACTTATCTAATTGTACAATTTTCTTTCATGTATACAGATACAAAAAAATTAGAACACAAAAACCTTTTTTGAAGTTCTTTCTAAGTTATATTATTTGATTTTATTTTATTTTAGAAAAATGGCATTAAAATTAAAATAATTGGCCAGGTTTATCATTTCGTTATATTCTGTTGGTATTTACATGCAATTTGCTTCCAGTTACAAACTCGAAAGCAATTTTGAAGCTTGGATTTCGATTGTTGTAACCGAAAAATAATTCTAAAAACAAATTTTATTTGCAGTAAATTAACCAATTATTTGCGAGTTAAAAATATATCTTCAATATTAATAGGCTAGGCGATTTCTTGTGACTGATGATTTATTCTACCGTTTTATCCCGATTTTGACCAAACGTTTATTATTTGAAAGGTATTTCTTTTTAGCCGATTTGCAGATTTTCAGATTTTTAAATTTTTTCCTTTATTTTGAGTAAATTGCATTTAAAATTGCTACTAACGCATACATAAAATTATACAGTGCTATGAGTGTGTTTATTAAATTTGTTAATGTGTTTGTAATAAAAAAGAGTTTGTTTTTTGTGTTGATTTGTGAATTGGCTATAATTGATTAGCATACTTTTAGGGTCTTTATTTAATGAAAAAATAAAATTTCCTAGAATATGCGGTCGAATTTCGAGGGCTGGAATCTGGTAGTTGTTATAATTAAATTAGTTGTTGCAATCACCAATATTTAGGATTGAAGCTCCATATCTGTGGTCACAAGCATAAACCGTCTAAGTCGAAAATCATGCTTTCGAGAAAAATAACTGTTTATGTAAATATAATTGGGCTTCATTACGACTTAGGTCAGTATGTTTTCATTAATAACTTTTGAAAAAACAGTGTTAGAGGAATGAGGATTTCACGTGAACATAAAGCGTTGTTAGTATATGATAGCGTACATAAAACAAATCATTCTTAAGTCGACTTAAGCGGTTATCGCTTGAGACCACACACATATTGGATTAAAATTAGTTGCCTAAATAGAATTATTTTAATATTTTATGTAAATGATGTGATTGGTTAAAGGAACTAATTTTGTTATTGTCTGTACTTTAATTTTATAAGAATAAAGTTTATAAGGCAGTTAATGAAGAAATTATATTGCTTTACAAAATGTTAAATAATTACAACAAAAATTCTTATTTCCTAATACAGTTTTTGTAGTAGTAACCGAAATCCAAGCAATTCTTTTTCTGTGTGAGGACTTGTTCATGCAATTGGGTATTATATTAGATGCTAAATTGAATTTCGTTCAACATATTACAACAACATCCAATAGTGTTTATGGAATTCTTGCTTTTATAACACGATGGGTTAAAGAATTTATCGACCCTTAGATCACTAACTAACTTTACACATAGTTAGATAGGAACGATTTCAGAATACGATTATATCATTTGGGATCCTCAATACAACGTTCACAGCAATAAAATTGACTCTGTCCAAAAGCATTTACCAGTCTATTAAGTCAATCAAGCTACATACTTTGGAAAGCCGCGGAATTATTCTCAATGTTTCGTTTTTAACTAATTTGTTTAATGTTAAAATTTTCTCTTATTTCCTGATAAACAACTTATCATTTAATGTTTCACAACGATCAACCTGAAATTTTATTCCATTGCACTTGCATTTTTTTCTCAAAACTATAGCACTGATGATCATTATAGAAGAATTACAACAAACTTTATAATATGATTGATTTTTCTGCTAATGTCATCAATATTAAATGAAATATTATATTTTCAATGGTGCATGGTAGAGCAGAAGAAAGCATATATTTCTAAAAATTCATAACTACACTGAATTCTTAATCGCACTGGTTTCTTGCATTTCAGTCTTCATCAGCGATTTATTGAATATTGTAATAATTGTTATGTTAGATTGTTTTTATATGCAATTTTTCTACTTAGGACAGCCGTGATGCTGTGAATCTGCGGCTATATCACTTACTCTCGTGTTTGAACTTTAACACACATGCGCTTTAACACACTCACCTAAAGTCAGGCCTACGAGCAGTGTGGTTAAGAATCAGTCTTATTACCGTACAGCTTTTACTTCGTATTAATCACAGAAGATACAACACTGTCAAACATACAATCGTTATTTGTGAATTTAAAATATTTATGCATTTTCTAATTTCTACTTTCCTAAAATTCATAAAAAATCGAAAATGTCACAACAAATGATCATTTTTATTGCAAAATCCCAGTGCTACATTTACTACAAATAAAACGAGTCATATACCGTGGTATAGATAAATGATGATTTTTTTTCTTAAGAAAGTGGGGAGCCCTATTTTGACAAAAATTACACATTTTTAAATAAATAAATAAGTGATCTAAATATGTTTCCGGGTTTGTTTTTGTCTACTATGATTCTCTTATAAGGAACCAACTAAAATCTCCCATCACATTTTTATTTCATAATCTCTGATAACGTTGCTTATGGGCCTTATGAAAATATTTGTTTTATGAAAATTTGTTTTATGAAAATTTAAAGATATGAGCAAGAAATTTAGAAAAATATTGTGCATAAACAACATGGATTTATTATGTCACAACAAAAAAAAATTAAGCTATTTCTCAACTTCACTACAAAAGTCCTATAAGGATTATTTTAAACGTGAGATATATTAATCAATATTGTAGATCTAATTTAATTTGTGATCAGTGCTAAATCATTTTAAGAAAATAGAATCGAAATTTTTAGCAAGTACTCTTCGAAAAAATGTTTAAATATTTTTTACTCCTGTTGAAAAACGTTCATATTTTACAGAGGACACATGAAAATGGGAAAAACCTGCATTGTGGAGACAAAAATTCGATTGCTAATTTTGTTGAAGTACAAAAAGCGGTTTTGGAAAAAATATATGAAGTTCTTACCCCACGATATCAGGTGGTGGAGTAACATTTTCAGTGCCACATTCAGATTGGGTTCCATTTTCATTAAAGTACATTTAGATTTCTAACAGTTTCATCATGCCCTGTACCTTCATCTTCAAGCATGCGTAGCACTACAGATGCATCAAATCCGAAGCTTTTATCGCAACAAAAATTACATGATCTCACGAGAGATCTCGTGAAAAGCTTGGCCAAGTATATGATGTAAGACAGTAACAAATGGAGTCTTAAAGCAGTATTACAACACAATGGCAATAAGTAGCCATCAATATCCATCGCACACGCCATAAATAGAAAGGAAGCATATGAAACCATGGAAAATTTATTACAAGACATAAATTATGAAAAGCACGATTGGAAAGTGTATTTAAACTTTAAAGTTGTTACTATATTGACAGGTTTGCAAGTGGGTTAAACAAAGAATTGCTATTTTTCTGTCTTTGGGATAGCCGAGCTCGAAATGTGAGTTACACAAAGAATGATTGTCTGATAAGAACCAACAGCACAGTATGCGATCACAATGTAAAACATGCTGCCTCAATCAAAAGGGAATTCAAAAACTACTCATAAGCCCTACATTTGAGCCATTATTATAGTACGATGAGAAAGCTGCCTGTAAGTCATTTCGATTAATTTTTTCGAACTTTTTAGGAAACAAGCGGAGTCCAGATTATGAAGTAATCATTCGCGATTTACTTCAGAACTATTCTAAAATTATTATGTACATATAATTCTAATACTTTCATTTTGTATTATTTATTTATTTATTTACTTAATAGATATTAATTTACTAAGCGCCCCGGTAAGTGAGTAGGTAGCGTGCTCGCCTATCATGCGGGGGTCGTGGATTCGATTCCCACCAGAGGCTTTGGTCTTTCGCTGAAAAAAAAAATGAACACACTACTCCCTCTTTCCTCCTTAACCTATTTTCCTGCGATCAACACAATGCACTGCATCTGTAGGAGGCATCCCCTGAGTGCTGATTAATTTAAAAAAAAAAGAAAAAAACATATTTACATTTCAACAATGATTTTTATATTGCGTAATTATCTATACTTGTAGACTCCAGCGCTGGAAATTCGAGTGCAATTTCTAGGCAACTTTATTTTTCAACTTAGCCAATTCATAAACCAACACTTTTTTGGTTTATTATTGCGAATGATGAAAACAAACTCATTAACAAGCACATTAACAAATTTAATGAACACACACATAGCATATGTATAATTTTATGTATGTGTTAGTAGCAACTTTAAATGCAATTTGCTCAAAATAAAGGAAAAAATTTAAAAATCTGTAATTCTGATGAACAGCTAAAAAGAAACACCTTTCAACTAATATACGTCTGGTCAACATCGGGACAAAACGGTACAACAAAACATTGGTCACAAAAAATCGCCTTGCCTATTAATATTATAGATATGGCATAAAAAAAAACTATAAATTTTATAATAAAAAATAATAAAAATAATAAGAATAACGTTATTCGTTCTTTTTGTATAGTCAAGCTTATTTTAGGCGCTAAAATGTATAATTTTAGGTGTAATTATGGCTGTAAGAATACATTTGTTACATTAACGTTTGGATTTTTTCCCGTCAGTTAACTCAGTGACGAGCATGGATAACGATTTCACCAACCACTTGAGCAACGTTATCTTGGATTATGGGATGCAAATAGAATGGGCAATTTTATTTGGTTCCTTATAAGAGAACCAAAGCCTGAACTTCACAGCAGACAAAACAAAGTCGAAATTAATTATAGATCATAGAATTTTAAATTTCGACTTATTTTGTGGTTAGGGAACCATAACCCATCAAAAAACAATTAAAAAACCTATACCATGCGTTCAAAGACCCCAACTATTTAGATATGGAAAATAAACATAAGGAAAGTTTGAATGGAAAGTATTTTTTCATTCGGATATGAAAAAGTTCATATCGGATGCTATATTCATATGGAGACTTGGCTGAAAAATGGACCGATCAAGAACATATTTGGTAAGATCACTTATTTTTTGCAAAAACATAACCGAAACAAATTTGAAAAAAATCTGTGCAAAAAATTTTTTTGCTAGATTTAAGTGAAGATCGGGAATTAGCTTCATATGGGGGCTATGACTAAGAATTGTGTAGGGTTTATTTTTGACTACTGATAAATGGATGTAATAAACATACACAAACCCAATATTATCGAGATCTATCTGATAATATTGATATTATGGCAATTAAAGTCGATCTCATAGGTGTTATTTATATGGGGACTAGGTCTGAACATTAAACGATTTTTACCAATTTCAACAGCGTTCGTGGTATGGCCGATATAAGCTCACATACCAAATTTCATCACATTTGCGACCTGTAGTTTGATTACAAGGTTAACATAGACACACAGACAGACGGACGGATGGACAGACGGATGGGCGGACATAGCTAAATCGACTTAGAAAGTCGATCGGTATATCAAAAGATGGGTCTAGGTCAAATTTTTTTGGTAGTTACAAACATCAGCACAAAGTCATTATACCCTGACCACATAGTGGTATAGGGTGTAAATGGAAATTTTTGTTTATTTTTATACCCTATACCACTATGTGGTTTGGGTGTAATGACTTTATGCTGCTGTTTGTAACTACCGAAAATATTTGACCTAGACCCAGCTTTTATTATACCGATCGAATCAGAATCACTAACTGGTTCGATTTAACGATGTCCGTCCCTCCGTCCGTCTGAGTGTCCATGTAAACCTTGTAATCAAACTGCAGGTCGCAAATATGAACATATTTTGATAAAATTTGGTACATAAGCTTTTATGAGCGATACGATAAACTCAATTGAAATTGGTGAGAATCGGTCCATGTTCAGACCTAGCCCCCATACACATGACCCCTATGAAATCGACATAAATTGCCATAAGATCCAAATTGTCATATAGATTTTACTCAAATTGGGTTTGTGTGCGTTTATTACATCCATTAATGAGTAGTTCAAAAATGATCCCTATGGGACAACTCTTAGTCATAGGCCCCATATAGAGCTGCTTCCCGATATTCACTTAAATCTATCAAAAAAAATATTGCACTGATTCTCCTCAAATTTTGTTTGTATATAGTTTTGCAAAATACAAGTGACTTTACCAAACATAGTCAGGATCGGTCCATTTTTGGGCCTAGTCCCCATATGTATATAGCATCCGATATGAACTTTTTCATATCTGCAGCCAAAAATAGTAATAAAAATCCCACTCAAATTTGGTTTATGCTTATTTTCTATGTCTAGTTAGTTGGGCCTTTGAGATAGGGTCTCTAAACGCATGGTATAGGACATCATATAGTCGGTCTAGACACTATAATTTTCCTACTTGTTAATATATATTTATTTTTTTGCATAGGCTAATCAGCGCAGGACCAATTTTGGTCATAGCAACATCAATATATTCACTTGCATTTAACTAATTGGCTAAAAATATTTCTCAAATTTGGTTTAAATTTATTTTGGAACACATAAGCGACCAAACGAAATATGGCCTTGATCGGTTTTCTTTTCAAAATATATATAAAATTCACATTCCATATGATCATTTGGGCAAAATATATACGCAAATACAGCTGAATTTGAATTATGTTTTTTCTTCATTTATGACCATACTATTGTTGGACCGAAGACCCTACAAAAAAGTGAAACATCTAGAATTCTTTGAAATCATTTGATAATCAACGTATCCAAACTAGTATTGAAATATTTTATTATAATAACGAATTTACCATAAGTTATTAAGATCCTTATCTGGCTAAATTTGTTCTAGATAGACTACACTACAAAAGTCTACGTACGGTCACATAATTCCATATAATTTCAACAACTGTTTTTGTTTTGTTTTTTTTTTTTTTTTTCTTAATTTCTTACTTATAAGCATTTATATTTCAGTTTGAAATATACGAGATTCATAAAAATCAGATGAGTTATTTAGAATAACTAAAATTGTAAATTTTTAAATTCGACACACATAAAACTACGTATGACGTATTTTTAGATTTTTTTTTTTGCTAATATAATGGGACAAAAAATTATTGTTATTATTATTCAATTGCAGATAAGGATGAAATTACACCCAAATATTTTCAAATATGGCATCTACACATTAATGCACGGTAACTGTCTCAAAAATTTTAGACTGATATTGTACTCCATAGATCTGAAGATTTACTATTTAATAAGAAATGTAAAAATTTTATTAATTTTGATCCTTTTAAAAGAATACAAACGATAAAATTAAGTCGCGTGTAGATTTATGTGGAATTCTGAAATGTACGGTTTTAGTTTTTCTTAAATAACTCATCTGTTATTAAACGAACTTTTATTTTGAAATGTTTTCGTGTTTCTAATAAAATAATATAATAAAGGAATGAAATCGAAAACAATCTTTTTTATCAAGATTTCTAATTGTTTCCAATGTTATTGGAAATTATTAGGAGAATATGGCCATTGATAAGAAAGCTGGTTCAGAAAGAGGGATACAAGAAAAAAGAAAAGTGCCACCAACACATCCGTTAAGAAAGTAGCCCAGCTAGGATAGTACCCGGACTATTTGGTGTAAAAAGCTAAAAAGCTAAAGCGAATGTAGAGCTGAAAAAATACAAATTTCAAAAAGTTCCAGACAACAACGCAGCAAAAAATTTAGAGGCCAAAAACCAAGCACGGAAATTTAAATCATGATTCATAAGAAAATACGGCGACGAGTTATGTAGTTATGTACTGGTAGATTTATCGTATCAAAATTTTTATGTTGCTAATGGTTGAGGATATATGAAAAATAAGTTTACGATCCAAAAGCAAACGAAAAAAGTTACTGGTATTGCGAGAAATATGCAGTTGCGGAAGATCAAGCAAATCATTTGTTACAACGGCCTTTATAAAAACCGAAATTTATGTATTTTGCACATATTTTTATTCCGATTTGGCATCCAGTCACTATGGTAACAAAACTCTTGAGTGGCGCAGGAACAATAACTTGGTTTGTATCAGGTAAGACAAATCCTTCAAACTGTCTGGAACGTAGATAAGTGGAGATATATTAATTTTTGTTAAAAGGTGGTTGAAGAGCATAAAAAGGTGTCTCAAAGATGTTGAAAATTTTAAACAAAGATGTACTACCTGTTCTATAAAAGTGCCAACAACCACCATAAAATCTCCAATGGCAGGGTTCCCGGAAAAAGTTCAGAATTACGTGAGTAGTGATTATAGCTGTAAAAGTGATCTCTTTTTCCTAAGTTCTAGCATTTCTTGTTTTTTTTTTTCATTCATTCCTTAATTGGATCTTCAAATATTGAACTAGCAATAATTATTCAAATCTTAGAACAAATACTTAACTTATTAAATCCATCCAATGCCAGAAATAAATAAATAAATAAATAAATAAATATTCAGTGGCTTAGACAACCTCAAGCATTTATTATAAGATCTGTAGTCTCTCTCCTTCTTAGGCGTTGGTGGATGCAATTGTTGATAAGGTCACGTGCTAAGAGATTCGGGTGAGTTTCTAGTTTTTTCAAGTAGCTTGAACAGTTTTGCCATAATTTCGAATTTAACTAGGGATACGTTTAATTTTCTATGCAGTTGTGAGTTTCTCACATACCATGGGGCGCGGGTAATCAACTTTAGGATCTTATTTTGGCATCTTTGTATTTTCTCTATATTAGAAGCTGAAGCGGTTCCCCAATACTGTATACTGTAGCACCAAATGGGTTTCATGATTGAATTATGTATCAATAATTTGCAATCAAGATTTATCTTTGAATTTTCGTCCAATCAGTCACGTAGATTGAACTAATTTTAATTTTATTTGTGTTAATTTTGATCAGAGTTCAGAAAAAAACACACACTGAATAAAAAACTCGTACATATATGTAAACAAACATAACTTAGACCAACACACACATATTTTTATTTTCATATCAATTATGTTTGTTTTTAAATTTTCTTCGGTGCCCAACACAACCACGACTGTGTTCGTTTTAATATTTCGTTATTTACACGAACATTTTTCTATCACGTACTTTTTTTTTCAATCACACATAAAGCACACATTTTTGAGTGTTGCTTTATTTGAAGTTGATGTTCTGGTACGTGTAGTGAAAAAAAACACAGAACATGTAAAATAAACAGGTTCGAGTTCAGTTATATTTTAAGTCGTGTTGTGGCTCGTGTAGTAAGAAAAAACACAACATGTACAATAAACAGGTTCGAGTTCAGTTATATTTTAAACACGACTTAAAATATAACTGAACTCGAACCTGTTTACTGTACATGTTCTGTTGTTTCTTACTACACGAGCCACAACACGACTTAAAATATAACTGAACTCGAACCTGTTTATTTTACATGTTCTGTGTTTTTTTTCACTACACGTACCAGAACATCAACTTCAAATAAAGCAACACTCAAAAATGTGTGCTTTATGTGTGATTGAAGCAAAAAGTATGTGATACAAAAATGTTCGTGTAAATAACGAAATATTAAAACGAACACAGTCATGGTTGTGTTGGGTACCGTAGAAAATTTTGAAACGCACATAATTGATATGAAAATAAAGATATGTGTTGGCTGCTTTTGAACAGAACATTGTGTGTTTCGTGTGTGTATTTTCTGAACCTTGATTTTGATTCTATGTGTTTGTTCCAAGTAAGGCAGGCGGCAGTCAAGATTCGTCCCAAATATTTTACATCAGAATGTTGCGGTATTTGCTGATTGTGTATTCGGAGTTGAGGGAATGTTTCTCTTCTGAGCGTAAAAGTAACATGGATAAATTTTTGTTAATTTATTCTTATTTTCCACCTGTGTAGCCAGTACTACAATTGTAAAATATCTCGTTGTAAACGTGTAGATTAGTGCGGGTCGATTTAAAAATCTCAAGTGACAAGGAAAATCATATTCTAGAGACAAAAATAAGAAACTTTGCCCAAGGAATCATGCCTCCAAAACGAATTCAGATGTCCCGACTTTTGACCTGTCTGTCTGTCTGTCTCACTTTGACCCATTTAGAGTGCCCCAATCGAGTCCAAATGTATGATCGACCCCAACTAACTTTGGAAGGCCTGGTGGTTCCCCATACAAACATTTCAAAAAATCACCATTTTATATTTAGAATTGGGCTGACTATGTTCGATTTAATATTAAAATTAATAATTAATTATTAATTAATACTCTGCTAATAAATAATAATCATACGCCTTGACTATGTTATGTTATTCAAAAAGATCGATCGGATGAGGGTAAATAACTCTTAGATCACTCCGTGACTATGCGTGACTATGCGTGAACCTGCGTGACTACCCTAAAATTAATCTGTAGTCACAACAAGACTATGGGTTAAGTTTCAGATTAATTGCATGAGGGGGAATGGGGTTGCCCTATGACAGACAGACAGACAGACAGACAGCTCAAAAGTCGGGACATCAGAATTCGTTTTATAGGTATGGTTCCTTGGGCAAAGTTTCTTATTTTAATCCGTAGAATATGATTTTCCTTGTTACTTGAGCGATTTTTTTTTTGGCTCCCTACAAATCGACCCACCCTAGTGTAGATGTTGCTGAGGGGTCCTCATGAATACTCAAGATTGCCGTGTCATCTGAAAAGGTTGAAGTAATCGTGTTTTCATTAGTTGGAATATCCGCTGTATAAAGAATATCGGAGCGGACCCAGAATACTGCTCTGTGGAACACCAGCTTTTATATCCCGTGGGGAGGGGCTTGTAAAGTTGCTCTCCTTTATTGTGAATTTCCTGTTAATTATTTAGCTTCCCATTAGTTTATGAACGTTTGCGTTTTAGTTTTATAGAGTAGACCCTCGTGCCAAACCTTATCAAAAGCTTGCGAAACGTCGATAAAGAGAGAAGAGCAATACTTTTTTCTTCAAGGTTTTCTTGGACTTGCTCAATTGTGTTGTGTCTTCGCCTAAATCCGAATTGATGTGCTGCGATGACGTTATTTTGATTTAAAGCTACGGTAAGCTTATTTACTAGTATTTTCCTGAACAATTTTGGCCTGTACGGATCGACCTTTACCTAGCTTGGCACCATGGTAACGAGCGCAACTTAACATAAAATCTAACATAATTTCAGTTAAATAAAAAATCAAAACTCTAGGTTGAAAACTTTTCTTCTTATTACATTTTGTGTATGTTAAGATATTTTCGACTGTAGATTTTTAATTCATAATGTAATACCTTACTAAACATCATCTTTGACAGAATGCAAAAGTGAATTTTTCTATATCAGGAAAATTTTCCACAAACAACCGATTAATGGCAATGTTTTCAATCGTATTACGATTATGAAATATAGCGAATATTTGTTAACCTAAATCAAGACAGTGTTTAATGTTGAATTAGAATTATAATGAAATAACAAGCTTCTCGTATATCTTACCCCATAGATTTCGAAACCAAAAGTAAATTTTTAGCGTGTTTAAAAAATTACACAAAAAAAAAAATATTTAAACATAGGGCAAATCCTATTTAAGTCTTTGGAATATAAACATGTTGTAATATTCAAATGTAGTGGTAACATAATTGTCACTGTGTCAGTATCGTAGTAGATAAAATACAATAGATAAGCCGACGTGTCAAAATTGTGACCTCCACCTCACATTATAAGCATCAGGATTTTATAAAGATTCCCCAAAGTAGGGAGGCTGTATTCACATGAACACATCTAGATATAAAAACAACTACAACCTAACAAAAATGTAAAAAAAAAACATGAGGATATGCGCCATGTTATTTTAAATGATTTTTTGGGTTTCTTGTTTTTTTTTCTTGTTTATTATGTAAGACACAAACGAATAAACATATTTAAATTTGTATTCTATGGAAATGCATGAATTTACGTTTTCGTAGGAGTTGTTTATTTGTATGCTCTTTTCAAAAGAACTGGTTCTTTTGTGAGTTGAATATGAAATCTAATTATTTTTGTAATTTTCTTAACTGTATTGCTGTCACTAACAAGGTCATATTCAATAAAACAATGTAAGTATATACAGAGCGTCACCCAAAGTTAATTAATTATAACTTCAACTTTTCTTCACATAACTAGAACCATTACTGAAATTGCAAAATATGTTAAAAATTCCTATTATTTTTCTTTGCTAGAAATGTTGTTAATTCATGGACTTTAACAAACATTTAAATAACAGTTTTGTTGCTGAAGTGATGTTGCTTTTGTGTCTAAGGTTTCCTGCAAGGAAAAGTTATTTTAGGGAACGTCCATTTCATAAGCTCTCGTCTTCCAATCCATCTGCTTGGGATATTCTCTTCACAATATGCTCTTGCATCATAATGATAGAGATTTTCAGATGTAAATACAGTTGGGACATCTTTTTAACATAGTATTTCCGAATTAGTAACGAAACAAATTCTTTCAAAACTATAAAAAAAATATTACACATTAGTCTACGTAATAAACTAGATGGATTCAATTTTATATTTCAGAATTCCGGGATTGATGAAATATGTCTTTTAAAAAGCTATGTAAATGGTTTCAATGTGAATGGTTATCATTTGTTTCGCGCTGATACAGTAGCTCGCGCTTATAGAACAGGTTGTAGTGGCAGAATTTCCATATTTTTTACGAAATTTATCAACCAATATCAGAGAAAATGTTGATCATGATATGAAATTCATTTTCTTAGATGTAAAGTGTCATTGTAGTGTAATGTACCACAATACCATCACTGTTATTACACAGCTGTTAGTTTAAGTAAAGTGTTATAATATGTAAACAGCTGTAGATTAAAGCATAATTTATGATTAGGATTAAGTTTAGGATTAAAAATGTAAACAATAGAATAGCTTTAAGTACCGTTAGTTTTATTTATAAGTAGGATTAAGTTTGTAAATAAAATCAATCATAAAACCCAACTCTAGCCGATCAATTGGCTGTCTTAAATTTATTTAAACCCCAGCACTAAAACATAAAAGTACTTTGCCTTTGGCAACTTTTTAGTGCCGGCAAAATTTCGAAAAAGAACCAGTGGCGTTTGAAACGCCGCGGCGTGTTGCAAAACCGGAATTTTTTGGAAATCATATTGCCTAAACTGTAATTTTAATTGTATCGATGAGAAACTTCTAAAGATTGGTCAGAATGAAATCCCAAACAGAATGAGTGAAAAAAAAATGTACACCGAAAAAAATTGTTGGGTCAAATTTTCAACAAAAGTAAAAAAAAAAAAAATTGTTCGAAAAATTTACAAAAAAAAAATTTATTTTAATTGTTCTTTTATTTCTGATAAATACCCTATGATCAGTTTTTTAAATAAACTATAGGGTGGTCCGAACAAGAATTATAAACGTCAAATTTTCATGATTTTTCGATATTTGTTGAAAAACTCTGAAATTTTATATAAAACCAAAATCTATTTCATTTCTTATTTGAAAGGTGGCAATAAAAGCTTTAATTTGATACCGGTTTGAAGTCAATATCTTCAGTTTTAAGAGAGTTATGCTCATTTTTGTGGAGTGCTAGAATAGATGTAGAATAAAAAAAAAATTTGAAGATACTATTTTATAACACATGCATATTTTATTGCATTCTACAGAAAAATTACAAATTATCAGTCATCTACCAATAAGTTCATTGCTTCCTCTGATAATTCCAGGTGTTTCTTCTCCTTCAGTATTCTCCTACTTGTGATTGCAGGATCAGAATTGGCGAGCAGATAATGCAATATGTCTTCACAATTGTATTTTCTTGATGTTTTCCTCGCATGGTAAAGCCTTGTGTTTCTGAAGTCCTTGTTTCCTGCTTCCAATGCTTCTTCTGATAGTTGGCCAATGGGGACCAAAAATGAACGAATTATTTCAGCTCCATGAATAAGAACCTTGTGGACAGTTGGTGGCATATAATGCCACGAATATTTCTTTACATAGAGAGCAGCAGTTTCTATTCCGTACTTAGAGAACTTATCGCAGTCTATCTTATATCCAGAAGTTATAGCTTGAAGAATAGTATAAAACCTTCTTATAAGTTCGGTATCTACTCCTGTGGCCAGAGCGGTTTCCTCAGGATCACTAAAGAATTTCCTTGCTGTGTTACCGTCATTAGTTGTTCCACTTCCTTGTTTCACAACATCAACAGTTATTTGGAGCTGATCTTTCAGATTTTGTTGAAATTCATTTTTTCTTTGATCTCTAATAATCTCCTCATCATCACTGAGCTTAGTTCTCTTTGTTTCCCCTGCCTTGCGCACAGTGATTTGATAAGCAATGTTCAGTGGGGTTTCCATAAATCTGATTCTACAATGTAATGTTGATAATCCAAATCTATAAGCTTCCTGATTGGGTGTCCTTTTAACAATTTTGTCCAACTGATTCATTTCACTGGGCTTTGCGTGGAAAATGTAACACGTTGCTGCACACTTGTTATGAGATAAAGAATTACAGACTTTTCCATCAACCATTGTTTCCTCCACTTTATGTTCTACTTTAAATTGTAATCCGCTTATGTTGATAATCGTTTCGTGTATACTATTTATTTGTTCTTTCATGAGATCGTCCTGTTGCTTTGTATACTCTACAGTCTCCTTAGCATATTCAAACTTGATTGGTCTGCAATATCTGGTTGATGATGGTGTTGGATTCTCCCATACTTGTTCTTTATTGCATGAAAGAACTAAAGGAACCATAGATATACTGAACAAGCTACTATCAGTTGCTGTATTGTCAGTAAAGTTTTGTTTATTCTGGCTATGGCCTGAAGATCCATCCATACCCCATTTGCTAATCAATAACATTTCTTTCTCTGCATATGCTTGAAGCTGGTCAATTCATTTGGATTCCAGTATTCTATTCGCGGTGTGATCCAAAAGAGATTGTAGTTTGACTGAAGCAGACTTTTCAGTTACCTCGACATCCTCTGGATAACATTTCTTTTTCTACACTGAAAGTTTTCTGTAACTAGGAAAGTAATTGTATTTTTCATGATATTCTTTTAACTTTTGCCACTGATAAACGCTGAGTTTCATGTCCATGAAGAAAGCCAAAGCTGCCTTTATATCACCTTCTTCCTCTTTTCTCAATTCTTCAGCTGTGTATTTAATTAAATCTGCAGAAACCTCTTCTGTTTCCATTAGTTCCATACTTCTTTTCTTCTTTGTTTTCTCACAGCATAATGTAAATTCCTTAGGTTCGGGTTTTCGTTTTGAAGTACTTGGATGATTTCCAACTTCAGTATAGCCCTCTTGAATCCAGTCCGTAGCTCCAAGCCGTTCATACATCCTGTTAAACTTTTGAAGACGTATATTGTACTTATTGACAAACTTTTTCAATTTATCTTTTATGTTTGGAAATATTAAACTACTTTTCACTCCATGCTCATGATCAAGCAATTCCAAAACATCCTCCACGTTTCTAGTTTTACTCTGTTGCATCAACTCATGCAGTTCCTGATAGGAAATTTTAATGTATTCCATAATTCTTGACTGTCAAAATTATAATTATATATTCTGATGTAATATTCGAACCATTAAAACACTTATATGAAAAACGCATCAGAAAGCAATTAAATGTAGTATATGAAGGGAAACCACAAAATAAAAACAATACAAATACCAATACAATACCTACCTAGACGTAAAAACAAAGGGGGAGAGAGAGAGAGCGAAAGAGAGAGAATAAAATAGTAAAACAACAGAGAGAGAGAAAGGTACCACCACAAGCTAAAAGAAAACACTATATAAAGACGGACACACATGCGGACTAATTAGTGACAAAAAAGAAAACACTGAAGATGGCGATGACGGAAAGTCACCCAAAAACCAATATGATTAAATTATTCAATAAGTGATTCCGAGAATTTCCGTTCTATTTCTATGGAATAAATACTGAGAGTGATATACTAAAATCGCTATAACTCCCAGGAGGGCTGATGTCGGCTGCTGATTTTTTCACAGTTCGTTGAAAACAAATTATGTAACATTTCTGTAGTGGTTTGGAACTGGGACTCTCTGGGACTTTTTAGATATTGCTTACCTAAAAAAATGTCTCAAACAACATTCCTTTTTTTTACAGAAGATACTTGTCCGAAGGCAGATTTTTTTTCCGAATCAAAATACCTGTCACCAAAATCAAATGAGATCATTTTGAATACAGCCCTGAAATCCCCTCTTTTCGTGAAAATTTTATATATTTGACTTCTACGATCAATTAAAAATCAACGGGCCAACATAAAAATAAGCTTTATGTGTTTTTTGTTTACTTGGAATGTCTGCGACAAAATTGCATCATTAAAAACACTGAAAAAAATAATCGGAAAAAAGTTACTTTTCCACTAGCCGCAACACAGTGCGCCGGTCACTTTTCTATATTTAATAATTGAAATTTATAACTTACTAAGTACATTATATGCCAATCCTGCCAGGAGATGTTACTTGAAAGTGCATATGGCAAAAAAAAAAAGAAATTTAAATGGACACACTGCTTGAGGAAAGCCATTAATGTGATATTGTAATTTTTTTTGTACTTTTTTCCACATCCACGCATTTAACACACACGAGTGAAATATTATGCGTTGCTCTCTTTGTAAATGATAAACGGAATATAGGACCAACTATCAGCACCATTGCTTTCGAAACTTTATCTAATTTTTTTTTGAGCTACTGCTCTCAGCCAAATATTAAAAACTACACCTTCTCCTACTGTGATTTTGAAAAATTCATTTGAAACGATCTACAGTCTGAATCGCAAATTCTTAGATGGGATCTATTCTTTTATATGCCAAATATTGCTGAACAATGTCAATTTCCACAAGAAAATATCCTTCTCCCACACAGTTAACATGTTGCTATTACAACAAGGTTAATGTACTTCAAAGATTGTCCATAGTTTATAAATGAAGCTAAATGCTTAATAGAAGGATATAGCGTTGCATAAGCAAGGTGGAAATTGTTTAAAACACCTAAACTGGATGGAAATTATTACAGAAGAGCAGTTGTGTCCAAGATAAGGCTGGATAAATCTACCTATTACAGAAACAAATTTCTTTTGCTGTGTCAAAAAACGTTAAAAGAGATAAGAAAAATAGAGTAATTAAGCAAGCCAGCTTATATCTATAATATTAATAGGCTAGGCAATTTCTTGTGACCGATGTTTTGTTCTACCTTTTATCCAGATTTTGACAAAACGCATATTTTTTGAAAGGTATTTCGGTTTAGCTGTTCACCAGACATACAGATTTTTATATTTTTGCCTTTGTTTTGAGTAAATTGCATATAAAGTTGCTACTAACACATACATAAAATTATACAATGCTACGTGTGTATTTATTGAATTTGTTAATGTGTTTGTTAATGCGTTTGTTTTCTTCATTCACAATAATTGTTAAGTAACTTATTAATTATTTCATACATTTGCAAAATTTATAATTTATAATAGTAGCACAATGCATTTTATATTATTGTCGATTAGTGTAGTTTTGAATTTCGCGATAATCTTGCTGAATCAGCCATCTTTTTTTTTAACAATTTGTATTTTTACCTTCCAATGGAAAGAACAAGAATTTGAGTGAATTGTACATTTAGTTAACTAGTCGTAGTTCGTTTTTTGAGATCAAGAATTAAAGCTGTATAAATCTTGTATTGCTTTGAAGTTCGCCTTATATAGTATATTCGATTATTTGAAATTAATTTTGTTAATTAAATTAAATTTATGAATAATAAAAAACTTTATTAAATCATCGAATTCGGGATTTTCTTTAATTTTGTTTTAACCATCTGGACAAAAACTCTTGTCCAACAATAATAATAAACCAAAAAAATGTTGGTTTGTGAATTGGCTAAGTTGAAAAATAAAATTGCCTAGAAATTGCACTGGAATTTCGAGCGCTGCGATCTGCTAGTTACTATAAATATATTAACAGGAATTTTTTCTACTCTACACCTGAGCTCCCCATTACTCGAGCTGTTCGAGTTGAACGAGTAAAAACGAAACATTTTCATGTTTGAAAGCATGTAAAAAGATATATACAAGTCTTTGGTGAAACATATCACCCAGAAATATCACCCTTAAATTTCACTGGAAGCGGTCTGCCGTGGTACTAGCGTGGGTAAACTACAATTCGAAAAATCTCGACTACTTTCCATACAAATGTATAGAAATATGCACGTCATAGATGTCTGATATTATTATAAATAAACTTTTCAAACATTCATGGTATAACTTTATTAAGTGTTAAGTCATTTATATTGGTAAAATACTATCCTGAAATATAGAAGCATCCTGATAAAAATTGTGGAGTGGGCTAACAGCTACTCCAAAAATATCTATCTCTTTTCATTCAAATGTATTAAAATATTTTCTTCGCATAAGTTTGATGTCTACATATTTCAAAAAAAAAAAAAAAAATCCCAAGAACATATGAAAGAAATTATTAGTATTCCATTTTGATGTATGTAGAGAATATTTTTTCAAAATGTCAAACCATTTCGACAAAAAAAAAAAATTTTTTTGATGTGTGAACAACTACTTGAAAAAACTCAGAAATTTTGCTTAAAAAAATATTTTTATACTTTTTGTAATCGACTATATTCATATATTAGGTACTCATTAAAAAATTTAAACGATTCGGACCAAAATTGTGCCACCTATATAAATGTGTGAAAATATTCTCTTGAAGTTTAATGGTATTTTCCAAAAATGTTCCACAGTGACTCAGTAAAAATTATATTCCTTTCAAAGCGTTCCTCCAAAAAATGAAGCTTAAAGGCACTACTACTCGACATAAACAAAAAAAAGGTATGAAAATTATAGGAGGTCTAGACCGATTATACGATACCCTATACCAGGCGTTTAGAGACTATATCTCTTAAGTGCAACTAATTTGATATAGCAAATAAGCATAAACAAAATTTGTGTGGGTCGGCGGAAAATTCTACGAGAGCAATTCTTCAAAAACAACTCTTCGAAAACAATTCTTCGAAAGCACAATTCTTCGAATAGCGATTCTTCGAATAACAATTCTTCGAAAACAATTCTTCGAAAAGCAATTCTTCGAATAATAATTCTTCGAAAACAAGTCTTTGAAAACCATTTCTTCGAAAAATATTTCTTCGAAAACAATTTCGATGTCTTTTTCGAGACGAATTTTCCGTAAATCGAAAGTAAAAGCCTGTAGTAGAAAATCGGTATAATTATTCCCCGTTGAAAATCTCTATGATAATTCCCCGCTACAGTTGAAAACCTATGACTGTTTCCCGCTATAGTTGAAAACCTCTATGGTTGTTGTTATTCGAAGAACTGCTATTCGAAGAATTGTTTTTTCGAAGAATAGTTTTCAAAGAATTCGCTTATAGACTAAATTTCATAAAAATATATTAATATTTGCGACCCGTACAAGGTTTACATGGACACACAGACGAACGGACAGACGGACGGACGGACGGACATCGCTATATCGATTCAGTAGGTTTTTTTAGTAGGTTATTCATTTTTTAACGAAAACCGAATTCCGGAATTTCTGGATTTACGGAAGATGAAATTCCGAATTCCGGCATAATTCCGGAATTGAAAAATAAAAAGTCAAGAGCAAAAAAAGGTTAACCAGCATAAATTTATTTCAAAGTCAACAACGAAAATTTTTATTTTTGTATTAATATTAATAAAAAAAACATAAACAAAACAAATTCAATATTTAAAAAAAGATAATATAAAAATAAAAATTACTATATAAATAAAAATTTTTGAAGAAGCTTCTCAGCATACACAAATTGTTCAATGTAGTACCATTAAGTCTTGACCTAATTTTTGTTGAAAATGCTCCAGCGGCGGGAATACACAATAAGTTTCTGTAAATTATTTCCAAAAATGGTCCACGAGATCCACCTTCGTCCCAAAATTTTAATTCATTTCGAATCGCAGATTGAATTTATGTTTTTTTTAATTCTTGTTGTCTACGGTAAAAATGACTGCTGGATTTTTTGCTGCATCAATTTCTGTAAGGAGGGCTGCGTTTCACTTTCAAAAAATTCGTTGGGTTCAAATACTAAATCAGAATCAGACTCGGAATCCGTTGAATCAACTTCAGCAGTAATTTCATCATTAAGTCGCCGGGCCAGTAATAGAATAATTTTATTTATTTCTGTTTTCGAGTGACCGGAAATGCTCTTGTGAATTTTTTTTATGCCACCATTATGCAAATATTGTAGCACATCAGATAAAATAGTTCTTCTCCGATTCAACTAGAGTTCTAGCTCTTTTTTCAATTCAAGGCCAAATTTGTCATTCTCACTAAAATTTTGTAATATAAACGTAAATGTTGCATCCGCAGAAATTAAATTAGCATCTGCACGGCATAAGACGTCTACGGCTAATTTTACTGGCATAAAATTTTTAGATATTCGTGATACCGAATCCCATTCTGATTCATATAAAATTATGTCCGTTTTAATGTTAATTTGTGCGTTTTTTAATGTTTTCAAAATATTGAAATGCTCTAACATGGACAACATGCTATTCCATCTAATTTTTGAATCTGACACAAGCTGTTATTCTTTTTTGCTTGCTTGCTTCACGTATTTTTGAAGCACTGTATTTTTCAAGGAGAACGACGGAAAGTTTTAACAATTTTCCGAACTTTTGTGATTAATGCTCGTAGTTGAAAGTTTTCAGTGGTTTTCATAACATCAGTTTCAATTCCCATATCTACCCGCATTCCATTGTCATCATCCTCATCATCAGTTAGATTTTGTTCATCCGACTCAAAGTTCGGTTCATTTTCATTATTGTCCTGCTCTACTTCGTTTTCTGTTGCATTATTTACCAAATTCAACGTTTGCTTTTTATAGAGCACATTACCAATTGAATTGCATGAGCAAAAGATAAAATTTGCTCGCAGGGTAACAATCTACCAACTTTTTGCATCATGGAAGTACCATCTGTAACAATGCACAAAATTTCATTTCCAATATTTAATTTTTTTTTTTAATTAATCAACACTCAGGGGATGCCCCCTACAGATGCAGTGCATTGTGTTGATCTCAGGAAAGATATAGATAGGAAGGAGGAAAGAGTAGTGTGTTAATTTTTTTTTTTTTTTGCAGCGACAGACCAAAGCCTCTGGTGGGAATCGAACCCACGACCCCCGCATGGTAGGCGAGCACGCTACCTACTTACCTACCGGGGCGCTTTTTTTCCAGCAATTTTACACAATCTCCAAACGCAAATCGGCCATTAATACGAGCCAATCCCAAATTCCAGACCCGATCTCCTGATCCGTGCACGTTAACATTCATAAAACGTCTGTTTTGAGAAGAAGTTCATTCGTCAAGTGTCAGACTGAAACGTACGTTTCTGTTTTTTGAGAAATAGTTTCCGAAATTATCGACTGCCGAATTTTTTTGCTGTAACACATCACGACTTTTTGTATACTGGTAGGTGATTTTGGAATATCACAAAATCCCCGCGTTCGTAAACATTTTCTTAAATCGTCTGAACTACAAAATATGTGAAACGGTAATCTGTCTGAAGCTTTCATTCGAGATATTAACGCAGCAAAACTTTCGTCTATTTTTGAAATATATAAAATCTTGAATCGTTTTGATTTTTGTAGCTAAATCGCGGCTATTCGCACCAGCAGCATCCGTGTCATCAATTTTTCGTTTATCTAAAATCTTGTTATGTTTAGTCCGCAAATGGGTGTGCATGGGTGTCGTACAACCAACCAATATCTTTAAAACCTGCTTATATTGCGTACATTTAGCCACTTGAGTTTTTGTCCCTCGTAAAAAATAATTCCACACCAAATTTGAAGTACTCTCTTTGGTGACATCTATAAAAATTTCGTCTTGCTTATCCGGAATTCCGAAATTTCCAAATCCGGATTTGGATTCCCCAGGTATAATAAAAGATGGGGTTGGTCAAATAGTTTTGGTAGTTACAAATAACGGTACAAAGTCATTACACCCTGACCTCATAGTGGTCACATAATTGACCATATTCACTGATCACATTTAGAATATTAAGCTATTTCGATTTAAATTGAGAGTAAAGTCTACACTACCCTGCAGAAAATGTCAATAGTGAAACAGTACTGACTCAGTATTGACTTTGTCACCAGTACTACTACCAACTATACCCCAGACAATGTAATTTTCTATAGACATTTAACATGTACGTGTCATTGCTATTGATTATGTGGTGACTAGGTAGTTCTCATCGGACCATATGTAGGCATTGGAACCAGAGATTGTTGTACTCTAGAGATTCTTGTACAAATTTGATTGTTCTTCCACTTTCTTTCCACTTCGTTTACTTATAATGTTTTTCTTTGATTTGTTATAAAATATGTATATTTTTATTTACCTTTTATATTAAATTTTTCTATACCTTGTTTTAAAACTTTAATTTTTCATCCAACCACGTGTTTTTCAAACAACACTCTAGAAATCAAGAAGAAGAATAATTCCGAAAACATTTTTTTTGTCAGATAAACCAAACTAAATAGTGTAGACGCTTAGTTGGCAATGTCAATAAAATAGACATAAGTGGTGACTTGGGGACACTTGAACCCAGGCTTCCTGCAAGGTAATGATATATTGTACGAGTAGTTGTTTTTAAACTCATACTCTCTGTGTGTCTGTCGTGGGGCAGCCCCATTTCCCCCCATCCGATCGACCTGAAACTTGATCCATACACTTGCTGTGTAAAAAAGATTAACTCTGACTTAGTCACACACAGTCACGCATGGTCACGCACTGTCACGGAGTGATTTAAAACCATTTCCCCTTATTCGATCGATCTGAAACTTGGTCCATGACTTGTTGTGACAAAGATTAATTTTAAAATAGTCACGCAAAGTCACGCACAGTCACGTAGGGATTCAAAACTCATATGTAAAAGGAAAGAAAGAGTTTTAATAAAAACTTTGTTTTTTGGGTTAGATTATTTTGTTTATAAATGCTTAAACTATTCTACATACATCTTTTTTCAGTTATACAAATGGACTTGAAATTATGTGTCACTTAAAAATATTTTTTTTTAAAGAACTCCTAAAATTTTTAGAGTAGTATGTATTTGAAATTCACAGTAGCTAAGCAATAAAGCTCATTAAAAGCTTTGCAGTTAGCTAGCTTGTCTATGAATTGTGGATGGTGTGAATAAGCTGCAGTAAAATACTCATGTATGTGTAAGAATATAATTTAGTACTTTTTTTACGCATACAAACGTTGTTTAATTTAATTCCTTCTTTCTTTTGTTGTTGTTACATTAACTTTTTCGACATTTATTTTATTTTAGCTTTTGTTATATACATATGAAATGTTCTCATTATCTTCTCTATGTATGCACTATATACGTATTAAAACATATCCTTTGGGTAAAATCACATACATTGTATTTTACCCAAGCTTTATATGTACCTTAACAAAGTGGTTTAATAAAACCACTAGATTTATACTCAAATGGTTGGGTTAGGGCTATATATTTAATTAACGAATGAGATTAATTTACACCCTTGAACTTGTGAAATAAGTAACATTAAGAAAGAGAGAGTGCGAATTAAATTATCTCAAATGTTTTCTTGTTCAAGGATATTTAACAAAAAAATATCAATAATAACTCCAAAGAACTTTAAGCAAATTAATTTGGAAAAATTTTTCAGATTAACTTTTAGAAACTGATTTCACAAAATCTGTGTATTTTTTTTTAGTAATAATCATAGTCATAAATATCCTATAGAAAACGTTCTTGAATTCATTAAATTTATTGAAAAATAATCTTAGATTCAAAGTTCTTTTCTATTGGAAAACTTTTTCATAGCCTGGAGTAATTTATTTTTTTCAAATATACTTAATTCTTAACTCCAGATTATATTTTTATGATTGAAAATCTTTAGGAGCTAAAGTACTTCACAGTATCTGGGGGTTTTTATCAAAGAAAAAAGCCCTTTGAATCTGAGGGCTTATTTAAAAAAAGGCTACTTAATAGAAGATACCGACAATATTAGAACGAGCTAGAGCTACAGAGTGATATTAATTTTAAGCTGTGTTATTTAGAATTTTTTTTTATATTTTGAAATTTTAATTTTTGTATTCAATGTAATTTTTGTTTTTTGTTGTGTGTAAATTTAAATTTTGTAATAAAAAAATATCATGTTACTGTAAGTCTGAAATGTTGTATGGTATTATTATTTTGTAATAATATTTTGTTGTTTATTTAAACAGACATCCCTTGAAAAAGTCAACAAAAAATTGACGAAACGTTGGGAAGAATGTAATAGAAAAAAAACAATTTTATTTACATTATAAATATAAAGAACTTACTAGCTTAATTTAAATATGAGGTATAACATCATGAATGGCCAAATAACTATATTAGGTTATTTATTTAGTTACTAGCTGTTTTTACCCGGTCTTGCCCGGGATAAAAAGGCCTTCGACTTGAAAAATGGTTCACTATGCTTACCAGGCGTTGAGTACCTAGTCCCCAATTAACAAATTCCCCAATAAAATGAACTTTCTCCCCAAAAATTTGTATGGGCAGTAAATTCATTTTTTATTTAAATTAAAAATTTTTTGATTTTTTAATATAGAAGTTTTTTAAGATGCTGCAGCAAAAATGCTTCAAAAAAAAGCTGCGAAACCGCTTTAAGTTTTTTTTTCAGTTTATTTATAAACATCAAGTATAAAGAAATGGTTCGCAAATTAAAGGAATCAAAACTTTTAACAATTGAATTACTTCATTCAATAAGACGTCATCATTGAGCAAAGACGTCAAATTCAAGTTTCAGAAATGAAAGACTAATGCGACGTTGTGTCGCAAGGTTTCTTTAAGCAACTGCTTATAGTATATGTGTGGCCTATTTTGATCAACAGGTAATTATTTCACATACGTAGATAAAATTTATCATACGACATTTCACTAAGCTATGTTCCGCGAGCGAGTCGCGTCCGCTTCCGCGCGTTTGGCAGCCAGACTCGTACAGCCGCGCAATTGTTGTCAACTTATTTTAATCGCCAAAGCATATTTTTCAGATCATTGCGATATTTTTGCTGAGCTGTATTCCATGAGCGCGTCGCGTCCGCATCCGTCGCGTCCGCGTCCGCGCGCCTCGCGCCGCTTCCTCGCACCTACTACCCGTGCTGCCGCTTAGTTCTCGTTAACTTATTTTAATTTCTAAAACATATTTTTTAGAGCAGCTATTGCCAACTTATTTTAATTGTCAAAATATATTTTTCAGATCATTCCGATATTCTAGCTAAGCTGTATTCCCCGTGCGCGTAACTTCCGCGCAACGAAATGATGCTATTGAAAAGAATACTAATTTTAAATGCATTTATTATAGGACATATATTGAGAGCAGTATGCAAATGTTTACTAAAATAAATATTTAACAAAATTCATTAAATAAAAATATGTAAAAATTTAAGAATGAATTTGGGAAGTAAGTTCATTTTTTCTTTCGATTAAAAAAAAAAATGGGGAATTTGTTCATTTCTTTTGCGTACCTTTTTTTTAAGTTTGGGGAATTTGTTCATCGTGTAGTTATTTCCGTGTAAACCAAATTTCAGAGAAATCCGTTGAAAAGTACAAATTTGTATAGGGAGGAAATATACCACATAACAAAATATGAATTTTATAACAAAATTGGGCGTAAAAGTAGGCGTGGTCGTTAAAAATCATATGGCGACCTTCCCTGGAATATGTACTGAATTTCGGAGAAGGCCATTGAAAAATAAAAGTTTGTATAGCAATCAAATAAAGAAACAAGTAAAAGGAAAAAAATAAATTTTATATACATAGAAGTTGGCGCAAAGTAGGCGTGGCCTGTAAGAAGCATATGGCGACCTTCCCTGTAGTATAGAAATCGTGTGACCAAATTTTAGACATCCCCTGAAAAATAAAAAGTGGGCGTAGAAGTAGGCGTGGCTGGCAAGAATCATATGGCGACCTCTCTGGAGTACAAAGATCGTGTGTAGCAAATTTCAGAGAAATCCGTTAACAAATAAAAATTTGTATAGTGAACAAATATGAATAAAACAGAAAACGAATTTTACATAAAAAGTGGGCGTAAAAGTAGGCGTGGCCGGTAAAAAGTATATGGCGACCTTTCCTGGGGTATAGAGATCGGGTATACAAAATTTCAGGATAATCCCTTGGAAAATAAAAATTTGTATAGCGGTCAAACAAACAAACAAACAAACAAACAGAAAATGAATTTTATATATATAGATTTCCAGCAAAGTTTATAGAAAACTAGTTGTTGCCCGGGATTCAAAGGCCTTTGACTTGAAAAATGATTCACTACACCACAAAAATATGAACTTTCTCTCCAAAAATTTGTATGGGATTGGAGAATTTGTTCATGTTGAAAAAATTCCCCAATGTTTACGTTTTTTGGGGAGTAAATTCATTTTTTATTTCAATTTAAAATTGTTTGATTTTTAATTTAGAAGTCTTTTTATAAGACGCTACAGCAATAGTGCTTCAAAAATAAGCTGCGAAACCGCTTTAAGTTTTTTTTTTTTGTAAGTTTATTTATTTTGTAAACATCATATATAACGGAATCGTTTGCAAATTAAAGGAAGCAGAACTTTTAAAAATTTAATAACTTCATTCAATAAGTGATTATCATTGAGCAGAGACGTCATATTTATATAAGCTTCAAAAATGGAAAATGAATGCGACGTTTAAAATTGCCCCGCAATGTTGCTTTAAGCAGCTGCTTATAGAATATGTATGTATGTAATATGTATGTAATTATTGCACATACGTAGAAAAAATTTATCATTTGACTTTTCACTGAGCTGTGTTCCGCGAGCGAGTCGAGTCCGCATCCGCGCTTTTGGCTGCTACACGCGTGCTGCCACGCAATTGTCGTCAACTTATTTTAATCGCCAAAATATATTTTTCAGATTATACCGATATTTTAGCTGAGCTGTGTTCCGAGAGCGCATCGCGTCCGCGCGCCGCTCCCGCGCATTTGGCAGCCACACCAGTGCTGCCGCGCAGTTGTTGTCAAGTTGTTGTTGCCAAATTATATTTTTCAGATCATTCTGATATTTCATCTAAGCTGTGTTCCGCGAGCGCGTCGCGTCGCATTTGCGTCCGCGCACCGAAATGATGCTGTTGAAATGATGGAATTTGTTTATCATGAAGTTATTCACCAATTTTTTGGCGAATAAGTTTATTTTTTTTTTGGGAATTTGTGCATTGGGGACTAAGCACTGAGCGCCTGCTTACCATTACAACTAACTTGGTTTATGCATGGATTATCTTGCGTGTATGATGTCTAGAAATTACGAATTTTAGTTACATATATGGTGCATATATGAAAAGATTGTGCTGGCTCCCAACTCTGGACCTGGCGACATATGATTGTCTATGAGAAAAACATGGAGATTCTAAGTTGATACCTGTAAGAGATAGTCCGCTGGATTTCTAGATGCACTTGAGTTGATTCAGGCATTTCCGCTTCTCTTAATAAAGCTTGTCTTGATTTTTGGGCTTCAAGACGTTATTGACTTTGCTCAGATGTTTCAGCATTTCTCGACTCAGACTGTCTAACTCATTGAGACTCGATTCGAATTTGGATCTGATCGGGTTCTCTATAGTTCTGTTTAGCCTGAGCCTTTTTGCAATTTAAAATAGTTATTTTTCCACTATTTTGTCTTCCAATGTAGTTAAAAAGGCGAGATGGAAATATTTGTACGAATTAACTTTATCGGAGTAGTCCTACAATGGTAGTCAGCTTGTATCTGTTCACCCACGAAATAAAGCTGCACTAATTTTGGGGTGTTACAACTCATATATTAAAAAGGCAAGAGGGGAATATTTGTAATAGATTGATTTACAATATTTATTTCATAATGGTGTAAACTCAAGAGTAGTAAGTAAAGAGATTTGTGTAGTTAGTTTTAGGGAAGTCCATGGAAAAATTAAAATGTGTTAACAAACACTAAAAGCGTATATAGAAATTAAAAAAAGTGGACGTGGCCGATAAAAATATAAGATGACATTGCCTGGGCTATGAGAATAATGTGCAGAAAATGTGAGTGAAACCCGTAAAAAATTTAAAAAAATGTGGGCGTAAAAATAAGCGCGGCCGGTAAGTCAGTCTCTGGGGTATAGATCGTGTGTACCAAATTTCAGAGAAATACATTGAAAAGTTAAAATTTGTGTAGGGAACAAATATACAAAAAAGCAGAAAATGAATTGTATATAAAAAGTGGGCGTAAAAGTAGGCGTGGCTGATAAGAAGCATATACTGACCTTACCTGGAGCACAGAATCGATTGCGAAAAAACATACCAAAAAACAGAATATGAATTGTATATAAAATGTGGGCGTAAAAGTAGGCGTGGCCAGAGATCTTGGTACATGGATCGTGTGTACCAAATTTTAGAGAAACCGGTTAATAAATAAAAATTTGTATAGCGGTCAAACAAACAAAGAGAAAATAATTTTTTATGTATAGAGAAGTGGGCGTAAAAGTAGCCGCGGTCGGTAAGAAGTATGTGGTGACCTTCCAAATTTCAGAGATATCTGTTAGTCAATAAAAATTTGTATAGCGAACAAATATACCAAAAATAGAAAACGAATTATATATAAAAAGTGGGCGTAAAATAAGGCGTGGTCGATAAGAAGTATATGGCGATCTTTTCTGGGGTACATATATCGTGTGTACCAAATTTCAGACAAATCCGTTGAAAGCTACAAATTTCTATAGCGGTCAAACCAACAAACAAACAGAAAATGAATTTTATATATATATAGATATGGGATTTTTCTTCAGAAGATCAGTTGATGATTCAATAATGGAAAAATTTTGCAGTATAGAAAGGCTTATAAGAAAATAAATAAGAAAACAAATTTTGGAATAAAACTGATACCAACCCGCAAAAAAATTAAAAAAAATTTTTTTTATTGCACTGAATTGTCTTACAGAAAAATATAGGAAGGAGCCCAGAATATTCAAGACAAATACCTAAATAAAAATAGTCTGAGTCCAACTATGTGACCATATTTTGAGCGTTATAAAAAAAAATATTGTAAACTTTTTGTGTGGGTTAGCCTCAGTTTTATTTTACTTTTTCTTTTTTTTTATTTTGTTTTCAGCCTTTTGTGAGTCTTTTCTTTGTTTGAAACTATTTTCCAACACATTATGAAGCGCTCGTTGAAAAATAATGACAATGCTTTATTAAAAAAAGGCGCTTTTTAAAAAGGACCATTTTTTAAAGAAATACACGTTTTTAAGAATAAGCACTCCTTTCTTATACGAGACACTCGTATAAGAGGTTTTGTGTATTATGTAGACGTATGAGTGTTAATTTTATGATATTAATATTAATTATACGTTTTTTTTAAAATATTTTTTTAATGCTTCTTTTATTTATTGGATCTGCTCTGTGGTGAGCCTAACAATAAGTATGTATATAAATCTTAAAAACTAAATATTATGAACTTAATTAAAAAAAAAGTTGCTTTTTAAACAAAGATATTTTCAATAAAAAAAAATGTCATTAACAAACGGCACTCCCAAAAATCAGCGGGGTCTTGCGGTATTGCAGGCAGGTCGTTTCGTCGAAGACGTGTTATGTCTGCAGTGTTTTTCAGCTTTCTAGCAAGTGGATTCGGTTGGGTTTTCAATTTTGTCTTATAATTTGATTTCAGCCGGAGGCTTTCATCCTTCACTAGGAGAATATTAAAGTCTGTGTGTAAAATTTCGTTCCCTATGTACCAAAGAGCTCCTGTTATTATTCGCAATATCCTCGATTTGGACCTCTGTCGGTTTTATATGCGTTTCCCCAAAGCTTTATTACATTGTAATACAACAGGACTTTATATTCAAGTGTCAGTTTCGATTGTTCGTTTATTATCCAATGTATACTAGAGGCTTTCAATTTTATTTGGGTTTTCTTAGCTTCAATGTGTTTGCAACATATGTTTGCCTCGATCCAAATGAATGCCAAGGTAGACGACATCGTTGGTGTGTGGGATTACAACGTTGTTCATTGAAACTGGGGGGGACAGATTTCGGGCCTTAAGATGAATGTCACATGTTTGCACTATTGTTCATTTACCTTGATTATCCAGGTAGATAGACATATCTCGACATTGCGTAGGTATTTACCTAGCAATATTGATGCAATTCTAGGGTAATTGTGAATGCTGAGAATGGCTGTATTATCTGTTAAAGTTGACGTGGTTAATCTCTGGTTCGCTGGCATATCGCATGTAAAAACTATATACAGAATAGGACCTAGGACGTTCCTCTAAGGTACACCTGCTTTGATTTTAAAGTCATTAGGGATGTGACTTTTGTGCTTAGGCGAAAATTTCTGTTGGTTAGGTATGATTCCAGAATCCTGTGGCAATTTGGTGGAAATATATTTCGTATTATATAGAGCAGACCCTGCCATGCTTTTTCGAATGTTTGGGCAACGTCTCAGAAGATAGCTGAACAATAACTTCTTCTTATCCGATCCGTTATGCGGTTTACCTGTTCAATTGTGCCATGTTGTTTGCGAAAGCCAAACTTGTATATGGGTATGAGATCATTTTCTGTGAGATATGGCATAGCTTTAGCCAAGAGCAATTTTTCGAATAGTTTAGATAGACACGGAAGAAGATTTATAGTTCTATAGAATGAAATAGTTGTTTTGTCTTTACCAGGTTTGTGGACCATAATAATCTGTGACGTTTTCCAAGAGTTCGCAAAGTAGCCATTCTGTAGCATATCGCTCAATAAGGCATTAAGAAATTCTGTTGCTGTCATATTTATTTATTTTTATTTATTTATTTATTAAATTAATTTTGTAATTTCTACAACAAAACATTTGTCTTAAAAAGTAGAATTCGTATGGTGTTATAATGTGAATTAACAAAAGTAAAGTAATATAAAAGTAAAATAACAATTACATGCAAATTACAAATTACAAATTACAAATTACAATTTTTTAATTTATAAACAATAATTTATTTTAATAATAAAACAAGTTATCTATGAATAAAATTTAAATAGTTTTTTTTTAAATTCTAACGCGTTGCTGGTTTCTTTAATTGTAGGAGGAATAATATTCCAAAGACGTATTGCAGTTATAAAAAAATGCCATTCGGATATTAACGTCCGATGATTAAATTGAATTAAATTTCTATTTCTTCTGAGTTGACTAAATCTCAAACGATTAAAAAGATGACAAGGCTCTCGGGTTATTATAATTTTATGAAGAAATATTAGAGTTCTTATTTTCAGAAGGTCTTCGAACAACACACCAAATATTCTCTTAGAGTATGGAGTTATATTGAGGTAAACACCATTAGTTCTGTAATTACTGAGACCATAAATGTATCTTGCAATATTGTTGTAAGTAACATTCAATTTTGATTTGCTGGTTGCATCACAACTTGCAAAAATCTCACATCCGTAGGTTAAAGTAGGTATCAAATAAGTTTTAGCAAGCAGTAACCTTATTTTTATTGGCGTGTAGTATTGCGTAGGCCAAAGAGTCCTGAGCATCGCGTATGTTTTGCCACAGGCAGCTATGACGTGATCTGACCAGGTCAGAGTATTATTAAATGTGATACCAAGATTTTTTGCTTTGTTAACGATTTCAATCTGTTGGTTGCTAATACAAACACTAGGACTTTCAATAATTTTCCTTGTCCTTTTATGTATAACGATACATTTGGATTTTTTAGGATTCAAACTTAAACCATTCACATTCGCCCAGAGAGAAACACGCTGCAAGTCATCATTTAGTTTTGCAGTACATTGTTCAATGTTTCCTTGTTTATTACTTACGTATAATTGGACGTCATCGGCATACATTCTAATGTTGCAGTGGAGCAACTGTTCAGGAAGATCATTTGCGTAGATGGAAAAGAGGAGAGGCCCAAGAATGGAGCCCTGTGGTACACCCCTGATAACGGGAAGAAAGGTTGAGGTGGTTAAAGATTTTATTTCAACACACTGTTCTCGATCCTTTAGATATGATTCAATTAATTTAGTAGATGTAGAGGAAAAATTCATCATTTTTTCTAATTTTTGAATCAATACGGTATGGTCAACGGTATCAAAAGCCTTTGAATGATCCAACAACACCAACATTGCAACACATCCATCGTCAATTTCCTTTCTGAGATCTTCGGCTACATCGGTAAGAGCAGTAATGCAACTATGTTTGGCCCGAAATCCAGATTGTTTATCGGTCAACAAATTATGATGTTCAATGTAATTAGTTATCTGTAAATGTAAAAGTTTTTCAAATGCTTTTGACAGATATGGCAATATGGCTATAGGCCGATACTCAGTGGGTGATTTTGGAATTGGAAGAATTTTAGCCTGCTTCCATCTTAGTGGATAAGTGCTTGTCATAATAATTTTGTTAAATATATTTGTAATTATTGGTAGTAGTGTCGGGAGAATAATTTTAAAAAAAGCGGGATGAATACCATCAATGCCTATAGCGTTTGATTTTATGGATAGGCAGCTTTTGAATACATCTAATTGACTTACACTTATGAAATTGAATAAACTTTGTGGAAGATTTGTAGCATGATAGTTAATATAATAACTATGGTCTGCTTGAGACATGGGTATATTAACAAATTTTTTATTTATATCATCTGGATCTAATGTTATATTAACATCACTGTTTTTACTATTAACTATTCCAATTTCTTTAATGGTTTTCCATTTATTTTTTGTAGAAATGGATTGTGAAAATTTGTTGGCATAGTATTTTGACTTTACGTTTCTTATGGTTTTGGTTACAATTTTTCTCGCGTTGCGATAAGTATTATACAGATCATAAGTTTTATAGCGCTTCCAGCGAGAGTAAGCATAGTCACGATCTGCTATGAGGTGCTTAATTTCAGATGTAAACCAAGGTTTCTGGCGGTAATTTACTTCTTTCGTTTGCAATGGCACTATTGTATTAAATAACGTTGTTATATTTTGTTCCACGAAAGCCAATTGATCATTAACAGATAGCATATGATAAACGCAATCCCAGTCAATTTTGACAAACTCTTCTTCAAGAGTGAAATAGTTAATACGTTTCAAGTTACGAAATTGGATTTTCTCTGTAGAAGTTTCTAGAGGAATATCAAAAATTAAAAAAATTAGATCGTGCCTAGAAAAACACGATGCGGACAACTGGTCATATAATAAGATTTTTTCTTCATTGGAGACAAAAAATAGTTCGAGCAAATTATTATTTGATGATGTAAAATGTGTTGGCATTAGAGAATTTGCAGAAACAAGATTAAATGATTGCATATTGAGGGTTAAACATGATTCTGTTAGCAGATTAGAGTTAAAGTCTCCAGCTATTAAAACGTCACTATATAATGCAGTGATATCTTCCAAAATTTTATAAAAATGTGTGAAATCAATAGTATTCCTTGGCCTGTAGACACAACCAATAAGAAATTTTCTTCCATAACTACAAGCTTCAAGAAAAAGATATTCTACTTTGTTGTTAGGGTCTATTTTTTCATCACTTTTACTTTTCATAGGTAGTTCTTTAATCATTTTTGGGCAAATTAGATCACAGCCGGGCGCTTTTTTAACATCTAGTTCATTTTTGATAACATTACAAAACTCATCGGAGGTAAGCGTTGTTGGGTTCATTGTGGCCTGATTTCTTTCAGTATGTACAAGAATTTGATAATCATTGGTGCATGCATTTGGCTCAAAAACAAGACTTAAATGCTCAGCAAATGTTTCAGCTTTATGTTTGTCACTACGTGCCCAATTACCGCTAGATAGAATAAGTGGGAATTCTGCTACAATTGGCGGTTTAAAATTTGTTGTTGCTTTCCATAGAGAATGATCTTTAGAACAGCCAGGAGAAAGGCTTTCGAGATAAGTGTCTTGGTTTCTTTTCGACTTGTCTCAGCGCTTTTCTAAGTTTTTTTACACTTCGGTTGAGTCTAGACTTTGCTGCAGGTGATCGATGGGCATGCCATTCTCTTCCAAGGCATCTCTTAGTGTCGGAAATTTAGGGCTAGAGTGGCAACCTTCGCAGTACTTATTTTTTAAGCTTTTATTATATAATATTGAATCTGCCCCTTTTTAGGCATAACAATATGTAGTAAAAACTTGAAGCCAATATTTAAAAAACTGGTGTGAGATAAGAATTTTTGATTGTGCCCTCTGTATAAATTCAATATTCGAATTACTGGCGGTTCCATGTAATTGGCTTCCATACGTCCATATGGGCTTTAGAATACTATTACACAGGATATCTTTATAGCCAAGGCTTAATTTTGAGTGGTCGTTGATTAACCAGTGCAGGTTGCAGTCTTTCAGCTTCATTTGAAGCCTTTTGAATTCAATGTGTCGACGCCAAGTAAGACGTCTATCGAGATGAACACCCAGGTATGTGACATTGTCAGACTGTGGGATGGTTACGTTATTAAGTATAATGGGGGGACAGTTTCCTTTTGTTTACTTTTGAGCTCAGAAGCTAGACTTGGATTTGCGTGCGAACTGAGAATGGCCGTATCATCAGCAAATATTGATGTCATAAGCATATCATACATTGGCAAGTCAGAAGTATATATTAAGTAAAGTGTTGATCCAAGAACACTACCTTGTGGAACGCCTGCTTTAGTTTCGTAGTCGTTTGTTATATATTTATTATACTTCACCCTAAAAAGACGGTTTGAAAGGTAAGACTCTAATCGCTTGTGTGTAGAAGGTGGTAATAAACATTCAATTTTGTATTGAAAGCTTGAGCGACATCCAGGAAAATAGCAGAGCAATATTTTCTGTCTTCAAAAGACTTTCTTATCACTCCACTTAAACTATTAACTTAGTTCCATGTTATTCACGAAAACCAAATTGGTGCACTGGGGTGATATTCTTACTATATAGGAATGGCTTTATTTTTGTAAGAAATATCTTCTTGAATAGCTTTGAAAGGCAGGGTAGTAAAGTAATAGGTCTGTAGGATGATAGCATTGTATAATTTTTACATGGCTTTGGTATCATTTTTATCTTTGAAATTTTCCAATTGTGTGGGAAACATCCTAATTTTAATATAGCATTAAACAAAATTGTAAGCACAAGTATTGCATCATATGGTAGGTTTTTGATCAGAGAGGTTGTAATCAGATCGTAGCCTGGAGACTTTTTTAAATTCATGTTACCTCTAATAGCACTCTGTAAATCTTCTGAATTTATCGTCATGGATTCGAAATTTGTTTCTCCTTGTTCAGGTATTTCCGATAGAACGAAATCATTTATTGGAGAATTTGGCTGAAATACTGTACTTAAGTAGTTGGCAAACAATAATGCTTTATCCTGATCACTTCGAGCCCAGGAACCATCAGGTTTTTTTAATGGTTTTACTCCCTCTACCGGTAGCTTAACATTTTTAGTTGCTTGGTGTTGCTTGGTTTTGTGAGACTTTCAATATAGCATCTATTTTAGCGATCTTCTTCTACATGAATGGCTTTCCTCAATTCTCCACATGCAAAGTTCAGCCTCTGTTTGGCAGCAGGTGATCTACAAATTTGCCACACCCTTCTTAGTCATCTTTTCGTTAAAATAAGGCGCTCAATATCCAAATTTGAAATATGAGACCTTGGTTTCGGTGGAACTTCTCTTTTAGAGTGATCAACAGCTGAAACAATAATAGACGTTAAGTCTTTGACACATCCATCTATATCCTCCTCACAATGGAATGCATGGTTTGTGTGGACATGACTGCTTATATATTTTCTATATTTTAGCCAATCTGTTTTATAAGATGTCAGATTTATTGGATAATTTGTTAAATTGGATCTACCGTAATAGTTACCTATTACAGAGGAATGGTCTGAAGACAGGTCATAAGATATTTCTGTGGATATTGTATTTCTATTGATATTCTTGGAAATGGCAAAATCTATAAGATCTGGAGTTTTTCTAAGATCAGTAGGCCAGTATGTTGGATGCCTTGGAGACATAAAATCAAGGCAGTTTTTTGATCAACTAGTGCTTTATATAGATGTTTACCTCGGGAGTTCATTAAACGAGAACCTCGGTATATATGTTTCGCATTGTAGTCGCCACCCGCCAGGAAACGATCTCCTGAGTTCCAAAAAATTCCTCAAACTTCTCCTTTGTCATTGCGAATCGTGGAGGGCCGCAAAATATGAACTAAGGGTTAATTCTCCAAACAAGCATCTCAGACGGATGGATGGATGTTGCCTGTAAATAGTCTTTTGAGAATTCTTCTAGGGCATAGTGCTTAATTCTGTTTCTAATTAGAATGCCAGTACCACCATGAGCCTTACCGTCCGGGTGTTTTGTTTTATGGAATGAAATTAACATCACATCGATGTTTTCTTTTAACAAAAAGTTAGATGTCTCAGCCTTGTGCTGGTTTATACCATTGGCATTCCAAAAGCAGCTGAATTAAACATGTGCAATTGAAAAACAATGTCAGTGCTCCCTTCATTCTCTAGGGAAGAGTTGTGACTGTATATATATTTGCGAAACTTTAACCAATTTGTCTTTGGTGAGATTAGTTTTTAGTCTTGAGGATTATAAATGGGATTCTCTCAAAGGCAGATTATTACAGGGGATCTAATCTTGACTCCGACGATATCAGATTTCTCCTAGTGTGCTTAGTTATACCAAAATCTATGAGATCTGGCTTTTTCTTTAAATCTGTACGCCTGTGTATAGGTTGTCCTGGTGAGATAAAGTCAAGGTCCCTTTGTTGCAACAAGATATTATAAAGTTGGCTTCTTCGTGGACTTATGAGATGTTAGCCCCAGTATGGATGTTTAGAATTGTAATCGCCGACGGCAAGGAATTTTTCTCCAAGTGTTTTAAGGAAATCGCTAAATTGAGCTGATCTTAATGAAAATATTGGCGGACAACATATATACTGGGTAACCTCTATAATTTGCGGTGTGATTGCCACCACAATTTCCACATCTTAATTTTTCCCTATCTTTTTGAACCAATTTATTTAATTTACATTCCTTAACTTGGTGAAAATCACCACAAGCAACGCATACTGAGGACTTTGTATGTCCAAACTCCTGACAGTTTGCGCACTGTACAGGACCATTTCTTTTGTGTGGTTCTACTTGTATCCTGCTATGCAACAGACATCTGACATTGTAATTTGGGTGGGTTTCATTTCTTTTCAGCTTTGAGACATTAGGAACCAACTCCACTTTGAACATAGGTTGGGGAACCTTATTTTTTTTAAATGTTAATTAATTTTATTTTGGTTTTCTTTTCTGTAATTCTTTGTATAATACAAATTTTTCAGGATTTCAGCCTTCTCTTTGTACGAAATAGTTATCAGAATCAAAAAATTTTTCTTGTAACAAAAATTCGTAGAATTTGTGAATTTTTTTTTTAGAAAAAAGTACTGAGAACAGCAATAATAAATTTTCGCGTTAGATTTAATATTTTTGATTACCCACAAAGCGCATTGTTCTCATTAGCGCCTTTTGTAAGAAACCGTTAATTGGGGCTTTTTGTTCTCCTTTTTCAGAGCATTTAGCAACTTGTAATTACAAAAGTTAATATAAAATAAAATTGTGTTCTCAGAATACAATAATATTTTCCCGATAAGAAATTCTGAGAATCGTAAAGTTTTTTTTTTAAATCATGTTTATTATAAAGTCCCAAAAAGCAGAGGATTTTTTGAAGAATCTGATACATTTCTTAGAAGAAAAACTCCGCATAATCTTAGAGTTTTCTTATAGAGATGGCTACTTGTAAAGTTAGTCAGGTTTAAATAATAAATTAACGTCAGATCATGAAGTACTTTGATCCGAATTGTTTTCAGAATATATGTTTTTTATAAGAAAATGAAAATCGCTGTGAAAAAACTTAAAAGTATGCGAGACTTTTCCTTCCGATTAATTTCAATATTTTCAAAAATATTTTTTAAAATTTTTAATTTGCATTTTTATTTGAATTACATCCATTCATCATCGCCACTTTTACATTTTTAGTTTTAATCGTGTTTTTTTAAAGTTTACAGTTTGTAGTTCTTTTAAGTTTCCATACTGATATCAACTCCTTTTTTAAAGTATATTTGATAATTTCATTTTCATACCAGCAACTTAATACTTTCTCAAATATTGTCCATTTCAAACAAATTTATTACGTATGAGTACATACAAATAAATGAACAAGAGTTGAAAACTAATAACAATGAAATAAATGTATAAAAAATGCAACACTCAAAAATCCCAGTAAAAGTACTTAAACGTGCTGCAATGTGAAAAAAATAAAAAAAAATATCTAACAACCACTTACAACCTACGGCTTATATCGCACACAACCACAATTTTGTCATTCACCTCTGTATTTTGGATAATCGTTTTGATATACTGGTCTTAGTGACTGTCTCTGTAAAAAAGGTTAAAATTTACTGGTGCCCTTAGAAGGTGGTGTTGTAATGTCAAGGACTAATTTAAGTACTATTTATTTACTATATTTTTACACAGCCTTTATTTAAATGTATTTTTTTATTATTTTGGTATTTAAATTCGCATAAAGTGATTTAAGCCATTTCATAATTGAGAGATGTAAGCAATCGTCCTTCTAAGATGAACCACATATTAGCAGAATCCTTATTTCCAACCACCCATGTAGACATAAGTTGTTGCTTGAAAAATGGATTTTTTTTTGTTCGTCAAAAAAAGATAACGGGACTTAGGATGAGAATATAACAACGTATCAAGAATAATAATGACAAAAAATAACAGAAATAAACACAAAAGTTTTTATAAGTGGTTATAAACTGAAAAATAATCCAAAATTATTTTGCATTTTTTTCATTAATAACAACGTATGTCGCTATGTGTCGTTTTCTGCGAAAATAATTTGTCAGCGATCAAACGTAGGTTGACATACATCGATAGTGCTGCAAATTAATTGAATAAACACTTAAGTTACGTCGATATTTTTTTTAAATTTAACACATGTAAAGAGCGTTCAAAATTAATATATTTGGCATCGTTAACACAAAACTGACAAAAATAGACATACGCGGTTATTCCAGAAAACCACAGATATATTCATATTTGAGAACTGTAGTTTCAGTACAAGGTTTACATGGACACACATACGGAAGGACCAACATAAAGACAGACGGACGGACGGACCTCGATATGACCGGTATGATAAAAACTAATTACAATCATTAGCACAAACTCATTATATTATGACCACAGGGAAGAGTATAAAAAATAATTGTAAATATTTGAAGAAAGTGTTGAAAACAAATGATCGATTACAGTTGTACAAAGAAGAACAAATCAAAATCACAGATTTTTTTGCATCAGAGAATGTACATTGAATGACAACATGAATCTCTATAGTAATATCTTTTAGAAAATTTTTCAGTTTTTCTTGTCGAATTAATTAATTCTTTTTATAGTTTTCATATAAAAGTGATTTTGTTGGCATTTGGGTGGCATGTATATAAGGGGAATTAAATCTGTTAACAATTCAAAAAAATTTGGGTTGTTAAAAATGCAAATTTTGTAAACAAGACCTCAACTATTCTAAGATAATGGGACACTAGGAAGATCAACAAACTACTATAATAGTACATTTAAAGGAAATTTCGTACCTTTTGAAAAATAAACTCAACAACAATTTTTTCCCAAAATTTACAAAAAAAAATATTCTTAACATTTGACCAAAGAAATTAACTTTCATCATAAAAGTTTATAAGAAAAATATTTCAATTTTTATAAAGAAGGCACTTATTTATAAAAAAAAGTAATTTTTCATGAGAAAACTGCTACCTTCAAATGAATAAATTATATAACGAATTTACCTTGCTACAAATAAGTAATTTTCCAATAACATGTATACTAAGACAACATTTAATAAGTAAGGAGAAATAATTTTTTTACAGAGTACAAATAAAAAAAATTACCAACTTTCAATAAAATCTCACTTTTGTAAAATAAAATCCATTAAAAAAATTGTAAGGAAATTGAAGTCGATATACAGCTACTACATTATCTATATCGTCATTGAGTTAAAAAAATGGACCTAGATCCAACCGCAATAGGTGAGCTTATTGATGGATAAACAAACTAAATATAAACCAAATTTTAATTGTGTTTGTTACATTTTGTGTCTGCTTATATGGGCGTTGCTCTGATTATACTCAACTTAATAAGATTACTTATGTCTGACAAACTCATATACAAAACAAATTTCAGTAACATATATCTCTTAGGATGATGCCTTATACCGGTACTAAGTATGACTTAAAGTGGTTCTACATTTTTATTTTTTTTGGCTGGCCATTTATGGATACTAGCAGATTCCAGCCCACGAAATTCGAGTGCAAATTCTAGGAAATTTTATGTTTTCATTAAATAAAGACCCTAAAGGTATGCTAATCAATTACAGCCATTTCACAAATCAACACAAAAAACAAACTCATTTTTATTACAAACACATTAACAAATTTAATAACCACACACATAGCATTATATAATTTTATGTATGTGTTAGTAGAAACCTTAAATACAATTTACTCAAAATAAAGGAAAAAATTTAAAAATCTGTAAATCTTCAAAACGGCTAAAAACAAATACCTTTAAAATAATATATGTTCGATCAAAATCGGCATAAAATGGTAGAACAAAACATCAGTCACAAGAAGTCGCCTAGCCTATTAATATTATAGATAGTAAACACACATCAACCAGATTTCACTAAGATATAATGGAATCAATTTTTTTTTAATTTCATAAGACCCAATTTTACGTTAACTAGTTCTACACGAGCACCAATTTCAATAGCTATCGTCATTGAGTCGCTTGAAAGCTTAGTTTCCAAATTTTATCCAAATATGTGTATAATTGCAAGACTTGTAGCTTACGAATATATTCTATATAGATACGCAGACTGATGAAAGCGCGTACATCTACTCCGAAAATGACTTTGTTTATACCGCTGTACATAAAGTGTTGATCTAGATCAATTATGAGAAGTTGCATACTTCAGTATATGTGGACCAGTAAGAATATTATAGTCGGTCTGGGTGGACTATGCGATACCCTATACAATTCGTTTAGAGAAAGTCTATTAAATACAGAAAATAAGCACAAACAAAATTTGAGTGGTATTTTAATTTATTTTTTGCCTCTGCAGATATGAAAAAGTTCATATCGGATGCTATATTAATATGGGGACTATTAACTTATTTTTTCAAAAACATATACAAACCAATTTGGAGAAAAATCTGTGCAATATATTTGTTTTTTAATAGTGAAGCATTTTTATATTGGGGGCCTTGTTTTTAGACTTCCGATTATGATAATTAGGATCTTATGGTTACTTAAGTTGATATATATGGGTATTTTATATGGGGACTAGGTCTGAGCATGCACCGATTTTCACCAATTTTAAGGTGTTCGTCCTATATCAGATAAAAGCTTATATATTGAACTTCATCAAAATATATTAAAACCTTTAGTTTCTTTATAAAGTTTGTATGGACATAGAAACTTAGACGGTCACACGGACGGACATCGCTAAATCAGCTCAAGAAGTGATTCTAAGTCGATCAGTATAACAAAAGCACAAACTCCTTATGTCCTGATCACATATGGTACAGAGTAAAAAGTTTTATTTAAAACAAGTAAGACTATTATTTTCGGCTGTATCGAAACTAGATCGCCAACACTAGGAGCAAAAAGTGGATAGAGTTAAAATTTAAATGGCAAGTTTTTTACAAAACAAGGAATTTTCGTGCTTTTAATTGAAAGAAATTAACTAAAATAAATCAGCATTAATGAAAATTATAAAAAGATGATTACAGCGACCCAGGCCTTGACAATATATGACATTAAATTGGATAATCATGAAGTCTTATGAAAATCGCTTAAACGGTTTTTTGCATTTTCCGACAAGCAACTTTGGGTACCTTTGGTCATTATACCCTATACCACTACGTGGTTTGGGTATAATGATTTTGTGCTGCTGTTTGTAACAACCAAAAATATTTGACCTAGACCCATCTTTAATTATACCGATCGAATCAGAATCACTTTCTGAGTTGATTTAACAATGTCCGTCCGTCCGTCCGTCCGTCCGTCCGTCCGTCCGTCCGTCCGTCTGTGTGTCCATGTAAAGCTTGTAATCAAACTGCAGGTCGCAAATATGAATATATTTTGATGAAATTTGGTATATAAGCTTTTATCGGCCATGGGATGAACGCTATTGAAATTGGTGAGAATCGGTCCATGTTCAGACCTAGCGCCCATACAAATTACCCATATGAAATCGACATAAATTTCCATAAGATCCAAATTGTCATATAGATCTTACTCAAATTGGGTTTGTATGCGTTCATTACATCCACTAATGAGTAGTCCAAAAATGATCCCTTTGACCCCATATAGAGCTGCTTCCCGATCTTCACTTAAATCTATTAAAAAACAAAAGTATTGCACTGATTCTTCTCAAATTTTGTTTTTACATATTTTTGCAAAATACAAGAGACTTTACCAAACATGATCAGGATCGGTCCATTTTTGGACCTAGTCCCTTTATAGATATAGCATCCGATAAGAACTTTTTCATATCTGCATCCAAAAAAATTAATAAAAATCCCACTCAAATTTGGTTTTTGCTTATTTTCAATGTCCAGTTAGTTGGGCCTAAGAGGGTTTCTAAACGCATGGTATAGGGTATCGTATAGTCGGTCTAGACCGACTATAATTTTCTTACTTGTTTTTAATTCGATTTATCTATAAACATAGAGAAATAAATGCGCAATTTATTTAAAAACCCGCCCTGAAGCAAAAATTGTGATTTTTCATTTAAATATTTGTAAACAATTTTTTGAATTAAATTTTAAACATTGTTCTTACCATAATTGTAACACAGTTTTTTTAACTATTTATGTTAACTCATACTCTCTGTCTGTCTGTCTGTCTACCATGGTGCAACCCCATTCCCTCTCATTCAATTGCTCTGAAACTTGGCACATAGTCTTTTTGTGACTATAGATTAACTTTGGGATAGTCACACACAGTCAGGCATAGTCAGCACAGTCATGGAGTGCTTTAAAACCCATTCCCCTTATCCGATCGATCTGAAACTTGGTCAATAGACTTGCCGTTAAAAAAGATTAACTTTGTCACTCACAATCATGGAGAGATTAGAACCTCACTTCCCCTTATCCAATCGATCTGAAACTTTGTCCATCGACGTGTTGTGGCCAAAAATTAATTTTAAGATAGTCAGACACAGTCACGCATAGGCACGCCTAGTCACGGAGTGATTTAAGCCCCATTTCCTTTCATCCAACCAATCAACTTGGTCCACAGACTTGTTTCACCAAAGATTAATGTTAAAATAATAAGTTTTTAATAAAAACTCTGTTTTTATTGGTTTGTTTTTATTTTAAATTATCTTTTATCTTTTATGTACGACCATATTCCTAAGAAAATTAATCTTACGTTAGAAAGTAAGAAACAAAACTAAATTGCCGGGAGAAAATTTGTAAGATTTTTATTGATTTTTTATTTTTTATAAAATTAAATATATATGTATATATATTGGGGATTTCATGTCAAGTGCACCAACTTTTGAAACCGTTGTCTTCCGATCGGGATGATCGGTTAGTTAGTCCTATTGGATAGTAGTTTAGACACAATTTTTCAACAAGATCGGTCCAGATCTCTCTGAGTTAGAGGGAATCAAAATTTGACATTTTGGCCAAACAGGTGTTTCTTCTCATCCATGTAACTTATTACCTATTGTTCTTAGAAAATTTTCTCCTAAAGAGTTTAGATAGCTATTTATTCAATATTTCGGAAAAAAATACTTAAAAAAAAAAAAAAAAATTGTAGACTTTTTTTTTGCTAAATTAAAGCATTTTTTGCCTTTTTTTTCAAAAAGGGCATTTTTTTTCCATAAGAAAGCTTAGGATTTTTCCTTTAAGAGCTTTTTGGTCGCTTAGTGGGATGGGAGTGGGATATCTATCAAAATAAATGTTTTGTAACTCAAGACAACGGTTTTTCAATTTTTCACAAATGCACTATTTTGAATTTTTTCCTATTTGTGTCTAAAACCTTACAAATAAAACTTATACTGAGAAACTAGACAAATTAACCTTTCCGAAGGTATATAACATACCTAACTAAAATTTTATACCCTCGATACTGTAATACCCAGAATATGTTAACCTCAGGAAAAAAATCGCTTTTTTTTATAGAAATGTTGAAAAATTATTATTTTTTATTTATTTTTAATAATAATTAAATTAATGTATAATAATAATAATAATATTAAAAATAAAATAAATAATTTATTAAAATTCAATCTTAATTGCATTAGATCCATTTATATCATAACTATTTTTATACTTAATTTATTGTAGCTGATGAAGTATTTAAGTCTTGTAAATTTTTAAATACCCGGTCCTTCAAAGCTGGATTGTCGCCTTTATTTACTGCGTTTTTTTGTCAATCCTTTCTTGGCGTTACTAGGTTCAGCTGTTGATTTCGCTGCTGGTTTATTTGTTGTCTTTGGAAAGAAATCGCATTGAATAGAGGCAGAAAACTTTTTCAACTTGAGTCTTCCATCGACAAGCGGTATAAAAGCATGGTATTCAGCGGTGCCATCGATTGTTACCGCAGCATCGAATCTGCTCTTCAGTGTTTTCAATGTTTCCTGATGATCCTCTTTGCTACTAAAAACTATTTTAGTTTGTTTACAATAACTTTTTGCCTAAAGGAATAAAGCAGTCGCATCTAAGATGCGATCTTGATGAGAGCACTGGAGGCTATACTTCGCTGCATTTCTTTTAAGGTTTGCTCCAATACTGTCACATGCTCCTTTACCATGAGCAGTAGGATGAAAATGCCACTCAGCTGGCATTACAAAATCTTTTTCATGGGCCATAAGATGTGCCAAGCTACTTTTGTTTTTAAAATTTTGACGAGCTCCGTCCGAAACGTAGTGTACCTTCTTTACTGTAAATTTAGATTTCAGAAATTTTAGCATTCTCTTCTGGTACTCATAAACTGCAACGGTATCATGTTTTAAATCGTCGGATATGATTGCCATACTTTTGTGTTCCAGTTTTTCATCTTTCATGTTGTAAATAACTACTGTGAATATAGTTGCTTGGTCGTTATTGAAGTGGAATACTTGTATGGCATCCTGAAGAACATATTTATAGTTTTCTGCGAAATCATATGAAATAACGAATTCACCAGACTTCAAAAGTTTCTTCAAATCCTTGAATAATGACCATTGCTCTTTGACTAAAAAGTCATGGTTTCTCAAGTTTAGCACTCTGGTACACATTTCTTCCACAAAATCATCCACATTTAAAATGATTGTTTTCAATGCGCATCTGTCAGTCTGAATCCAAGAATCAAATTTGACCTCCTCTATATATTCTCGATCCAAAGAGTTGATTAAATTTTCTTTGATGAATGTGATTTTCGGGCAATTGGTACATTCACCTAATAGGCAAGAAGTTTTTGCATTAAGACACATAGTCAATTTAAGGCAATCGCGGTAATCGTGTAAATCTTCTGCCGAATCATCTATTAAATACTTTAAGTAGATTTCGTTCAACATCAGTTTAAGATTTTCATGGTAAATGCAAACGCATACTGTATGAGTTCCGCTGCTTTCTGCCAAAACGCAATGTTTTGGCCTCATTTCGGTTAATTTCGTGAAGCCAATTCTAACATCCTCGTGTTCAGATTGAAATGTGCAAATAACTCTATCAGGTTACAGATAACCATTCTGTTCTGTTATGTTATGAAGGTATGTTACATACCCTCGGAAAGGTTAATTTGTCTAGTTTCTCAGTATAAGTTTTATTTGTAAGGTTTTACACACAAATAGGAAAAAATTAAAAATAGTGCATTTGTGAAAAATTGAAAAACCGTTGTCTTGAGTTACAAAACATTTATTTTGATAGATATCCCACTCCCATCCCACTAAGCGACCAAAAAGCTCTTAGAGGAAAAAACCTAAGCTTTCTTATGAAAAAAAAAAAAATGCCCTTTTTGAAAAAAAGGTAATAAGTTACATGGATGAGAAGAAACACCTGTTTGGCCAAAATGTCAAATTTTGAACCCCTCTAACTCAGAGATCTGGACCGATCTTATTGAAAAATTGTGTCTAAACTACTATCCAATAGGACTAACCTTGGTGCAAATTTCATCCCGATCGGAAGACATCGGTTTCAAAAGTTGGTGCACTTGACATGAAATCCCCCATATGTATAATATGCATTGTATACATTGTATATATATTTTAATTTTTTTTTGCGATTCTTTATAAATTTTTCATACAAGTTCCCAAAAAACAAAGAAACATTTTTATTTATGAATTGAAGAAAAAAATTTTTGGCAACAAAATATTGGCATTTAATTGGGAATTGTAGACCAAACAAATCTGACGAACAACCAGTAAACTATTCAATGAAAACAATCGTTGTGATTTTGCAAAATTTATGCTGCGGAATGAATTTTTAATGTACCACACCACGATAATGGAAGAAAAATGTTAACATGATCTTGATTTGAACGCTTTTGGAATAATGTTATCGGTGTTGCTTCACTATTTAAATGGTCTTCGCATGAATGGTCGATTGTTTCACGATCCTCGGCATATATCGACATATATCCGTAATGATAGTTTTCATTTCGGTCTGACATGCAGAAAACATTACTTCAGAGCTAAGGTGCATTTCATAATTATAAGACACTTGCATTTTGTTCCATATTTTGACTTTAAATATTTGCAGAGGGCTCAATGACAATTTCAAAAAAATATGAATGCCACTTAATCAAAAAATTCAAAATATTTAACAAATATCAATTTGCGAGCGTTACATGAGGAACTTTATAAGGAACTTCTTGATATCGTAGTAATGTTAAAATAAAGTAATTGTTTAAAAATAATTCCCCAGATATTTTCAATTGGATTTAAATCTCGGACACATGCTGGCCACTTCATAGTTTCAACCGAATGCCCCAAAAGTAACACTGTATTTCCAGCTACCATTTTTCAGGCATTTTATTGTTGAAATGTATTTTACTTATTGCTGCTGATGTGCATGCGCAACGATGTAAACTGTACAACTATGTCGAGATTCCCATGCAATGCAAATTCACCCCATACCATCACTGAGGCGTTTCTATGTGAAGATCTCGCCAATATGAATTAATACCATCATGATCGTCCAGATTCCACTCTTTTTCATCTCTAAATATATCATTCCCGAACAAAAAGTTAGCGGCATAAGCAGGCGCACCATTTTCTGCCGAGGAAGAACATAAAGCTTTTTCATTATTTTTGATTGCTTGCTGCATGGACATCTTCGCCAAAGAGTTTGCCAAATTGTGGTTTTGGAGATTTTATTTCCCACCAATAAACCCAAATATATTCAGGTAGCCGTGGAATTTTATACTTTTTTAAAAATTATTCTCTTTCGCGGTCTGAGATTTTTAATAATTCCAATCGAATACAATTTAAATAAACCGAACCACTCTCATTAAATACTGTTTTTTGACTGGTGTCTATCAAGTATTAAACGATTAATGAGTAGCAAAAAGAGAATAGACAACAAAAACTTAACGGTTATTATCAATACAGAACTGATAAATAAAAGCAGCAGAATATTGGAAAATTTTACGGTGGAAACTTTTTTCGCAGGAATATAAATTAATTAGTGTCTTATAATTATGCAATGCACCTTACTAATGCTCTTTTTCATAACAATTTAGTGTTTTTGGAACTAATTAAGTTTCTACGCGTTTAAAGACCAATAGATACTTTTGAAATGTCGACATTAAAAACCAGATTTCTATTGGTCAGTCGACGACTTTTTTGATTTCGTTGACGTGTTCTTCAACAGTCAATATTTTTACACGTCCTTTCGAGCTTTGTCTTCAACGCTTTCTCTACCTTTTTGTAATTCCGTATATCTGGACTTCTTCAAAATCTTTTATATTTCTATAGTATAAATATATAATATAAATTTCATTGAAAGGAACAAAACTGAAAGGATCTCTTTGTTCAGCAATATCGACAAATTCGATATCTTTAAAAAATAACGCGCGTCACTATTGACCAAGGTCAGAAAATACACAAATCGACCACACAATGTTCTGTTCTAAACAGCCAACTTTCATATCAATTATGTGTTTTTCTAAATTTTGCACGGTGCCGAACACAGTCATGAATGTGTTTCGTTTTAATATTTGGTTCTGTACACGAAAATGTTTCTATCACGTATTTTTTTTTTCGAACACACATAAACCACATAGGTTCGGGTGTAGCTTTATTTTAAGTTCATGTTCCTGCACGTGTACTGCTAAAAAACAGTATTAATTCGAGTATTAATTCGAGTATTAATAATAAAAATGAAAATATAATAAAACTCTGAACTCTGCCATTGACCCATGAAGTTATTGACATGCGTAATCGATAAACCCACAAGGTTTTAATATAAAAGACACCTATCCATTTGGACATAGTATTATAAAACAAGTAATATAGCTAAATTCGACTGTGCCAACCCTTTGATGTTCTCCACATGGGTTTTGAGTTTACATTAATATCTGAACTTCTTGCACTATATATAAGAAATGAAAACGAAATATTTTAAAAAGTAAACAATTTGATAAACCGAACACTAAATTATTAAACAAACATACTGAATTTTTAGCATTGTTAGCATATATAATCTGCCCGATTTACCTTATTTTTTTTTTAACAACATGACAAATAATATTATCATGACTTTACACAGGTAAATGGTTTATTTTGGGAACGAGCTAATATCAATAGACAGACACACAGACGGACAGACGGACGGACTTAGAGACGAACATCGGACAATAGTACATCGAGTGGAATTCGAGTGTGTAGAAAATACTACAATTATTTAAGCTGAAAAAGCTTTAATTTAATTAGGAAAGTACATTTTTATAAAAAAAATACTTCTGTTTATGCTCTCTGGACTACTGTAAGGAAGTTATACATAACTTTGTCATTCCATTTGTATCTCTTCGAAATAAATTCAGAATACGCTTCTAAACTACATATTTACTTCTAACTGTTGTAACAAACTGAGTTGGTTTGGCAATGACGGCCTGTCCATCTGTCAGTGGAAATCACGATCATGCCCTCAACAATTAAGTTAGTCTGTTTTTTGGTTTATTGGTTTATTATAATACGGTTTATAACTGGATATAGCTAATAGTTTAATGCGGTTTTGATATACTTGAGACTAGCTTCTAATATGATAAGGATTTCCGGCAGAATTTTGTACCAACCAAATACTATACATTGCTCTATATTTAACTGGCTTTTGAAGTAGAATCACTTTTCTATAATTTAATAGTTAGTCGGAATAAAAACGTTTATATATAATTTAAGTTTTCAAATCGGCAATACATATTTCATTAACTGTCATTTTGTTGTTAGTGATACATTCAATTATTTTAGAGATAACTTGTGAAACAGATTTAATGAGATTTCAATTGATTTTTATTTTTATCCTTAAATTAGTATCTTACTACCAAATTAAGATAAAAGTTTTTAAAAACTAGTTTTTTTTTTAAATTGTAATGTTACTGTTGAGAACGTTTTTTTGCATGACCGATATGAAATTTTTTGAGTTATCACATGACTTCAAAGCTATCAAAACATAGTCAAAAAGATCGAATTTTATTTGAATATCAAATAATGTATTTCTCGTTGGAGTCCTATGAAGAAGTTAGCGAACTTAAAGGTTTTCGGCACTAATAAGGGGAAAACAATGAAACTTTTTACATAGAACTTAGGTCTTTCTTTAGAAGAATCCATCATTGTTTTTCATAATAAGATATTATAATAAATACTGGACAAAAGCAAAGCAGTTAACTTTAAATTCAAATTGTATTCGAATTTAAATTTTAAGAATCGTCTACAGTATTAATATGGTAGGCGAAAGCAGCATTGATTGTACTATTGCATTTAAGACACAGTAGGAGGGTGTCAAACAGTCGGCACAGTCGAATTTAAAACTTTTTACTTTTATTTATTTTTTTTATCAATAGTACCCTTTAAAAGCCATTGTCAAAACTGCTCTTTACTAATAATGGGGATTTCACAAAAAACACAGTTTTTATACCCCATACCACTATGTGGTCAGGATGTAATGAGTTTGTGTTGATGTTTGTAACAAAAATATTTGACCTAGAGCCATGTTTTATTTGACCGTCTAAGAATCACTTTCTGAATCGATTTTGCGATGTCCGTCCGGCCGGCCGTTTGTCCGTCTGTCGGTTAGTGCGTCCATGTAAACCTTGCGATCAAACAAGAGGCCGCAGTCTCCACACAAATGACCCCTATGAAATCACCTTAAATTGCCAAAAGAGCGAAATTATCCTATAGATCTTATTCGAATTTGGTTTGTTTGTGTTTATAACACACACTAATCCAAAAATAAACCCTGTAGGAAATTTCTTAGTCATAGCCTGCATATAAAACTGTTTCCCGCTCTTCATTTAAATATATCAAAAAACAAAATTAATGCACAGATTTTTGTCATATTTGCTTTATATATATTTTTGCAAAAAATAGTTGACTTTACCAAATATGTTGAGGATCTGTCCATTCTTTGCCCCCTTGTAAATATAGCATCCAATATGAACTTTTTCATATCTACAGACAAAAAAATTAATAACAATACCACTCTAGTTATGTTTCTGCTTATTTTCTGTACCCAATTAGTTGTACCTGAGCCCCCTCTCTAAACGCATGGTATAGGGTATCGTATATCGGTGCAGACGGGCTATAATTTTCTTGCTTGTTTGTTAATATCGTAGATATTTACTTTACTAAATTCATTTTTTTGCGGGTTTTTTGTTTTGCAAATTTTACTTTTTACATACATGATAAATATTGCCTGAGGGCTTTATTTTATTTCGGGTTGTTAAGTTTTTGTTTGCAATTAGTTCTGTAACTAATAGAAAATATTTTTATTGTTTCTCAATAGTGTGTGATAGAAAAGAAATTACTATATTATTGAAACTTGTTGACTCGTCCTAGGGATCTTAAAGTTCTAAGTTGTTCATTGAGATTCTTAAGTAAATGAATAGTTTTTGTATTTTAAAGTTATTTTTATATAAAAATACCATTTGCAATTTATGCTCCACATTCCACATTCCAATCAAAAACTATTTATTGCAGAAAAATGCATTAAAAAGTTTTCAACTTTCAATCTTCTTTGTCTATAAAGTAATTTTTTGTGTGTTATAGCATACATGAGTATATTCAATATTTAAAAAAAAAAAAAAAAAAAAACTTAAGTATGCAGACAATAAATATAATAATTCCTTTTACGTTTTATTTACAGACAGCACGGGTACATTTTATATGAAAACCAGTTTGTATGTCTAGTGTGGGTTTTAGTAATATACTGAAAAACTTTAACAGACAACGATAATATGCACTTATTTAGTTTTTAGTCTTTTTTTAGTCTTACTGACTGTGGCAGTATTAATGTGCGTGTGTATATGTGCCATTCACAAAAAAGAATAAAAAATAAAAAACAAAAAAAAAATTGATTGCATTATTTTTTCAATGCATCAACGTCAAAAAAAGTTTTCAGCAAACCAAATATATTTCTTAAATTTTTTAAATAACAGAACTGCAGTTGGGCAAATTTTGTCAATTTAATTTTATCTGGTTTACTATCGATGATGCGACTACCTTTTGTCAAGACCAGACGATGTCGTCGTATTGTCTCAAATTATATTAATATAGTAGTATAAGACCGTTTTAAAGAGTTTTCGCTAGTTATTACATTTTTTCATTTAATTTGTAAGTCAAGTTTATTTATTGCTAAACTAACTGTTATTTTTGTGAAGAACTGAACACATTGGATCAAATATATATATAACATATCGACAGCTCAATTCCAAATCATGCTATGTCGAATTAGCATGTTTATACCCTATACCACTATGTGGTTTGGGTATAATGACTTTGTGCTGCTGTTTGTAACTACCAAAAATATTTGACCTAGACCCATTTTTGTAATATACCGATCGAATCAGAATCACTATCTGATTCGATTTAACGATGTCCGTCCGTCTGTGTGTCCATGTAAAGCTTGTAATCAAACTGCAGGTCGCAAATATGAATATATTTTGATGAAGTTTGGTATATCAGTGTTCATTAGCCATAAAATGAACGCTGTTGAATTTGGTGAGAATCGGTCCATGTTGAGACCTAGCCTCCATTCAAATGACTCCTAAGAAATCAACATAAATTGACATAAGATCCAAATTATCATATAAATCTTAGTCAAATTGGGTTTGTATGTGTTTATTATATCCATTAATCAGTAGTCCAAGATTGGGACAACTCTTAGTCATAGGCCCCATATAGAGCTGCTTCCCGATCTTCACTTAAATCTATCAAAAAACAAAAATATTGCACTGATTCTTCTCAAATTTTTTTTGTATAAATTTTTGCAAAATACAAGAGACTTTACCAAACATGGTCAGGATCGGTCCATTTTTGGGCCTAGTCCCCATATAGATATAGCATCCGATATGAACTTTTTAATATCTGCAGCCAAAAAATTAATAAAAATCCCACTCAAATTTGGGTTATGCTTATTGTCTATGTCCAGTTAGTTTGGCCTAAGAGATAGGGTCTCTAAACGCATGGTATAGGGTATCGTATAGTCGGTCTAGACCGACTATAATTTTCTTACTTGTTTTTTCTTACGTTTTTCGAACGACCATCGTATGTGCCGCTAATTCGGGCAATTGGCTGATGCACAAATTGCTAATGATTTTGATTTGCGATACAAAATTTTGTTCAGCGATGATCCTAATATTTGGTTGAGTGGGTACATAAATAATAAAAATTGTTCATATTTGGATGACAAATATCCACAGAGAATTACGGTTTGTTATACTTTGTGGGCTGGCGAAGTCATTGGTGCACATGTCTTCAAAAACGATGATGGGCAGAATGTTACTGTCAATGGTGAACGACATTTAGAAATGATTAAAAGTTTGTTCGTATTTCAATTGGCTGGTATTTATCTTGTTGGTATGTGGTTCCAATTGGACGGAGCCACATGCCTCACAGCGCACGCTAGAATTAAAGTGTTCAAAGAAACTTTAGATGGATTGTAGCGAAGATCGTTTGATTTAACGCCATTGGATTGTTTTATTTGGGTTTATGTAAAGTTATTTGTCTATGCCGATAAACTAGAGAAAATTGAACACCTGAAAATCAACATTTGATGAGTTATTGGCGCAATACGGCCGAATATGCTGCGAAAAGTGTGCGAGAATTGGGTTTCTAGATTGTTCCATGTACGCGCCAGTCTACTATATTTAAGCAATAATATCATAAAATTATCTATCCAATAATGCGTGTTTAGTTGATATTAAAAATATTTTTCTTTACTTTATTTTTATTCAAAGTTCTGTAACAAATGCAGCTTTCAGTATCTCGTAAACTTAAAGATTATAATAATGATGAAGAATCTTTATACGAACATCCTTGATTTTTTTAGGAAACTCATATCCAAAAATAGTTAATTATGAAGAAATGAAAATCTTTCTTTTAACTCATACTCTCTGTCTGTCTGTCTGTCTGCCATGGGGCAGCCCAATTCCCCCTCATCCAATTGATCTGAAACTATTCCCATAGTGGTGTTGTGACTATTGATTAATTTTGTAGTAGTCACGCAAAGGCATGCATAGTCACGCATAGCCACAGAGTGCTTTAAAACTCACTTGCTCTCATCCAGTCAATCTGAAACTTAGTCCATAGACTTGTTTTGACCAAAGATTAATTTTAAAATAGTCACGAAAATTCACGCACATCACGGAGAGATTCAAAACTCTTACATATAAAGAAGGAAAGAGTTTCAATAAAAGCTTTGTTTTTATGGGTTAGATTATTTGTTGGGTAGATATAGAATGTCAATCTGGAACATAATCATTAAATAAGGTTAAGTTTTTTTTTTTTAATTAACCAACACTCAGGGGATGCCCCCTACATATGCAGTGCATTGTGTTGATTTCAAGAAAATAGGTTATGGGAAGGTGGAGAGAGGGAGTAGTGTTTGTGGATATTTGACTTAAATTTTATTAGATTATAATTGTCAGGTAAGACCTCTGCGGAGAGTTTATACCACATACGACTAGTTCGACTGATAAACGAATTCTCTCTGTAATGCGTTGTGCGGTCAAGTGGACAATAGACTACTAACGGATGTGATTAACTAGAGAAGCGGGTAGAGCGAACCGAAACTCGCGCACTTGGAATAAGTTCGCTTATCTCAGAAGAACATTTCCCATGATGATATCTATAGAACAGTGCAATACAACCCACATTCCGACGATGTTGCAATGAATAAATAGAGTTGGATACCCTACTGTCATTGATGAGTGCCAACGCCCTCCTTTGTACACGGTCCAGTAGCTCCAAAATAGACTTTGAAGCTCCTGCCCATATATGGGAGTTGTATTCCATTTTCGGTCGGATGTAAGTGGTATAGATTTTAAGGAGATCGGAAGGAGTGTAGTAATTTTTACACCGTTTTAGAAAACCAAGACACTTGAATGCTTCTTTCGACACTTGAAATACATGCTCGTTCCAACGAACATCACATTGAATTCTCATGCCTAGAACATCAAGAGTATCCGACTCCTCAATACCTATACCACCCATATATACAGATGACATTGTTGATTCCATGGCCCTATGGGTCAACATACAACGTTGAGTCTTCAGCGCATTAAAATCAAGCATATTCGCTTTACTCAACTCGGAGATTGTTAACAGGTCTCGATTGAGTATGTCATTCATTGTCTGACTTTTGCCCCCCAACCTCCAAGAGGCTTGGCCTACAGTTAAAGGAAAATTAATAACTAATGCTGCTGTCATCTGCGAAAGAGTGTATAGAATTAGAAGTTTGACGAAGAATGTCGTTCAGAAAGATAGGGAAAAGAGAAGGAGAAAGAACGGAACGTTGGGGTACCCTTGAATTAAGCTGAAACTCATTAGATGAGACCCCATCAATAACAACACGTATTGTTCGCTCTCAGAGAAAGCTCGAGAGAGAACTATGATGGACCTAGTCTCCATATAAAGATCACATTCAATATGGTCTCCAGAATGTTATATCCATTTATTTATTGATATGATTTCCAATACAACAAGATTTATAATCTTATAATTAAAGTAAAGGAGTCTTACATTGAATTGAATTCGAAATTTGAACAAATTGGTTTTTCAAAATAATTAACATAAATATAAAAATATTACATAATATTTGAGCAAAATCAACAAATATTTATTAAAAATAATTTTGGTTCAAGATTTAACATAAAAATATAAATAAAATAGAATAATGAATAAAAATAAAAGTTAACGAAATAAATTAAAATGAAAATAAAATAAAAAATCAAAATAAAACATAAAACATACAATAAAAAAATATAAATGAGAATAAACGGAGTGAAACCCGAAAAAAAAGAAATAAGTTTAAAAAGTAATAATTAAGAAAAAAGGTTCAGCTAAAAAAATTTAAAAAGTTCCCTCTTAAAATGAATTGCGTTGCTTATAATTTTAATGGATGATGGCAGCGAATTCCAAAGACGTATTGAAATGATATAAAATTGTCATTTGGGTACTAAATATTGGTATCTAATGGATACTAAATATTGGTATCTTATGTACTTCTAGCGATGCGCATAGAGACGAGTCTGTCATACAGATAGTAGTACGTATAAATTTATACAAGAGGGGAAGTGTTTTTATCTTTAATAAATTATCAACTGATAGCACATAAAGTTTTTTTGAGTATTACGAAATCGCATCATATATTTGTATATTAAAAACTTATCTTAAAATTGCATTGAAAATGGACTCAAGCTTTTTACAACTCTTAAAATCAGTGCTTGCATATATTTCGCATCCATATAGTAGAGTTGGCCTAAGATATGTTTTTGCAAACAAAATTCAAATGTTAAGAGGTATTATATACAGTTCTAAACTATGAGTAAGTGTTTTCAGCAGAAGAAGTAATATGATTAGGCCAAGTTGAAAATAAAACCTAGATTTTTAGCTGTTGAAACGATTTCAATTTTCTAGTTGTTTAACACAATCAATGGTTCAAAAGACAGTGGCATTGTTAGAGGTATTGATGCATAAACGATTTTCACTTAAACTAGTTGCTTATGCTAGTAGATATAGGTAACTGAACATCATGCGCATATATGTAAAATAGGGTGACAGCCATTTTTTTATATCGGCATTGCAAGACGTGCAGATCGGATTACTGTGACGCTGAACCCAAAACTTTAGTGTGCAAAATTTGAGCCAAATCGGACAATGCTTTCTGGATGCGCATTGAGTTCAAAGTTCATATATGCATATAAATATATTTATGTAAAAATTATAAAAAAAAAAATTATTTTTCAAAAAAATTTTGATATATTAATATTCATTTTTAATTATATTAATTAATTTACCATAATTAAGAGTAAATTATCTTTGTAATAAAACAATGAAGTCTATTATCGGTTAAAAAAGAGCCAAGTTATATCAAGTTCCCCAGGCAATAAATTCACCGCAGACCATTGATTAAGAAACTCGAGCTCACATTTTTAAAGACATTGAAATAATTTAGAACAATAACATTTTTGCATTCTTCTGTTCCCAAAATTATGTTATATAAAGTTTTTTGTATCTCGTCTATTGTTATGCCATTCTATTCACTATTCAAATTTTCAAAATTTCCAATTTTATTCCTTCAAAAATTTTGTACAAGAAATTTACCGAAATCAACGATTAGACTTTAAGGTCTTATTAACAAAATAATTAAAAATGCAAAATATTGTAGGTATCCTGTTATTTATTTGGCGAGGGTAGCGTTTTTATTTCAGCGGATTTGAAGAAAAATTTTGTTTTTGATACTTTTTCAAATTTTAGGCTACATCTTTTTTTGTGCTTTCATATTTTTCCATATCTTTTATCATAATATTATACTACTTGATATAAATTGTCAATCTTGTAAATTAAGGTGAAATTGAAATACTATAAACTGTCCCTCTTTAAGCTCAAAAGTCAAGTTTCAGGAGATTTACATATTTTTAAAACAAAATATCGAAATAATATATATTTGTGGAAGGATTTTGATAAAACTTGTTGATAATATTTTAATAATTCTAGAAAATAATATTCGGAACTTATTTTCTGAAATTAGCCCGTGGGGTACTCTTGATGTCAATTTGACTCTTTATGAAACTCTATAAATATTTTCTTCATCAGTATTTTTGTGAATAAAACAAAATTAATGTATATATAAATTTCCTCAAATTTATTCGTTATTTTATGAAATATGTAGGTAAATAGTTTTTACAATTTTTTTTGTTGTATGTCGAGGGCTTATATTCAAAAAGTGTTATCTGAATCAATAATTAATAAGATCTGAAAGTATTTGTCGATCGATTTGCTACAATATCTATTAGAAATAGTCGTACTAATCATGTATGTTATCAAAATTAATAATATGTGTGACAGTTATATCAGAGAAAAGTTTGAAATCAAAAATTAATATTGCTGTCAAATGTAGATAGCACTTTTTGAATATTAGCCCTCGATATACCTTTATAGAAATATAATAATTCGGGAAAAAAACAATTGAAACTAGGTAGGACACATTTTGACACACGCGAATTGTATATGAAAAATTTCAAAACTTTTCTGTTTCAGAAATAAATTAATTAATTCAAAAAAAATAAGCAACCTTATAAATCGTAATCTTTTTGCAGAGATTGCAAATTTGCATTTTTTTTGGATACTGTTGACCATAATTTTGTATCACCTGTTAAATGAAAAAAAAAGAAATTAACAAAAAAATTAACACACATATAAAAAATAGATAGTTAGTTTCGTTAAATTGTTGTTTCTGCTCCTCATGTTTTGTAATTTTGCCATGGTATTCTTGGTATTCAACTTTATGCCTCTTTCTGCAGTATCATTGACGACATTTAAGTTTTGGACAATATTTTTTGAAAAGTACCCCACAGTTTAATTTCAGAAAATAAGTCCAGACGAAATGCAAAATAATTTACAGAAGATCATTTTGGGATCAGGAGAATGCAAAAATATGGTTGCTGTAAATTAGTTCAATGTCTTTACAAATGTGAGCTCGATTATCTTAATCAAGTGGTCTGCGGCACATTTGTTGCCTGGGGAACTTGATATAACTTGGCTGTTTTTCAACCGATAATAGATTATGCTTTATTAATTAATTTAATTGAAACTGAATTACTAATATCAAAATTTTTGTGAAAAATAATTTTTTTTTATAATTTTTACATATAAATGCATATTTGAACTTTGAACTCAGAAAGCATTCAGAAAGCATTTTCCGATTTGGCTCAAATTTTGCGCACTAAAGTTTCAGATCCAGTGTCACAATAATCCAACCCGCACACCTCAAATTTCGACAAATTTTTTTTTTTCATACAAACCGATTTCACCATAATGTGTATATTGCAAAATAATAATTGTTCTAGTAGATCATTTACGTAGATGGTAAAAAGTAGAGGTCCTAGTATTGACCCTTGCGTTACGCCCTTGAGGGGTTTTATTATTTGCAAAAACTGACTGGCTACAATTCAACAGATATGAAGATAACAAACGAATAGATCAAGGAGAAGAATTAAACAATTTGTGCAATTTTGAAGCAGAGAACCTCAGGATCCACCATGTCAAACGATTTGGAATGGTAAAGTAAGACAAGAAAAGAAATAGCTCTAGCATCAAGACTTTCTCGCATATACTCTATGAGTGCTGATATATAACCATGCTTGGGCTGGAAACCTGATTGCCTTTTTGCCAGTAAATCATCTGTATAACATTAATAGGCTATTAGATTTTTTGTTACTGGTATTTTGTTCCACCATTTTATCCCGAATTTGGCCAAACGTATATTATTTGTAAGGTATTTCTTTTTAGCTGTAAACCAAATTTACAAATTTTTAAATTTTTTCCTTTGTTTTGAGTAAATTGCATTTAAAGTTGCTACTAACACATACATATAATTATATATATGCTATGTGTGTGTTTATTAAATTTGTTAATGATTCTGTTAATGAGTTTGTTATCTTCATTCACAATAATAATAAACCAAAAAAGTGTTAGTTTGTGAATTGGCTAAGTTGAAAAATAAAGTTGCCTTAGAATTGCACTCGTATTTTGAGCGCCGGAATCTGCTAGTTATCATTAATGTGCTTGTTAATTTGTCGATGAAGCAGTCTAAATTTTTGAACGATAATGGATGTTAGATTTTGAGGTGGGAATGATTTTGGCGTTTCCAAAATAGTAAATAGTTTTTGTTATTATATTATTAAATATATACGTGATAAACGGCAGAATATACGGTAAAACATGAAAGATTTATTGATTTTATCTACATCTTTTTCATTAGACACTGATGGCGACGATTTCCCTATCCCAATTTCTCGTATAGTTTTTAGGGTTTTCTTAGTACCAGCTGCAGATGAAAAACGGCATGAATAGAACTGGGATTTAGCAATTCATATTTCGTATGTAGATCTGTGATTTTAAATATTTTCCAACAATTCTGTGCAAAATCCCTACGAGTAATAGCTAATTTTATTTCAATATTAAACTACGGTTTCTTCTTGGTATTTTTCCTCAGCAAGTTTTTTTCTAAATATTTCAGTTGATTATCAAGAGAGGGCATGTAACAGATAGGGCCCCAATCTAGTTTTGATAGCTCAAAGGACATATTATCATAGTTCAGTTGCTCAAAATCATAATAAGTAATAGTCTCACTTTCATGCTGCAGTTTGAAGTCATATGCCAAGAATAAAAAATCATGTTTGGAGAAACATGGTGCTGACGGCTGATCATATTGGAAAGCTTTATGTATATTGTTGACAAAGAAGATATTCAATAATGTATTAGTTGTATTGGAGAAATGAGTTGGCATAGTAGAATTTGTAGGATCAAAACCAATTGATTTCATATAATTGAGTAGATGCAGTTCAACATGAATATTAGAATTGAAATCTCCACACATTACTACGTCATCATATTTTATGGTAAGATAATCATTATTTGACCTAGACAATAATTTCCTTGGCCAATAATAGTTGCCGTACGTGACCTGATTGTCAGACTTTATATAATTTATCCTTTTTTTATAAATTTATGTGTAGCTAAGATAATGGTTGAAATATTCTTTAGTACAAAAAATATTCTCTGCAGCCAATGAAGTATTTGGTTTACTGCCAAAGTATGTACAGTTTAAGTGCGGTTTTTTTAAGTATTTATTTTTATCCCAAAGTGGTTTCTGGTTGGTTGTTGACTTGATATAATTTCTAGCTAAAAAAAATCATGGATTTTTTTTTATATAATAAGACTGTTATTCGAATTTAAAACAAGTAAGAAAATTATAGTCGGTCTAGACCGACTATACGATACCCTATACCATGCGTTTAGAAACCCTATCTCATAGGCCCAACTAACTGGACATAGAAAATAAGCAAAAACCGAATTTGAGTGGCATTTTTATTAATTTTTTTGGCTGCAGATATGAAAAAGTTCATATCGGATGCTATATCTATATAGGGACTAGGTCCAAAAATGCACCGATCCTGATCATGTTTGGTAAAGTCTCTTGTATTTTGCAAAAATATATATGTATAAACAAAATTTGAGAAGAATCAGTGCAATATTTTTGTTTTTTAATAGATTTAAGTGAAGATCGGGAAGCAGCTCTGTATGGGGTCAAAGGGATCATTTTTGGACTACTCATTAATGGATGTAATGAACGCATACAAACCCAATTTGAGTAAGATCTATATGACAATTTGGATCTTATGGCAATTTATGTCGATTTCATATGGGTAATTTGTATGGGGGCTAGGTCTGAACATGGACCGATTCTCACCAATTTCAACAGCGTTCATCCCATGGCCGATAAAAGCTTATATACCAAATTTCATCAAAATATATTCATATTTGCGACCTGCAGTTTGATAACAAGCTTTACATGGACACACAGACGGACGGACGGACGGACATTGTTAAATCAACTCAGAAAGTGATTCTGATTCGATCGGTATAATTAAAGATGGGTCTAGGTCAAATATTTTTGGTTGTTACAAACAGCAGCACAAAGTCATTATACCCAAACCACATAGTGGTATAGGGTATAAACAAACAAACATTTATAAATATTAGTTTCAAACATACATAAACTGGCAATTAGTTGAAATTTTAAAATCTATATTTTATTATAATGTTTGGTTTTGGATAAGAGTCTGTAAATTTGATACGATGCAAGAATAATTTTTCTAATAAATCTATTAAAAATAGTATTCGATATAAAAACTACGAATACAGCAAAATATTTTTCTAAAAAGGTGCAAAGTTATGGCGTTATTCCATGCTGGCTTGATCTGATTCGATTTACATATTTTGGGAAAGTATTGAAATTTAGGTTAGGTATGAAAACTGATTTTTAACCACACTGCTTGTAGGCTTGACTTTAGGTGAGTGTGTTAAAGCGCTTCACCAAAAAGTGTTATTACGAGTGTATGTGCGCAGGTTCAAATACCACCGCCGCCCTAACTAGAAAAATTTCATATAGAAATAATTTAATCAATTATAATATAAAAATTATTACACTGATTCAATAAAATCCCTTATGAAGGCTGAAATGACAGAAACCGGCCTGATTAAGAATACAGAGTAATTATGAATTTTATAATATATAGTTAATATATGCTATCTTCTTCTTTACCACACGCCATTAAAACCAAAACAAAAATTTGCACACTATTAATTGCAATATTTTAAACAAATTTACGTAAAATCTAACGAAAATGTTTTTCTTTTTTAATTATTTTTTAGATATTTTATAGATTTTTTGCTTCCTTTGTTGATATTTTTTTATTTGTGTAAGAAGATTTTTTTATCTAATAAATTTTATTTAACACCAACGGTATATAAATATACTTTCTGTTTTATATCCTACAGCACTACATACAGAAAAAGCATTTGCTGGAAATAGATTATTACTAAAAAATTAAATTATTAATCAAGAAATATTATTGAAATTCTAATTTAAGTTTTATAAAATACTATAGATTTTCTTTATAAAATATTTCTTAATAATAATTCTAATAAAGTTGAAGTGCATATCGCACATTCGGCGTAATATCGACGTTAGTGCAATTTTCCTAAATGTAGAGAAATCACGTCCAAAGTTTTCTTGCTTATTCAAAATACAATACGCCCTATAGTCCTAAAAATTGCTGACTATTCGGTTGGTTAGAATTAATATTATTATCATATATATTTCGCACCTCCCTCTTTCTTGAGCTGTTGAAGGGTTTTAAGACTCTCAATTGCATCATTCTTGCCGTATGAGGAAATTTTTCTTGATAATTCAGACTTTTCTACAATGAAGTAATGGATATTTTGTAATTGAAATATGCTCTGTTTACTTCATAAAAAAATCTATATTTATTTATTTATTTATTTTGTAACTTCTACAACAAAACATTTGTCTTAAAAAGTAGAAATCTTATGGTGTTATAATGTAAATTAACAAGTAAAATAACAATTACATACAAAACAAGTGAGAAAATTATAGTCGGTCTAGACCGATTGTACGATACCCTATACCATGGTTTAGAGACCCTATCTCTTCTGTCCAACTAATTGGATATAGAAAATAAGCATAATTTTGAGTGGCATTGATATTAATTTTTTTTTGGCTGCAGATATGAAAAAGTTCATATCGGTTGCTATATATATATGGGGACTAGGTGGGAAAATGGATCGATCCTGAACATATTTGGTAAAGTCACTTATATTTTGAAAAAATATATACAAACCAAATTTGAGTAGAATCAGTGCAATATTTTTGTTTTTTTGATAGATTTAAGTGAAGATCGGGAAGCAACTCTATATGGGGCTATGACTAAGAGTTGTCCCCTAGGTATCATTTTTGGACTACTGATTAATGGATGTAATAAGTACATACAGACCCAATTTGACTAAGATTTACATGATAATTTGGATCTTATGGCATTTTAAGTCGATTTCATAGGGTTCATTTGTATGGGGGCTAGGTCTGAACATTGACCGATTGTCACCAATTTCAATAGCGTTCATCCTATGGACGACAAAAGCCAATGTACCAAATTTCATTAATATATGTTCATATTTGCGACCTGCAGTTTGATTACAAGCTTTACATGGACACACAGGCGGACGGACGGACGGACGGACGGACATCGTTAAATCGAATCAGATAGTGATTCTGATTCGATCGGTATAATAAAACATGGGTCTAGGTCAAATATTTTTGGTAGTTACAAACAGCAGCACAAAGTCATTATACCCAAACCACATAGTGGTATAGAGTATATATATATGGTGGAAGTGGTTTAAAAACTTAACCCTATGAGTACCAATGGTTGATATTAAACAATTTTTTCATTATATTTCCGCTGAAAAGGCAAAGAAAAAAATAAATTTCATTTTAAATATATACTTTCTCCATACTAATATTATAAAGAGGTAATGTGTGTTTTTTTGTTTGTTTGTTTGTAGGAGGTAATCTCCGTAAATACTCATCTGATCTTCCTGAAAGTTTCACAGAATCTTACTGCGGATATGGGAAGTGCTATAGGCTATTATTTTTTAAATATTTTCAGTGTCTCATTTGTCTCAGGTCATCTATTGTTAATATAAGTAGGTACGCCGGAAATGGGCGGGATCGGATAAGTGGGCGTGGTACCTCCCATACAAGTAATCATTCAATAATTCTATGTATCTCGAGTACTGTGATAGAGAGAGCTTTTCAATTTGACCAATAGGTGTGGCAGCTGCTATACAAATCAAATATAAAATGCCATATATGTATCTGGAGTACTGTTATAATGAGTCTTGGGAGTTTGTGTGAGCCCATAAGTTATTCGTGCGATTAGTTAGACAAAAAAGGGGCGTGATCGGAGCAGTGGGCGTGGCACCGCCCTACAAAGTAAATTTATGATATCATATAACTGGTGTACTAGAAAGGGAAGCTTTGACACTGCACGACACCATAAGATCTTAGTATGAGTTGTCGGACAAAAAATTGACGGGTTCACACCAATGGCCATGGCACTCCCAATGCAAAGTATCTATTTAATGTCATATATTTGGAGTACTGTAAAAGAGAGAGCTTTGTGGCTTTGCGTGAGCCCATATATTCTTTGTATGATTAGTCGAACAAAAAAATCGTCGTGATCGAAGCAGTGGGCGTAGCACCGCCCATGCAAAGTAGCTATCTAATATCATATAACTGGTGTACTATAAAAAGGAAAGACTTGACATTTTGCACGAGTCCATTAGATATTAATGTGAGTAGTCCAATAAAAATTGGGCGGAATGAGATTAGTGGGCGACAGTCTTTTGACAAGTACATTAGTCATCAATATGATTTGTCATGGAAAATATATTGCCAAAATCAAAAATCGCAAAACCAAAAAATCGTGAAAAATTAAAATTGTTCAAAAAACAAAAATCTTCAAAATCAAAAATGGGCAAAATCAAAAATCGCTAAAAATAAAAATTGCCAAATGATATTTTAATTCAAGGCCAATAGTTAAGTGTTGCCAAATCTTAATTGGAAAATCCATGTTCTTCTCATGGGCAGCTTCATGTACCTCCAGGGTAAGAAAATCAGATATTTTTTTTTTTTTTTTTATTATTAATTTTTTTTATTAATGAAAATCCTAATGTAACAAGATTTAAAATCTTATAAAACAACATTAGTCATAACAAATTAATTTTCAATGAGAGGAATGTATGTAAGTTTAGTTTATAATTAAAATTAGAAGAATAATATAAAATAAAATATAATATAAAATATATAAAAAATAAAATAAAAATGTAAAAATAAAGTGTAAAAATATCCTGCACAGCAGGTAAAAATTATATAGAAATTGAAATTAAATTAACTAAAGAAATTAAAATGAAGTATTAAAAATCAATTGAGAAAAAGTTTAAAAAGTTCTTTCTTAAATGATGTTGTATTTGAGATTTTGTGAAGTTGATTATTTAAAGTATGTAACGAGTTCCAAAGACGTATGCCATTTACAAAAAAGTGTCTTTCGGATATTAGACTATTGTACAATATTGGTACAAGACAGTTATTACGGTTAGATCTTGTAAATAATAATCGCTCGAAAAGGTAAACGGGTTCTTTAGTGAAAATAATTTTATGAACCATAAGTAAGGTTCTAAATTTAAGATAGTCTTCAAATGAAATGCCATAAATTTTATTTAGAAAAGCGGAGATACTATCATATTTGCGTAAACCATAAACATATCTAACTACACTTTTAAAGACGCGTGTAAGTTTACCCATGTCTGCACTATCACAACCTGACAACAATTCACAACCATATAAAAGCGTAGGTAAGATAAACGATTTTGAAAGAACAAATCTAATTTTCTGCGGTGTGAAGTACTGAGAAGACCAAAGACTACGGAGAATACTATAAACTTTTCCAGAAGCTTTGTTAATTTGATCATTCCACGTTAGGGTATTATTAAAAATCATTCCAAGGTTTTTAGCATTCGCAACGTAGGCGATATCCACTCCATTAATACTAACTTTCGGAAGACAAGTGGTATCATATTTCTTTTTAAAAATAACAAGGCACTGAGATTTTTTCGGATTTAAGGTAAGACAATTCAACCTAGCCCATTCAAATACGTGGTTCAGTTCAGTATTCAGGTTCTGTACACAATTTTCCACATCTCGTACGTTACATGATGTGTATAACTGAACGTCGCACAGTGGCTGAAAATCATTTTTCATTGGCCAAAATTCTGTAACTTTTGAACCGATCAAAATATTTTAGTACTGTTTTTTTTAATAGATAGATAGATAGTTGATCTTGACTCAGTGTGAATTTCATTTAAATTGATTGAGTACTTTTTAAGGAATTCTAGGTCAAAGTTTAACTTTTGATTTTTTTTAACTTTTAGCGTGATATATGTTTTTTTTTATTTATTTTTATTTATTAGAAAGTGTCATATTTGGAGTTAAATAATTATTATAAACATTTTTTGTAATAATGAAATTTTTTTAATGCTTACACTCAAAAAAATTTTTACACTCAAAAAAATTTTTACACGCAACAAAATAGTAAAATTCACTAGAAATTTAACTAGTATTACTAAAAAATTAAAAATGTTTGCTATCAAATTTGCAATTTGCTTACACTCAAGGAATATTATTATTACTACAGAAAAATTTATTAGTGTTTGCTGCCTAATTTGTTACACTAGCTAAATAAATCTGCTAAACATTAGCGCAATGATTCTAATTTTTTTTTTAATTTTGATATGAAAATATGGGTTCTTATTTTTTGAATCTTTCTTATCTATTAAAACATTGCATTCATATGTGGGAAACCTTTTAAGAATAAAAACTGCAATAGATTTAAATAGCATTTGTAACAATGGTAGGTTCTGTTTATTATTATTTTTTACTAATACTATGTTTTTCGTACTTAAATAACAATGAAAGGCAATTATAATTATTATTCATTAGACTCAAATATTGATTGCAAATATTCCATATTTTGTTCTGTGCTATTTCTGTTCTTTAGTAGTTTTTTGGCTTCTTCATCTAAATCCCGATGTTCCACTTTCCATTGATTTCGAATACTGGAGATGAACGGATCTGACGTTGCCAATAATATATTAAATAGATCTTCTGTAATCCTTGTTCCTTTTTTCCTGAGCCTCCTCTGATAGATCTCCAAGTGGCACCAAATGATATTTAATGACATCTTCTCCATGATAAAGGATTTTGTGGACTGTTGCAGACATATTTCTCCATGGGTAGTTGGTTGTATATATTTTTGCAGTTTCCTTAGCATAATCTCCAAATTTTCTAGAGTCAATTTCTTCATTGCACGCAAGTACTTCTAGGATTATTTTAAATCTGAAAATAAGGTTTAAATCCACTCCTGTTATTTCAGATGCTGTTTCTGGATCTGAAAAGAATCTTCTTGCGGTATTGCCATCATTTGTATTGCCTGACCCTTGTTTTGGCTGATCTATAATCAATCCAAATTTGCGATATTCATCTTGAACATGTTTCTTTTTTGAACTTCTTAACTCTTTGTTGGTTTCGTTGTTTCTTATTGATCCTGAAGGCCCGAAATCCAAATCATAACTGATTTTTAGTATGTGTTCCATAAGTCGTATTCTTGCATGTAGTGGTGATAATCCAAATTCGAAGGCATCGGTATTATCGAATGATTTTGTCGGGACTTGGTTTAATTGGCTTGATGTTGCTTGGCATATAATGCAGCTGGATGCAGCCTTCGTGTTAGTCAAAGCCTGACCTACTTTTCCATCTATCATTGTCAGCACTAATTGGTAGCTTACTTCAATTTGCTGCCCATCTAACTGTAATTGTAATGGCTGTAGTGTTGCTATTTGGGCCTTGATATCACTAACTTCTTTGTTAATGGCATCATGACTTTCTTTTTTGAATTCAAATTTGATTGGCCTGCAGTATTTCGTAGAAGATGGTGTCTCATTTTTCCAAATATCCATTGTTTGCGTTGTACTACTCGAAGGCTCCGAATCTTCCAAAATCTTTTTCAATCGCAATGGTACAAATGATACCATGAACATATCTGAGTCCGAAATATTTTCACATACAACTTGTTTGTATTGTTTTTGTCCCGAAGAACCATCACATCCCCATTTACAAAATAGAATTAACTTTGTGTTTCCATATTTCTTTAACTCAGTTCCTGTTATTGATTGTAGCAAGCGTTTGGCTGTGTGATCAAGTAAAGATTGTAGTTGTACTTCTGCCGAAATTGGTGTGATTGTAATAGTGTCCTTTGATGGCAAACAGTCTATTTTAGCAGCTGTTATGTGATGATATGCTGGATACATATTTGAGCCTTTTTCAATCGCACGCAATCTGAGCTGAATATATTGGTGTTTTGTTAATTTCAAATCCAGAAATAATGCTAATGCCTCCTCATTTGTGAACTGTTTTGCATCGCTCGGAGTTGGTATACTTTTAAGAATTCGCTTTGTTCTCACTGGACTAGCATTACAAGTTTTTTCAATGATATCCACTTTAGTTAATTGGTTTTGTGCTCGTAATTGATGTAGAAAAGATTCTTTTATATTTGTAGAACCAATTTCCTCGTTAAAATTTTTAAGTTTCCGCCTCTTAGATCTATCGCTGCAGTTGTCCAATGATTTGCGTGGTCTTCCAGCCTTATCTAGCTTTGCTGTTTCTCCACCAACATTAAGTTGGCCTTCTAACCAGTTTGCACTTTTATTATAAAACTTTTGTTTACAGTAGTTAACTTCTTTCAATCGTTTTTTTAGTACTTTGACGAAATTAGATAATTGCTCTTGTATTTCGGTACTAGACGAATTTAAGTTTAATTTTATTTTAACGTAACTAAGAACATCTTCCTGGTTTTTGTTTCGAAAATAGTCTTCGGCCAGTTCTTTATAACTAAAGTTCTCCATATTTTTCTCAATATTTTTATTTGCGTCTGTTATCACTTTTTTATCACTTTTTATCACTTGCGAATATACGTCCGTACACTTGAAGTATTAACTTATTATTGAGTAATCCCTTATAGAATCCGTCATTTTATACATTTTTAGGTACATGTTATTCACACATTGATCTTTAATTTCATAGCAGGTAGTACTTAAATTGAACAAAACTGCACTTGTTATCCAGACTTCAATATCAGGTAAAACTAATTAGTTTCTCGCCAATATGGGGTGGTTTTTTATCTTTAGTGGTTTAGTGCCGCGATTATTGACAAACTTATAAAATTGTTTATGACTTTGGTTGACCCTTAAATTTGACAACAGGTAAATTAAGAAAGAGATCATTTGTTTACTGTAGAACCTATTGTGATCATTTTATGACTTATTTTTTTGCTGATCAAAACAAAGCCAATAAACCCTTTCGCAGGTATTTTATTTAATTATTTTACTTTTACGTAGTCTAAAGTAAAAAAACAAAATTTTTTTTAGAGTAATTTTTTTAGAGTAATTTCATTAAAATGAAAAAAGTGTTCTACCGGGGGCTCGTGGGGGGTGCAAAAGTATATATAGGGTTAAACAGGATACATTTGCCTTTCTCCGGGTGGTATACGTTTCTTGTTCCCTTACTTCCTTTAGAAGTTCTATTCCACTAAAGTTTAAATTTGAGAAAAATATAGTGGTTTCATAAATATTTCATAACGCCCCTAATATCAAACGTTAGAACTGTGACTACTTACAAAAACTAAAGACTATAATCCTACTAACATTATAAAAAAGACCGCAGGCCAATATCGATGATAGCTTGCGAGTAGTAACCATTTATTTTTGATAAAAAACAAAAAAAAAACACCTTTTGCTGAATTAAAAAAAACAGTTGAGTTTGACAGCATGCCACGCCCACAATTATCAATAGTTTAACCTAATTTTTTGGCTACCTTAATCTGGATATATAAGCTACAAAAAGGAGTAAAAATTTTAAAAATCGATGACAAAAAAAAATTTGACTTTTGGCCAATGAAATCAAAATTTGAGCCACAGTGCGTCGTCTGCGTACATGTGCATTTGGCATGAATTAATTACGCGTGGTAGATCATTTATGTAAATAGAAAACAAAAGAGGGCCAAGTATAGACCCCTGCGGAACACCGCTACTTAAAGACGCAGAGTTAGATGACTTGTCTTTAGAGACAACTACTTGCTCTCTATTCCGAAGGTAAGAGCTAATCAATTTAGAGGAGGTTTCATAAAAACCAAAAATATGTTTAAGCTTTTTAACAAGAATATCATGGTCCACTGAGTCAAAAGCTTTAGAGTGGTCCAATAAAGTCAAAAAAGCAATATTACCACTGTCAACGATATAACGAAGATCTTCCGATACATCAATTAAAGTAGTGATACACCCTCTTTTCCTGCGAAAACCAGATTGCTTAGATGATAAAAGATTATTATTGGATATATGTTCATTCATTTGTTTGCTCATAATTTTTTCGAAAACTTTCGAAAGAAAAGGAAGTACGGAAATTCGCCTGTATTCTTTATTAGATTTCGGCAAGGGAATTACTTTTGCCCATTTCCACAAATCAGGGAAAATAGATTTTTTAAAAATAGTGTTAAAAATATGAGTGATATAGGGTAAAACCTGTGGTAAAATAGCTTTAATAAATATTGGATTCATACCGTCTAGACCAATTGATTTTGACTTTATGGAAAGAAAAGCTTCCAGAACATCCTCCTGGTTAACGCAGGAAAAACTAAATAAAGAATCCAGGAAGAGGAGTTGAGTCATTTGAAGTAAATTGTCTATTCAATTCATTTAGTTCAAAAGTGGAAAGATTTACCGATTCACTTTCATCTTTATAACCAATTTTCTTTATCTCTTTCCACATATTTTTAGTAGTAACAGATCTACGTAGTGATTTAAAAATTTCATTTGACTGTGTAGTTTTATATCTTTTCCACTTATCGTAAGCAGAATTTCTTTTAACTATTAAATCACAAATATTTTGATTAAACCAAGGCTTAGTAGAAGATTTAACAGTTTTCTTTCTAACCGGTACGTATTTGTCGTATAGGTATGTGGTAGCTTCATAGAAAAAGGATATCTGTTGGTTTAAATCAGGATTACTGTAGATACTGGTCCAATTGATTATATTAATTTCATTTAAAAGAGCATCATAGTTAATATTCTTGTAATCACGGAAAGTAATATGCTGTGGTTTTTCATGTTTAAAATAAGGAAGGTTAAAGGTCATATATATGACATCATGTTTTGAGAAATTAGGAGAAGAAAACTGGTCATGCAAAAGAACTTTTCTAATATCTGAGACAAAGAACACATCAATAAGGGTACTTACTACTCATTGAAGTAAAGTGAGTGGGAATAGTAGGTTTACAGCTGTAAGCCCAATCGGTTGGAAAAGTGAAATTAGATCAGAATCAATGAGCAAATTTCCATTTAGGTCTCCAGAAAGAATAATATCACTATAAGATAAACAATTTTCATCTAACATATTAACAACCGGAGAAATATCTAGTGAATCATTAGGCCTATAACTGATAACTGTTGTACCGAATGAAAAAACAAAAAACATTGTATATCAGCAAGTACCGAAATAAAAGAATTTATACTAATAATCTATACTAGCATAATAAGAGATAATGTGTGTTTGTTTGTTTGTAGGAGCTAATTTCCGTAACGACTCATCTGATCTTCCTGATATTTTCACAGAGTCTTACTACGGAGAGTCTTAGTGCTTGGCCTTGGCACCTCCATACAAAGTTCATTTTTAATATCATATATATTAAGTACTATGATAGAGAGAGCTTTGCAAATTTGTCTCAGGTCATCTATTATTAACGTGAGTAGTCATCAAAAAAATGGGCGGGATTCGACAAATGCGCGTGGCACCCTCATACAAAATTAATATTAAATGCGATATATCTGAATTACTGTAATAGATGCTCTCACTACTGGGACTTTGCGTGAGCCCTATCATTACGATTGGGGGAGAGGGGGTAGCGAAGCACACCGGGTTACATCTAGTATTTTTATATTTTTTTATCATTAGATTACATATGTATGTAGGATAAATGAAATTTTGTCTGGCACTGGCTGGATTTAATATTTAAGTTTTACTTTCAAGATTTGAATAACTTATTGTTAGTTCACAAACCTATGTGAAAAAAAATTGTAAATATATATAAAAAATATGAAATTAATGCTGACATATTCCACCGTTAATGTGCAAAAATAGTTTGTGCTACTGAAATTGCGTTTGTACTACAAAAAAACGTATCGTTTTGGGATATTTTATGCATTGTAGTGAGATAATGGTCAGTTAAAGAAACTTTAACTGACAATATTGCAACATTCGTCAGATCTAGCTCCCTCGGATTATTTTCTATTTCCAAACTTGAGCAAATGGCTCGGAGGTAAAAGCTTTACCAACAATGAGGAGGTGGAGTCTGCAGTTGATGGCAATTTTAAGGAGTTAGGCAGTTGTTACTATAAACAGGATATCAAAGCAATTGAATATCATTGGGAAAAGTCTATCGAGTTAATGATTATGTTGAGAAATAAAAAAATTTGTTATGGGTTCTATGTGTGGATAGGTTGTTCTGGGACCACCCTCGTATATGGAGATCTGTTATCTAAAAAGAGAATTCGTGCACAAAAGGTATTAGCTGCATATTTTATCTATGTAGACGAGTTTGACAGCAATAATCTTCCATCAGCTCAGAGACAGCAAAACAGGTCATGTGCAACGCTGTTTTCTCAGCCTTCCTTACAAGTCATCCAAATTAAACATTGAAAAAGTTCAAACTATAGATTAAATCATACTAAGTATATGAAGACCACCTTACATAAGAAAACCTTAAAGATATCATTTGATTTGTGTATAAAATCCTTTTTTTTGTCAAAATATTTTCTATATACAGTTTATTTAAATTTTAAGTGTAATGCACTCAAATAAATCTCTATCGAGGGCACAAAACAGAAATCATTCGTTAAAATAATTTGCTATCGAATAAAAATAATATGTAAATAATAAAATAGGTCAATCAAACCGATATGAATTAAATTAATTAATTTTCTATAATGTTATTTACCGTTACAGATAACTACAAACACAAACAACGAGGATAAGCATCGACAACAAACACCAGCACCGCACTCACTCAGCTCGTTTAAAACCACATGCACATTGAAGTGAAATGAAATTAATTAATTTGGTTTTATTTAACTGTGGAGGCACGACGAAAATGACACTAAGCAACAACTGCTACATGAATAATCTTTCAACAGTATAAGTTTGTTGTAGTTGTTATAAATGGTTTACCAAAAAAAGCAATAACAACAAAAATATACACATGCTTATTTAAAAGAAACCAAAAAAAAAAAAAAAAAGAGACACATGCCATTTTAATACAAATTTTCCGAAAAGTCAATGAAAAGAGATGAAGAATAAGCTAAAATAAAATATCGATAGAAATATTTTAGCGTTTTTCTAAAAAAAACTTTGTGCCCACGCCTGGAGTAGCCACGCTGTCAATTGTGATCGAATTGAAAAAATTGTTTAATGTTCTATATTGATGCCGATGTTTTGTATTGGCTTTGAATACTGGTTCATTGTGAGGGTTTTCCCAAAATAACAAACATTGAAAAAATTGACATACACACACACATACATAAGAAGAGATAAGAAAACATATTTAAATGAAAATCATTAGTCAATTTATCAGCATGGGTACATGCATGGTATCATAGTGACAAATTTGTTTTTTGGTGCTGCTAGGAAAAAAAAAACAAAAATTATACGTCGACAATTTTAAATCTTTGTATTAGTATGCATGTATATATATGTATACAGTAAACACATTTGTACTCTGTCATTTTGTTGTATACATTTGTCAATCATTAAGACGTTTGATGGATAAATCTATGATTATTAGTGAAAGCATCCATACATTATAGAAACATTGACATAATTTCATATTGAAATTTGAAAGGAGCAAAAGATCCAACCGCAAGTAAAATACAAAAAATTTAATTGTGTTTGTGTGTGTAAGTGTGTGGTGAGGTTAGAGTGAATTGTGCATGTCATGATTCGTCATGTGGACGTATATGATGGCAGCTGCCCGTGGAGATCGGGCCAACTCTATGATGTCTTCCAGACGTCGTAATGAAGTTGAATCACCGAAATATGGTTACAAGTAAGTAGTCGGTTATGTAGAAAAATCCATATAAAATCCATAGAAATATGAGATTTTTTTCAAAAAATAAATTTTTTGTATGTTAGGGTTATGCATTGTTGATCTTTATTACAACAATTAGTTTTTATTGTACGGTTTGAAATCATGTATATATTTTTCTAATAATAAAAGAGATAATAATTTTTGTAATGTAAGATAAATATTGAAGAAATTGAAGACAGCGCTAGATTGACTAGCTACTTTCGAACAACACGACTTGTTCATCTTCCACATTCTTCAACTCATATTAAGTAAACTATTTAACTCAAACATTTAAAAGAAAATAACATCATAAATGCTTTTTATTTATACGAGAGCTAGTGCGACTTTTTTTTTTTTCCAATTTTTAGCTTTCTCTACATTAACACAGCTAGATCAATTACAAGTCCTATACATTGCAAAAATTATGTTCTTCTGTTATTAGAAAAATATATACATGATCTCAAATAGAAAAATTATAATCTCTACTCTGATGTGTACATTTGTAATTGTCAAATGCAATTTCACAATACAATCACAAAACACCGTAAGGGAAAATCGGTGTGGGGTATATGTAAGTGTATTCGTGTATTTAGTAAGCAGAACCGCCGAGTTCACTGTCTGTTTAGGAAAATCACAAATCTTTTTCGTTAATTTTTAGTATTCAAGCTATTAACCGCTAGGTGTGTTGTGAGTTTAACATGTTCACGAACTTACAGAGTTGTTTTTTTTTTAATTTCAATTATATATGTGCTATTGACACATCTTTTCTAGTAGGCAGAACCGCCGTTAAATTTAAATACTCAATTGTATACATACTAGGAAAACTTTGAAGAAATCAAAAATAAACTTAGGTGTTTTTTTAATTACTACACCTTTTCCAATTGCAATTGAATCAATTGAATTTCAGAAAGTATCAATTTGTTTCAGAAAACATTAATTGATTTTCAGAAAATATCAATTGAATTTCAGTAATAATAATTGTATTTCAGAAAGCATCAATTGATTTTCAGAAAGTATCATTTGTATTTCAGAAAATATCAATTGAATTTCAGAGAATATCTATTGAGTTTCAGAAATTTCCAAATATATTTCAGAAAATAACAAATGTATTTCAGAAATTATCAAATGTATTTCAGAAAACATGAAATGTATTTCAGAAACCATCAAATGTATTTCAGAAACCATCAACTGTATTTCAGAAAATTTTAAATGTATTTCAGAAAACATCAAATTTATTTCAGAAATTATCAAATGTATTTCAGAAAACATCAAATGTATTTCAGAAATTATTAAATTTACTTCAGAAAATATGAACTGAATTTCAGAAAATATCAACTGAATATCAGAAAAGTAGTCAGAACGCTATATAAAAACATATTTTTTTAAGCATTACACTGGGATTGTAATATTTCTTGAAAACTACATATCGTCACCTAAAATGCAAAAGGACGTAAGTAATATTTTTATTTTTTTACAGCAGAAGCATAAAACATTATAAAACTAAAACTACTTTAAACTTAATACCCAAATTTTAGAATCAAGCTGAAAAATAAAGATGGATTTTTTTGATGAAAACAAATTTATGGTAAAATAGCAGTTTTTAAGTAAAAGGCCGTAAATACTATACAAACAGTCACATTAGAACTTTCAGATACGGCCTTTTGCATTTGATGTGACGATATAAACGTGTTTTTTTTCAAAATGATGACTTCAAAATCAGTCAAAATTCTATCCTGGAGTTTATATTGTAGGTAATTAACAAATGAAGTCCTCGTCTTCCTTCGATTAAAAGGCCGCCCTTGACAGTTTATGTTCCAGTGCATAACAAATAAGACCAAATATTGTTAAACAATTTCTGCGACTCCAAATCACTAATAGAAACAATAATAACTTTCGGTATTGTATGGTAAACTACTTTTTAATCCTGAATTTCAATAGATATTTTCTGAAATACATTTGATACTTTCCGAAATACAGTTGGAAAAGGTGTAGATGTTTACATATCTCCCTTGTGATCGGACTCACATTGATCAAAGACCTTTGGATCCCAGGCAAGACCGGGTAAAAACAGCTAGTTATATTTTAAAAATTTTGACATTTTTAATGGAATGTTAGAAAAAATATGTTTTTAAAATGCTAGTACATTTAAATTTCGGTCACGGTAGACCTTTCTGTGTACATACCCATATAGGAACTAGGTCAAAAAATATTAAAGTCACTTATATTGTGCAATAATATGTACAAACCAAATTTGAGAAAAATATGTGCAGCTTTATATGGGGGCTATGGCTAAGAATTATCAGACAGAGTTTATTTTTGGACTACTGATTATTGGATGTAATAAACACCAACAAAGTCAATTTGGTCGAGATCTATATGATATTTGGGATCGCACGGCAATTTAAATTGAATTCGTAGGGGCCATTTGTGTGGGGACTAGGTCTGAATATGGACTGATTTTTACCAATTTCAGCAGCGTCGGCTTAGAGCATATATATCAAATTTCGTTAACATATATTTATACTTACACATGGACATACAGACGGTCGAAAGGACGGACATCTCTAAATCGATTCAGAAACATTTGTACAAACTCATGATTCCCTGACCACACAGTGGTATATGGTAAAAAATTTTGTTGTTGAAAACCTATTGCTGTTGGTTTCAGGAGGAATACTTATACAAGGGAGGAAGAATACTTATATAGATGCAATTTTTATGAAATGTTTATCATCTATAATATTAATAGGCTAGGCGATTTCTTATGACCTATGTTTTGTTCCACCGTTTTATTCCGATTTTGACCAAACGTATATTATTTGAAAGGTATTTCTCTTTAGCCGTTTTGCAGATTTACAGATTTTTAATTTTTTCCCTTTATGTTGAGTAAATTGCATTTTAAGTTGCTACTAATACATACATAAAATTATACAATGCTATGTGTGTTTATTAATTTGTTAATGTTAAAAACACATTAACAAATTCAATAAAAATGAGTTTGTTTTTTTTGTGTTGATTTGTGAACTGGCTATAATTGATTAGCATACCTTTAGGGTCTTTATTTAATGAAAAAAATAAAATTTCCTAAAATTTGTACTCGAATTTCGAGGGCTGGAATTAATATTAACTTATTTATCCGGAGATAAAACGTGTAACAATGTCAGAAAGTAAAACAAAAAGTTATTTTGGTTTGTTTTGGAACTTGTGTGGGTAAAGATGGTTAACGTTAATTTTAACAGGAATTTAAACGCATATCTAAAGCATGTCTTAAGAAAAGCATAAAGTTTACTAATGTCCTCAATAATAATAATTTGTATCGTTGTTCGCTTTCACTGTAATTACATACGTTTAAACTTGTTGGCGTTAAGAAGATGCGAAAAAATAAAACCATATCCTTTCTCAAATTTTGTTATGTAGATATTTAACTATTAAAAAAAAAACGATTTCCGATTTTCAATAGATTTGGACTACTTTTTGTATATAACATCAATCAAATGCATTTTCAATAATTTTTTCGAACATCTCTGTCACGAATGTTTGCCTGTAGCTTGTCAATAGTCTGAGGCTTGTGTTTAATAAAGTAGCAGAATATTTAATAAATATAGCACTTTATTATACCCTCCACTCCAGTGTGAAGAGTATATATAAGTTTGTCATTCCGTTTATAATAATAAGAACAAACATTTTTAACCCCATAAAATATATATATTTGTGATCCTTATAACAACCGGAGTTGATATAGCGATGCCCGTCTGTCCGTCTGTCCGTCTGTGGAAATCACGATGGCGGCATCAATCGGGCAGCTAGGGTTCTCGTTGATATAAAAAATGATTCATTAACATCCTGAAAAGTTTGCTGTTTAAAATGATCCAAATCGGTCGATTAGGGCCCGAGATTTTAATGAACTAAAAAAAGTCTTGAAAAAATATAATTTTCTATGTTGTTCTTGTCACGATCACGCCCTCAATAGTGTAGCTACGGTGACCATTTCTAGCGAGAATGATTCACCAAATTCATGGGAAGATTTATATTTCAAAAAACATTAAAATCGGGTGAACAGGTCCAGGGAAATCTCTGAAAAATTAAAAAAAAAATGAAAAATATGATGTTTCTATACTGTTCTTGTTGTTATTCTAAATGTTGTGTTGTTGTCATAGTTGGAATTGTTGTTTTTGTGGTCGTTGTGGTAATAATATAATAAAAACTAACCCTTTGTAAATTTTTTTATTAACTCTGGAAGAAAAATTTAAAAGTTTCCATTGTTTTGGCATCACTAAAAAAATTTGTAAGATCATTTCTGTTATTACCACGAGCCTGCATGCAAAAGCTCAGATTGAATGGCTTACGGGAAATTGGTTGAAATCGATCCAAAATTTTTTCGACAAGCAGACATTACGAGTTAATATATAGGGGGCAAAAATTCACCAACATCTAATGCAAATAATGCGAAAATACCTAGTTGTTAATAAAAAAAAACAATGTAAATATAGCAAAAAAAAATTTTATGTATAAATTTATATAAACATATTAAATAATACAAATAATATACATGTATATCCATAACAACTGCATGTTAGAAATAAGTCGGTATATTTTTTATTTACATAAAATTCTGCAATATTTTGTTGTGGGGAAAACACATTTCTTTTGCATTAACAGAGTGTCACTTCATTTTGCTCAGCGTGACTATGCCACAGTAGATGGCGCCACAACTTTTGCTTGTTCCAATTAGGTTTGCAATAGTTATTTCTATTTTAACATGAATGTCAATATTTTCAAATAGATATTATACATAACAATGTTAGGAGTATACAAGGGCTGGTCTTTTATTTCATACGTTTTTCATTATTATTTTACAAATATAAACATAAGTTTGGCATATTAGCTTTTTGTTGTCTTTACAAAATAGAGTTACCGAGTCCATCAATGAGTTTTTTGCTTTCAAAACAGTTCTAAATAGTTATATAGAATTATTCTTCTGCTTTACCTACACAATATCTGATTGCGATTACATCTAATTTTTAAAAATTGTTTATAATTACTAAAGGATTATTATTCACATAAATACAAAATTGCACTTTTTAAATTTTCCATTCAAATTTTAGAATATATCAATTCTAAAAACTGGAATTAAAATTTCAAATTATATATTAGAAAATATTAATTGAATTTCAGAAAATCATATCAAAACGTCGGAAATAATTTTAAATTTAGAAGACATCAATTGCATCTTTAATATATAAATTGTATTCGTTAAACACAAATTGAAATTCCAAAAAAAAAATACCAAATATGTTTACATTTAAAATATGTTTACATTAAAAAAAAATATTTGCATTGGCATAATAGCTTTTCAGTAACTTCTTTTAACTATAGTCGAATCGTTAAAAAAAGGAAATAGCAAAATTATCAGTAAAATTTTTAAACGATATTCGTTATTGTTAAAGTCAGCTGTTGTTGTTATCTAAACGACAACCATTTTTGTGTTGTTTATTCAGTCGATAAAAACTTAAATTTTTAAGTTGAAATGTCGTCATACATAAATAAAAATCATAAAATAGTGAAAATATTTTGCTTCTATTAAAAAACTTTTTTATATAAATAAATAAATTAAATAGCATATTCAATTCATTATTTCATTTTCAAATAAATAAACAGAAATATTAGTAAAAAAAAATAAAGTTATTAAACATAAACATAATATCATCCTGTCAAACACGAAGAAATTTGTTTGTTTCTATTCTTCTTTGTGTTTTTCGCTTATTTTGACAGAGATGCCACTCATTTACAATTTAAGTAAATAGAAAAATAGATTGGTCGACTGTCGTTAAGATGTATGTACTTAGTGAATCACTTAATCCTTAGTGCAAACAACAATAGCTGTCGATATATTTTGCGATTGTCGGATCGTTTAAATTTACAGAATCGGACTACAGAAAACATTAATTTAAATTCAATGAATTTTAGAAAACCTCAAATGATACTTAAGAATTGCGAACATAAAAATTGTTACATAGATAAACGCAATTTGATGAGAATGTTATTTATATATAAATTTTCATAATTTTTTTGGATGAAAATTTGAAGTTTTTCAGAAAATTCAGATAACAAATTATTTTATTTAAAATGTTTGGGACATTTGGTTTTTTGCGCTTGGCATCCCTAATTTAATGATTTATTATTATAAATTTATTCTCTATGTTTTCCAAATATGGCAATATTTTAATAAAAAGTTTAGACAGCTCTTTTTTGGTTATTATTTTGTTACTCCATCCGACCTATATGGCCGCAATGAAGAAATATTTGGCCAGTTAAAAAAAACTATACAGCCATCTCCGATTAGAACGATTTAATGCATATAGCCACCCTACACAACCATTACCTTTGCAATGGAGGTTAGGGCGAGCTATTTAATTAGCAAAAACTAAATTAAACGAGAAGTTATGTCATATAACCGGAAACGCATGCATATAGGTATATAACCTAAATGCATGCCGATCAGCAACCACAATGACCAAAAAGCAAACACCGAAATAAATCCGAAATAATAGAAAAGACGAAAACCAACTCAAAGAATTTGCTGAAATAAGTTGGTATTAAGTTTAACAAATTGTTTACTTTTTCCAATATTTTGTTTACATTTATTATCAATACTCAAACCGAGGTGGAGGGTATCAAAGATTCGGCACAGCTGAATTTAACACTCTTACTTGTTTTTGAAAGAAATTGTCGGCAATATTTTTGAAGAAGAATTTCCAAAACAAAATAAAATCATAGTATCTGATACAATACATTATAAAAGTGTACATATATGAATATATTCTCCATATATGAGACAGGTTTTCAGTACCAAAAGTTTCTGGCTATGAGATTATTTTTCGTTTACAATAAATTATACACTGTCTGAGAAGAGAAGTTATTTTAATTATATTTCTTCAATAGTTTTCTAAACAATATTTTGTATTGAAAATGTTTATTATATATTCATCTTTATGTCCACATTCAGCCTCTCCCGTCCCATGTACCGTTCCATACGTCTTAATAATGGTCCATCGTCACAACAAAATTGTACAACTGCAACATTGGGTTGCTCATATCCTTATACCACTTCAACGAGTCATCATCATTATGGTGGAAATGGTATGACAACATCGTCGGCAGCAAGTTATTCACAACAACTGCAACATCACCATCAGGAGCAGCATCATGTTATTGGTACCGATGATGTTTACACAAATCCAGTTACAAGTGAAACTTATGAAATGGAAGATGGTACAAGCCTTTTTTCACCCCTTGCACCAACCAGTACAACAATGACTGCCGATACTGCGGTACTTATAGCTAGAAAAAATTCGCTATCAAATAATCAAAATCATGCCTCAAATACTACAGGAGATGGAGGAAGATGTAACAGTGGAGATTTCGGTCATGGTAGTGATGAACACAATTGTTTTGTTGGCAGTCAGGCATCTGTAGTACGTTTGCCATCACGTAGAACAACGTCAATTTCATCGGCCTTCTACAATGAAAGTGATGAAAATGATGACGATGATTATGGACAAATTGCCAAATGTTCTGAGAAAGTTACCAAACCTCAAACATTAGTAATTGATCATGAGCGAAGAATAAGACATCATGATAGTCAAAAAGACATTACTGAGGACTATGTTGACGATGATGATGTTGATAATGACGTTAGTTTGGCAGATGACGACGATGAGATTAATGAGGAAAAAGAAGCCAATTATAATGTAAATGTTATGGAAAATGGCATGAAACTCTATCAGGTAAGACTGTTGTATTCATTGCTTTTTATTAAACACTTTACAAACTTAAGTTTTACTAACTTTGTGTTAAGTTTTCATATCTCCTTATAAAGGATTTTTATAATAGGTTGATTGATTTATATATATTTATACAAGAATTAGTTTTAATTGGTCCTTTGATGATATCTAATTAATGAATGTGCATTTGATAAAAGTATACGTCTACTAAAGGATCTTACAAATATGGGTTTTTAGTTTGTGTGATGTAATTAGTCAAGTCATGATGGAACAAATACAATTATCTGTAGTATCAGTCATGAAATTTTGTGTGTGTGTATATGAATTATTGTTGTAAGTAGTCGAACTAAAAATTGGCTAGGTCGAGCGTTAGCTCCAATGGAAAAAATGGCTAGCATCACATACAAAATAAATATTTAAGTAATTGTTAAATATATTTTTTGGGTATTTTCACTTTTAACACCGATTTTTAATTTGGAAAGAAAAGTTACTGAGATTTTTAAACTAATATTTTTTATAAAGAATATCATAAAATTAAAAATTTAAATATTAGCCTCCGTTAAGTTAAGCCGAATAAACGTTACTTTTTTCGTGAAACCTTTAGCAAGAAGAAATCATTTAAAATACAAACAGATACTTTAACTTAATTTTTATAGATCTTCAAAATGTTTGCTTAACGTGTGAAATTTATAACGAGACGAAGTAATTTATATATTGGTGGCATCATTCCCTCTGGCAAATGATGATTTACCTAAGATTTGCTAACAAGAACCTTAAATGAGGACACGGAAAACTAATTTTTATTATCAAAAACTAAGTGACGCCAGAATTAAAGATGGCACTAAGTGTTTTGACACACTCACGCAAATAACAGGAAATTCATGCATTTGCTGCTTTGTTGTTTTTAAGATTTTTTATTGGACCATATATCCGAAAGATTATTCACAATAAAGACTTGTTAAGAAAAATTACTTATATAAAAGAACAAAGATCAGTTTTGTATTTTTGTTTAAGAAACTTTCATTAAACGACCGAAGTTTTTCACTATATTGAAGTGAAGGAATTTCTGGAATCATGCCGATGTCTGAATTTTCGTGTTTAGAAGAAATATAAATATTCTACCAATTTTCAATTGATTTGAATAAACGAAAGTGTTTCCTAAGAATATCGAGTAAAATATTAATATGTTTAAAAAACTATTATCAAAAAGAATTGACATAATGAAGTTATATAGCTTTTAAAGAGATAATTTAGTACTGAAATCGATTCATGTAACAACTTGTTGAAAAAATTAAACTATAGATCGAAATTTTCTTAAAATCTGAAAAAATGTCGTATTTTCTATTAAACTCGATTAAACCGCTATTTAGAATTTAAGAAAAATAATTCGGTTAATTATACCCTATACCACTATGTGGTTTGGGTATAATGACTTTGTGCTGCTGTTTGTAACAACCAAAAATATTTGACCTAGACCCATCTTTAATTATACCGATCGAATCAGAATCACTTTCTGAGTTGATTTAACAATGTCCGTCCGTCCGTCCGTCCGTCCGTCTGTGTGTCCATGTAAAGCTTGTAATCAAACTGCAGGTCGCAAATATGAATATATTTTTACAAAATTTGGTATGTAAGCTTCTATCATCCATGAAATGAACGCTATTGAAATTGGTGAGAATCGGTCCATGTTCAGACCTAGCCCCCATACAAATTACACCTATGAAATCGACATAAATTGCCATAAGATCCAAATTGTCATATAGATCTTACTCAAATTGGGTTTGTATGTGTTCATTACATCCATTAATGAGTAGTCCAAAAATGATCCCTTTGGCCCCATATAGAGCTGCTTCCCGATCTTCACTTAAATCTATTAAAAAACAAAAATATTGCACTGATTCTTCTCAAATTTTGTTTGTATATATTTTCGCAAAATACATGAGACTTTACCAACCATGGTCAGGATCGGTCCATTTTTGGACCTAGTCCCCATATAGATATATCATCCGATATGAACTTTTTCATACCTGCAGCCAAAAAAATTAATAAAAATCCCACTCAAATTTGGTTTTTGCTTATTTTCTATGTCCAGTTAGTTGGGCCTAAGAGATAGGGTTTCTAAACGCATGGTATAGGGTATCGTATAGTCGGTCTAGACCGACTATAATTTTCTTACTTGTTTTTGTTTAAATTAATATAATAATATAAAATTAAAGAAAAGCAATACTTATTACAAGTCGTAAGTGATTACAGAAAACAATTTGAATTCCACACTCAATCATCCTTAATCATCTTGATCTAACAACGAAAGTGATCAAACGCATTACGCTTTATTCGTTACCCTAAAATCCACAAAATAAAAAAAAACAATAACAAATTACATTTGTTCATAAGAGTGTTTAAAAAAAAAAAAAAAAAAAAAAAAAAAAACAAAAAACAAATAAAACCAGTTTTAAAAACATTACTGTTGGTACCTACTCACAGCTAATCCACTTGTTTGTTTGCTTAAGTTAAAAATAAACAAACAAAATAACACAGTGATATACATACATTAAATTATTTTGAACTTGAAAAAAATATGAATAAACCACCAGACCAAATGACTTTTGAAATAGACAAAACTAAGCTTTTAAATATAAGATCAATTGGTCCAAAATATTTAATAATGAAGAGAATTGATAGTGATAACACCTTGTCAAATGTCTCACCATTCCTTATTAAAAAAGTTATTGACTCTCTCTGTGGTGGCGAAGTTGATCAATGTAAAAAACTTAGAAGTGGTGAAATTTTAATAAAAACCAAAACATTCACACAAGCATCAAAGTTGATTACCTTAACATCTCTATTACCAACCATAAAAGTAGAAGTGTCGGAACATAATAGCCTAAACTATTCAAAAGGTGTGATTTATTCCAATGATCTAAGGGGTATATCTGAAGAAGAAATCCTGCAAGAATTAAAATCTCAAAATGTTTCGGAAGTTAGAAAAATTCTAAAAAAAAGCACTGATAATACTCATGTAGAGACAGGTTTAATAATAATAACATTTGCCTCAACGTTTCTACCTGAAGAAATGAATATTGGTTACCAAAAAGTCAGAATTCGACCATACGTGCCATTACCACTAAGATGCAGAAATTGCCACCGCTTTGGACACATCACAAAAATATGCAAAAATAACAAGACATGTCCCGACTGCTCTAAAAATTTCCACTTTGAAGAAGACGACGACATCTGCAACTTTGAGAAATCGTGCATAAACTGTAAAGAAAACAACATTTCGGAATGCAATCATGGAACATACGATAAAGCCTGCCCCATATTCCTCAAGGAAAAAGAAATACAAGCCATCATAACATTGGAGAAAGTAGACAGAAAGAAAGCGACTGACTCGTATAAAGAACGTAACCAACAAAAAACAACCTATTCTTCGATTGTTAAACAACCAACTGCAAGCACATCAAAAATTAATATTGATAACAAAACACAACTTGTAAATGAAAATGTTCCTACCCGCGAATTAATAAACTACTCTGACATCAACACCACATTGCATGACTACACTGATCCTCCCAAACCCAGCAACAAAATTATTATTCTTCCGAGAAAGACATCGAACAAGACAAAATTGGCATTGAAACGGAAATCCGCAAGTAAGATTAAAAGAAAACCAGGTGATGAAGAGAATACGGATACGAACGAATCTATGGATTTGTAGAAGCTTTATATTTTTTTTTTTTTTTTTTTTTTTTTTTTTTATTTATTTAAACTTATCTGCATATATATACATATTAATTTATTTAAATATCTAATAGAACTAACTACACATTATGGTATTAAAAATTCTCCAATGGAATTTAAGAGGTTATTTAAATAACTACAACGAATTAACATTACTTATAAAAAATCACAACATTAAAATAATATCAGTACAAGAAACTCACCTTATAACTCATCCTACTAATATCCCTATCCCGAATAATTTCTCCTTTTACTCTTACAATAACTCCAACTCCTTTGGCGGAGTCGGTCTTCTAATACATAATTCTATTCAACATGAAATAATCCCAACTAATAATGACTTCGAAGTTATAGCAGTGGAAATTAATTCGAAAGTGAAATTTAAATTATTTTCAGCTTATATCTCTCCTTCTACAGCCTTTAACCCTTTTAACCTTCAAAATGTTTTTGGTTTATGTAATTCTCCAAGTTTAGTGACGGGAGACTTTAACAGTTGGCATAACAACTGGGGATCTCCAAATAATAATAAAAGAGGAATAATTTTAAATAAATTTATAACACAATCGAGTTTGGTTATACTGAACGATAAGTCACCCACACATTTTTCTACTCATAATACATTAACACATGTAGACTTAACTTTCTGCTCTGCCGAACTGTTCATCCATTCCAACTGGAGTATATTAAATGATCTCCATGGTAGTGACCACTTTCCTATCGTAATTTCGCTCTTTCCATCCCAATCTAATGAAATTTCTCATTTTAAACCTTATTTCCTAACAGACAAAGCAAATTGGACACTGTTTAACCAAAAATGTTCACATTTTGAGTCTTTAAGAGAAGTTAACCTAAATGTCAATAAAGAAGCTAGCAATTTAAAGAAAATTATCTTACAGTCTGCAAATGAATCAATTCCCCAAACGAAGAAGACTTGGAAATCTCCATCAGTACCTTGGTGGAATTCACATTTAAAAAACCTCAAGAATAAAAAAACCAGTGCTGGTATGCTTTTCGTAGAAATATTAATCTAGATAATATGATTAACTATAAGAGAGCTAGCGCTCTCCTAAAACGAGAAATAAAGAAAAGCAAAAAAGTAGCTATTTCAAATCTTACCTCAGAAATTAAGCCCATGACACCTTCAAACAAAATTTGGAAGAACATCCGTACCTTTTGTGGATACAAAACTAATATGAGCATTCACTGCATAAAAAAAAGTAATTCTCCCGATGAAGTATACATGGAACGCTCCGAAATTGCAAATGAATTCTGTGCCTTTTGGTCATCTATTTCAGAGGATAGCAATTTTCCTCAGCAGTTTCAATTAAAAAAAAACAGCATCCTACAATCACTTTGCAATGTTATGCCTAACAATAGTGCCCTGAAAATTGAAAATGACATAAATTACATTGAATTGTCATCAACTCTCTCTAAACTGAAGGGGAAATCCCCAGGATTGGATAGGGTCTCATATAGTATGCTAAAAAATTCCACAAATAGTTTTAAAAATAGAATGCTCAATCTTTTCAACAGTATTCTTAACTCCCACATCCCACAACAATATAAAGCGAGCCTAGTAATCCCTATATTAAAACCCACAACTGATAAAACTTTAGTAAACTCATATAGACCTATATCACTAAATTCTTGTTTTTCGAAAATTTTGGACAAAATAGTGGCAAACAGATTATGGTGGTTTCTCAACTCTAACAATCTCATCAACAGCCATCAGATGGGTTTTAGAAAGGGTAAATCCACTGCTGAATCGTTAATGTACATTGACTATCTAGCTACTTGTTCCCTCTCTGCACGACAACACCTTACTATTCTTTCACTCGACTTCGAAAGAGCTTATGATAAAATTGGTTTGCACACCATTGTTGATCAACTTATCAAATGGAATGTAGGCCCAAAGATCATAAACTACATAGTAAATTTTATGTCTGCACGAAAAATCATAGTTCGGATCGGTAGTAGTTTTTCTTACCCTCACAGTCTGTATAATGGAATTCCGCAAGGTTCTCCATTGTCTGTTTTACTTTTTTTAATAGCGTACAATAAACTTAGTGATATTATCCTTTCTCATAAAAATCTAAAATTCTGCGCTTATGCAGATGATTTTAATATAATAATTAGATCCAATGGGGCAAAAAATCCTAAAATTAATCTTAATAGTCTAGTTAATAATATACTTAATTGGTGCAATTATTCTGGCGCTGTACTTTCACGGACAAAGTGTAAATATATCCACATTTGCAGAAAACAAAATTGTAAATGTACACTTACCACTAACCATATACAAGTCACTGAAACAGATAATCTCAAAATTCTAGGAATTATTTTTAACAAAAGATATAACTGGAAATCACATATTGAGTATTTGAGTTCTTCATTAAATATTCAACTTAACATCATTAAATGCCTTTCCAACCCAAAGTATGACTGCAACATCCTTTCATTGATAAATATTGTAAAGTCTTTAATTGTTTCCAAAATTAGCTATGGACTTTTTTTATTTGGTTTTGCTCCCAAGAGTATATTTAGAAAAATAACCGCAATTTTAAATGCAGCTATTCGTGCAACCCTCGGTGCACTTCGCTCTACACCAATTAATAACATGCTATTTGAGGCTAATATTAATGATATATTGATCCAGCGAGATTATATTTCTGGCAAATTAGTCAAATCTCTAATTTTCTGTAAGGACAGCCCCTTAAATCCAATAATTCAAAAATTAAATAAAAACAAAAAAAATTTTAGGATACCGCCCAGTATCAATAGAATCTTTGAAAATTGTTCAGATTTAGAATTAATAATAAACCCCATAAAAATTGCTCCTTCCAAATATCCTCCATGGAACTTTACTGCAGACTCTATTGACTTCTCTCTACACTCACACCTTAAGAATAATACATCACCTACACAATATCAACTCCTTTTCCGTAATATTACCGAGAACCAAAATGATCTCACTTTCATCTACACTGACGGTTCCCTAAGCGGAGAAAATACAACATTTGCGATTACCTATGAAAATATACTAATAAGGGTATCTGAATTGCCAAGCCATAGTTCCATTTTTTCAGCTGAAATTATAGCAATCAATGAAGCCATAAATTATGTTAAGAATAGGAGCGGCAAATTTAAAATTTGCACTGATTCTTTATCAGCATTAAACGCAATTGCGAACGTTAATAACAATAATTTCTATGCTAATAAAATACGTGATATCCTAATAGATAAACATGATAAAATCACTCTAATGTGGGTTCCGGGCCACATGGGAATTTCCGGTAATGAATGCGCAGATTCCTTCGCCAAACAAAGTTTCAAATATCCTCTCATTAAAACTGAGAATCTCAATTTGAATGATTTAAGAAGTAACCTAAAAAAAAAATACATCCAGAAACACCATAACAATTGGAATAGTACGAACGACTGGTATAAATATTCAAATTCATCTAAGAATAGCATCCAACATTGGATGGCGTCAAACAGCGAAGTTAGTAGACTTAATCTTATAAAATTCCTAAGACTGCGACTAGGACATACTATACTAACTCACGAACATTTAATAACTAAAAAAGACCCACCCATATGCAACTGCAATCCCACCACAATATTGAGTGTTAAACATATTCTATCCGAATGTCCACTTTATGGACAAGAAAGAATACGAATTTTTGAAAACACTGACCCCATCCTAGCCCTCTCCTCACCATCCTATGATTCCATCAAAAATATCATAACATTTTTAAAAGAAACTAAGTTATATCATCTCATTTAAAATAAAAATATTTTTTTTTCTCCTTACTTAGATTTATTTAAGAATTTATAAGTTACATTAGTTCTATAGATACGTTATATTAGCTTAAGGCCTAGTAGCTATAGCTATATATTATTTTTTAGCATTAAAATTATTTTATTTTAATGTTAAACCTGAATAAATAAATAAATAAAATACCAAAATAAATAGAATTAATTTTATATTTCATATTCTTTTGAATATGAATATGGGTCATTTGTGGATCTTCTTAATTTATTTAAAGAAATATTGATAGTTTTTACACATAAAATAATTTTATAACAAAATTGGTTAAAAGTTGTTTTAATTTATATTCGCGAGCAATAAGCAAATAATTGCACCAGATATATCAGAATGGATTATTTTGATCCCAGGAGCACTGAAGTCTTAAATAAATAAAAAATAACCGAATCATTTTTCTTAAATTCGAAATAGTGGTTTCATCGGGTTTAATATAAAAGCTCGTTTCCCGTAATTTTTATTTAAAAATATATTAAAATCCAAAGCTGGCCTTGGCGAATAATGGGTTAGCGTTCTCGGATTTATCTCAAATTTTAGGAAAGGAAGTTCTACATATTTGGTTATTATATTTTGTGCATCGCATCTAAAATTTCAACAGCACTTACAAAATATTTGAATATTTTGAATAAATTGTCTTTTATTTGCTTGGGGTCATATGTGACCCCAATTCTAAAAGGGTTAACGGGGTAATAATATTTTTTTCCGAAACCCTAGTCTATTAAGATAAAATATAACATTTAAAAGTAGAAAAGTGATGAATTTTTATTACAAAGTATTGAGAAAGAGAACATTTGCAGAATATTTTACAAAAATCCCATTTTTCTCCAAATCCGCAAAAATTAAATCATAGCCAAAAAAAATCGTGACATAGAGATTTACTTAAAAATTCACACAAATAATCTGTAATATCTATTTAACAAAACCACAAAGCTTTAGATCCATTTTTTTTTTTTAAATTTTGTTAAAGAAAATTTTTTAAAACTTGAAAAAGGAGTTTTCAAAATTTTATCAAAAAAATTTCCCATTTTCAGTCTCAATGCACAATAGATTAACAACGTAGTAATAAAACAATGCCTCATATCTGAGTACTTATAAGTATAGAGAGCAAAAAGAATTTATGGTTTTAATCAATTTCTCAAAGTTGAAAAAAATGGCATCAAATTTCAGGAGAGTTTTTTTTGGAGTTTTTTTTGCACAAAAGTGGTCTGGGGCATTTGCTATTTCTTGGCGAGGTTTTATTCGATTTTGAAGTTTTATAGCTTTTTGAAAGAATAATTTAATATTGAACCCGAATTATATAACAACTTGTCGGAAAAAATAAACTATATAGAACGAAATTTTCGTAAAATCTGAAAAAAGTCATATTTTCCCATATAAACACACTTGAAATTTTCAATCGCGTTGAGGCACGCCTAAGTGTTTTTTGATTGGCCCAAAACTTTGTATTTCTCAGTTTTTTGGCTATTCGATGTTTTGCGCCCTGTTTTTGAAGATCGCATTAACAGCCGCAGAGCTGATGTCGTTTGGCCACCTCGGAGCTGCGATTTGACACCGTTGGCCTATTATTTGTGGGGTGCCCTCAAAAATAAGTGTTACGCCAACAAGCCAGATACCACTGACGCTTCAAAGGACAATATTCGTAAAGCCATTGGTGAAATACAGCTGCACACAATCGATAATGTGCTTAAACATTGGACCGATCGTGTAGGCTACTGCATGGCCAGCCGAGGCAGCCATTTGAATGAAATTATTTTCCATTATTAACCAGAAGGATTGTACTTTCAAATAGAAAAAGAAATTTGAGATAATTTTCAGTATGTTTTTTTATAGCATTTTCAAAAAAGTTATTTGGCGCACCCTTTATTATAAGCGTCACATTTAAAAAATCAACAGCACTTACAAAATATTTGAATTTTTTTAATATATTGTCTTTTATTAGCTTGGGGTCAAATGTGACCCCAAGTCCAAAAGGGATAATGGTGTCATATAATTTCTTTCCGTAACCCTAGGCTATTAAGTTAAAACATAACTTTTAAAAGTAGAAAAGTGATTAATTCTCTAAATCCGCAAAAAAAAAATTCTTTGTAAAAAAATTTTGGCAACGGAATTTACTTAAAAATTCACACAGTTAATCTCTAATATATAGTTAACAAAACTTTGAAGTGCCAGATTAATTTTTTTGAAATTTTGTTTAAGAAAATTTTTTAAAACTTCAAAAAGGAGCATTCAAAATTTTCTCAAAAAACTTTTCCATTTTTGGTCTAAATGCTTAATGGGTTAGCAAGGTGGTAAAACAATACTTCATATCTGAGTACTTCATATCTGAGTGGTCTGGGGCCTTTGCTATTTCTTGGCGAGTTTTTATTCGATTTTGAAGTTTAATAGCTTTTTGAAAGAATAATTTAATATTGATCGCGAATTATATAACAACTTGTCGGAAAAAGTAAACTATAGAACGAAATTTTCGTAAAATCTGAAAAAAGTCATATTTTCCCGTATAAACACACTTGAAATTTTCAATCGCCTTGAGGCACGACTAAATGTTTTTTGATTGCCCCAAAACTTTGTATTTCTCAGTTTTTTGGTTATTCGCGTATTTTTAGGGGGTGAGACCGAGAGTTGGAACACTTTTATATAAAGGGCCACCCTAATGTGCATAGTTTCAGAGCTCTTGCTGTCACAATGCTACAGATATTATATGTTAAGATTAGCTGTTACAAATTCATTTTATATGGGTGGTGCCATGCCCACTTGGAAACTCCAAACAAATATAGCCTATTTTTCCTTTCCGGTTGGGCAATTACCTTTCATAATTTTCCTTATCTTGATGTTTGTTATAACTTAATAACCAGATATAACTTAAGAACCATGATTTCTCATTCCATTCTTCAGCAAGATTGTACTTAAGGCTTAAAAATTTTTTTTTACTAATATAATCATGTGAAAAAAAGAATAAGAAATATAGAGGTATGTTTGACTTAATATTTTAAATATCGTTCATACGTATACGTCTCTTCTACTCTACCAGTAAATAATAATCGTACGCCCTGAAAAGGTTTTGTTATTCAAAAAATTTATAAAAAATAAGTTAGAAAATTATAGTCGGTCTAGATCGACTTTACCATACCCTATACCATGCGTTAAGAGACACTATATCTTAAGTCCAACTAATTAGTTATAGAAAATTAGCATAAACCAAATATGTTATTAATTTTGTTGCATTCGGATATGAAAAAGTTAATATCAGATACTATATTTATGTGGGAACTAGGTTGAAAAATGGACCGATCAGGACCATATTTGGTAAGGTCACTTATTTTTGCAAAACAAATTTTGAGAAAAATCTGTGCAATATTTCTGTTTTTTAACAGCTTTAAGTGAAGATCGGGAAGCAGCTTTATCTGGGGGCTATAACTAAGAATTTTTTATAAGGTTTATTTTTGTACTACTGATCAATGGATGTAATAAACATACAGAGACCCAATTTGACCGGGATCCATATGATAATTTGGATAAGGCTATCTCATAGGGGTCATTTGTATGGGGACCAGGTCTGAACATGAACCGATTTTCACCAATGTCAATAGCGTTCATTCTATGGCCGATAGAAGCACATATACTAAATTTCATCAAAATATCGAGCCCTAACCGCGAAAATAACGTATGCGCCAAAAACCAAATTATACAGGAGAGAATTTTTTTCATTTTCTTTAAAGCTTGTGTGAAGGATTTCTTTGAAACTTGAAATGTAGTCTATTAATGGTCTCATATAAGTGATAGATACATTTCCAAGTCAATTTTGTGTGCAACAAATTTGTTTTGGGCTTACGTTAGTTTTACCGTCAATATTACAGGCAGCTGAGACTAAAAAGTGGCGCATACGATAAATGTTTATAAAGAAAAAATATTGTATTTAGTTTTGAATATTATACATTTTTCAAAATCATAAAAAAGTTTTAAAATGAAATAGTAGGTACTTAGGAAATTAAACTACATCTTTTTCATCTGTTTCGTTTAAACAGTCTTTAATATTTTGGGAATGGGAAGGCCAAGATATTCGTTATTAAAACTTTAAGGAATACTATTTTCATTGCAAAGAGCTTTTAAATCATTGAATTTATTTGAGGAAATTTTTAATTTTGTGTTATATAGAGGAGGTGGTCCACGGACCGTAGAAGGATTTAAATCAATGTTTACAGTCTTTTCCTCGCTATTATCGAAATAGCCGTATTTAGTTGCAATCATAGCTCTATCAAAAATTGCAGACCGCATCGTGCTTAATTTTAACTTTATTTTCTTTGGAATAAGCAGATCAGAAAACATTTTCCAATTCAGAAAATCAGAGAGCTTTAACGATACACAGTCATAACCGAAAGGGTTTGTTCTTGCACTTCGGATAACTGTAGGCCACTCACTAGGAGACCATACAGTTCGGTTTCGAGTAAATGATTCTATTGTACTGTGAATAGAATCAACAGGCATCATAGTATGACCAGCTAGGAAGTAAGTGGTTTTAATAGATTTAATGAATTTGGATGACTTCAGGAAATAAGCTATCATGGTCAACATGGCTTTATTGTGATTTTGCCCGGCACAGCTATCGCAATACAAACTTAAATCTTTCACAGTTTTCCTTTCATCTAAAATAAGAAGATATTTGTACATTGCTGTACAAATTTTATTGTAACCCCGTTTGTCGTCTTTTTCGCCCCATAAAAAAAAACAATCCATTCCTTGTCCCGTTTTCATAAATACTTAACTTGTAGTACGCGTATTTACTTGAATAAAATAGTGTAATATTTTTACTATGAGGCGTATTCAAAACTTTTTGAAGGTTGAAACTGGCACATAAAAACAAATTATTTTCCGTCCTTTGCTTTTGTTCCTTCAAATAAATACCCTTTATTTGATCATTGTCCAATAAATGGGAATTAAATTCTTCTGTTTTGATGTTCTTGCTATTTGTATTTTTTGCTTGATCACATTAAGAACATCTATCTTTTTTCGGCAAATGAAAGCCAATGTGAAACTCATTGTTGAAAATTTTGCGAAAAACTCTCTAAGACAAGGAAGAGTTTTTAAGGTTTCGTTCCTGTAAATATTGGATATAACACTTATATAATATAGAAACATTACAAAACTCCTTGGGCAGATACACCTTATTGCCCTTGTTGCGACAATAGTGTGACGGAAATATATTTTTTCAAAATTGAAACCTTCTCTTCGTCAGATTTATTGTGCGCTTTACCTTTCCTTTCAATATTCGGTGACTCCAGATTTGCCACAGCACTTCTAATCATTTGTTGCGATATATTTAAGGTTTCCAAAAAAAAATTGCTGGCAAACTTTTATATGGTCTTCGCGGAAGTTTATGAAATACTCGTAACTTAACTGGCGTCTCCCTTTCTCTATCCTCCGTCATTTTATATTTTTTTGCGCAATGCATGAAGCCAGCCAAGCTCGCTGTCTTACTTTACTCATGCCCCACAATCATTTCCACATTTTTTGTTAAGACAAGGATTTGGTTGAAGAAATTTTTGAGCACAATGTGTAATATTTAATTCCTTTTGTTTTTTGTAGCCCCGTTTTCACACGCAAGTTTCTTCTTCGATTGCATTATTGTTAACTATTGATTCACTTTCAGAGTCACTGTAAGGCACAAGTGACATTTCGATAACCTTAAATAAAATATTCAAAACTTAATAACATAAACTTTAAACAGACACTGAACGGAACACATTTTACAGAGTCACACTACACAAGCACTTGAGAAATAAACTAAATAAATCATTTCAGAAAACAACATGTTTAATCACCTGTTTGTTATTGTTTATAGGTTTTAAAATAATAAGAAAGAACAAAAATTTTAATTTCTGCGAACTTAGTTTTCAATAAGCCAAATAACTAAGCAATATGACTTTATATCGAACTCCACTCCGCACGATTGATGCAATCCAAATGCAAATTTCATAAACAAGAAACAAATCAAAACAAGATCCAACAAATTATAAAATTGACGAGAGTGGACAGAAATATTTTCCCGTTAATTATATTTCCCTAATTTCATTTGATTTTCTCTCTAATTCTTCGGTTTCTCTTACTTTCAGTTATTTCCCCTTTTTGCTTTCATGTCGCTTACGTTATATTTTCAGCAAAGCAAAAAGGTGAGTGTTACTTACGTTATAATTGAATTGGCATTATCTCTGTATATATAAATATTTAATTTTCCTTTTTTCGGGTGTTGATGCGTAAGATACTTTTCTATCGATTTTCATCAAAAAGTCAATTTCGAAAAAATGACGCTTACGTTATTTTCGCGATTAGGGCTCGATATATTCATATTTGCGATCTGCAATTTGATTACAAGGTTTACATGGACACACTGACGGACGGACGGACAGACGGACGAACAGACAGACATCGCCAAATTGACTCGGAAGGTGGCTCTGAGACGATCGGTATAACAAAAGATGTGTCTAGGTCAAATATTTTTGGTATTACAAACATCAGTACAAAGTGGTATAGGGTTATTGAGTTATAGCTGAAAAACTAAGCAAACAAACATCAAGGTAAGGAAAAGAGTTATAAGGTCACAAGAACGCCAAACCCTTTGGAGGATATAATATACTTTCATCCTGATTTGAACTGCGCTAGCAATAAACCATTTATAGATACAACAAATGTATTTGGTGTACTTCTGCCTTCAAAATCCATAAAAAGCATGGAAGAAAAATCCGATTATGACTTTTGATATTTTCGATTAAATTATGAGTGACAAAGTGTTTGAAATACAAAAATGTGTGATTATAAATTCAACTGATTTTATTGGTAAAATAATCATGCAACATAAATAAGGAAAATCATGTAAAATACCTTGATTTATTGTAGTCTACCTTTAGGCGTGTTTGTAGATGAAGATTGATTGACATCAAAAATGTTCCGTAGATAGACAAAATGATGTGTATTAAATATCGTCAAAGTTGTTATAGATAGATATTTTTTTTTTGCAAAAGTTATATATTAGACAAATATAAATGCGTATTAATGCGAAACCTTTATAGTAAAATTTAAAAAATTGCACACTTTAAAGGGAGAGTTCTTCAAAATATTCATGTATTTTTGTTGTAGTTATTATTTGCTGTAAATTTTGTATATTTTTAAATATTCTACTGGTTTTGCTTTTATAGGTTTCATATAATGATATGTCTCAGAGTGTAGGTTTCAGAACTCATTATGTGAAATTAAAAATTCTGTTCCTAAACGATATGGTTCTATTGTTTTCTATGATTTAGTTAAAAAATAAAATTTTTAAATGAAAATAATTTATATATTTTTAGTTTTAAGGATACTTCTTTAACTTTACTTGGCCTTAAACATTCATTAGTACTTGTTAACATGAATACAAGCAAGTCATTTAGACAGCTATTTGTGCGAAGGTCATCATTTACTTTAAAAAATTTTTGCTTTGGCAACTTACTTACCACATCTCACAAAATCTATTAGCAATGGACAAAGAGCAGCCACTTAAAGTAAACTACTAAGTACTACAATTTCCAAAAAAAAGAAACGTAATTGCAATGTTGTACAAAAGTGGAATTGTGTATAAGCAATATTAAAAAAAATTCTAAGAAAACACTCATACTTACTTATATAGTACTTTAGTTTTAAATGTTTTGCTCTGTGTTGTTTTTGTTGCTTAAAGGAACTTGAATTTAAAATCAAGACGAAAATAAACTTTAAAAAATTTTATGAAAATTTAATCCGAAAAACACTCTAAAGAGACACATAATAGTTGCGTTATTCTTAAAAACTTTGCTAAAGTATAATTCAAATCGAGGTCTTTTCAAGGTCTTAATACTTTGAAAAGACATGTACCAAATTTTTTTTTGCGAAAAAAGCATTATCATATGATTATAATTATATGGTGGCTATGTTAAGAAATTTATATACCATGCGTTCTCAGAGATGATCTTGGTTCCAATTTTGCTGAGGCAACAACAGGATATAAAAGAGAAGCATAAACGTAATATGAGTGCTCTCGTTATTAATTTGTGGCGTGCATTTATGAAAAAGTTCATATTAGGGCTAGAAAAAAGAAAAGACCGATCATGACCATATTTAGTAAAGAGACTTAATTTTCTCAAAATCGTATATAAATCAAATTTGAAAATTTGTTTTTTGATAGATTTAAGTGAAAATCGGGAATTCGCTTTACATCAGCTTTATGTGGGGACTAGGATTTAAAATTTTAAAAATGTTTAAGATTTGAGACCGTAAGTTTGCAAACAATCATAAAAAATAAAAACAGATTTATTATTGAAGAAAAAATTGTGAAAAACATATTATTTTTCAAGTTATGTTAATTACGGCCTTTTGCACTCGTTGTTTTGAAACAAATTTCCGTAACAACAAGGAACATATTTATGAGTAATGTGAAAAATAAAAATTAATTAAAACAGTTATTTTGTAGCAAGCTTGTAATTTTTTTTGCAAATTTTTTCAAACAATTTCACATTTTTATCAATATCTCAGGATCTAATAAGAGCTCACACAAAATGCAGAGAATACTATATATTTTTTCCAGAATTTAAAAGATTTAATTTTTTAAGATATAGCTAACTTTAAATCATGTGACAGTGACCTTGGACCTATCAGAAAAAAATTTAACTAATTGGAGTTTAAAAGCTACATATTCTCACTTCCTTTAAAATAAGACAAATTTTGATCATGCATGTTAAAAATGTTTGTTATATAAATTATAATGGCAGACCACTTATATGTCTTTTTAACGATTTTTTCATTTTTTTTGACGCGCAATTTCTCAGAAACAATAGAAGTTGGAAGTCCAAAATTTTACGTTTATCTTAATTAGGCAAGGTACAAAAAGATTAAATTTCATAAGATTCAAAGGTGGTCGGGAATATCCATTCGTTGGTTATAAAAATTTTAACCCATTTGTTATTTATTTAGGTTATTATTTTGAAAATGCTTTCTTTGAGAATAATACAATTAATCAAAAAAAAAATTTTTAATGATTTACAAAATCTCTTATTTATAAACTGAATGATAAATTGCCATGTAATTTTGAAACATTATAAAACAGCATTGTAGATTTTTTCATAAAAATAGAGTAAAGATAAAGAAAAAACGAAGAGTATGAACATTTCCTCAACATTTTAAAACTACCTAAATAAATAGAGACAGAGTTGATTTTGTTTTCAAAAACTCAGTCAATGAATTTCCGTTTTTTTTAATTACAAAGTTTGTGTTAGATATATTGACTGATAAGGAATATAAATAACACTGTTAATATAACACTGTTAATTCTTTAATGTACATTGAAAATGGACTAAAAATAAAAATATATTGTGTATTTACATATAAAAATTTAAATTTTATATTAGAAAACAATACTATCGGCTGAAGATGAGGAAGAAATTACATGTTGTTATTATTATTATTTATTTGGTTTTATTAACTACGGTGCATAAATTTGTTCTTCAATTCTTTAATACACTAGAACATATTCCAAACTCCGTTTCTCAAAATTATTTTTTTTTTCAATTGAGTCTTAATGACCATTAAAAACCATTGCCATTGACTTCCATTAATTTGCAATGAAATCGTCAATAAAATAATCAAATGTTTGGTTTGTATGTTTGTATGTGCATATTGTATTAAAGCGAGGGCTGCCAAGCTATGTATGTGAAATATTTTTGTCATGCTTTGTTAGATTTGCGGTGATTTCATAGGAAAAATATTGAAATCTTGCTAGAAATTTTCACAAACATACGTAAACGAGAAGAGAACTCGTCTAAACCCTACAACAATAAAAAAACAGATATTCATCTCTGACAATTTTAAATTTGTTGAGCCATTAAAAGTTTCAGAAAAATACAAGGATTTATTTATTTATTTTTATTAGCAGAATTTTTAATTTCAATACTTTAATTAAAATTATTATCTCTTGTTTTCTAAACATTTTTATTCTAAGGGCCCCAACACAATATGGTTATATAGGCTATATAAATAACGTTCTGCGCTTACATACATATAGACGTTTCCAGTAATAAAATTTTTTCCAAATTTATGAAGTTTTATTTAAATTTTCATTTATAAGTAATGTTAAAAAAAATCTAGAAGCGGAATTATTCGAACATTTATTTTAATTGGGCATAATAGTTCACAAGTAGGAGAACTATAACTTGAGCTTCCTAAAACGCTCAAAGAGTATCTGATTTGAGAAAGATAGAACAACGTACAGAGTTAGGTATAATATATATAAAAGAAATGCAAAAGTTTCAATATCCTTTAGGAGTTACCACTCTCAATAGAAATCATCTCAATCAATCACCATCATTTATCAACATTCTTTAATGAATCAAAACGGACTCACAAATGTTAGAGAGAAATACTTAGTAAGTGAAATACATTCAAATGAGAAATTTCTATAACACCCGAAGATATGAATTTTCACGGAAGAGTATTACTGGTGCCACAATGTTAACTAAAAATTATAGTTGGTCTAGACCGACTATATGATATCTTATACCATGGTTTGCAGACCTTATCTCTTCGGTCCAACTAAGTGGATATAGAAACTAAGCATAAAGCAAATTTGAGTGGCATTGTTATTAATTTTTTTGACTGTAGATATGAAAAAGTTCATATCGGATGCTATATTTATATGGGGCCTAGGTCGAAAAATTTATCGTTCCTGACCATATTTGGTAAAGTCACTTATATTTAGAAAAAATATATACAAACCATATTTGAGAAAAATCTGTGCAATATTTTTGTTTTTTGACAGATTTAAGTGAAAATCGGGAAGCGGCGTTATATGGGGGCTATGACAAAGAATTGCCACAAGGGGTTTATTTTTGGACAACTGATAAATGTATATAATAAACACACACAAACTCAATTTGACCGAGATCTATAAGACAATTAGGATCTTATGGAAATTTAAGTCGATTTCATAGGGGTTATTTGTATGGGGACTAGGTCTGAACATAGACCAAATTCCACCAATTTCAATAGTGTTCATCCTACGGCTGATTAAAGCTTATATGCTAAATTTCATTAAAATATGCTCATATTTGCGACCTGTGGTTTGATTACAAGATTTACATGGACACATAGACGGACGGACGGACATCGCTAAATCAACTGACGGACATCGCTAAATCAAGTGATTCTGAGCCGATCGGTATAATAAAAGATGGGTATAGGTCATATATTTTTGGTAGTTACAAACAGCAGCACAAAGTCATTATACCCAAACCACATAGTGGTATAGGTTATAAATATATTAATAATAATATATTAGTGGGTCCCGTCCAACGTTGTCTCTTAAATAAATTGAATAAATAGAATATTTGACTCTACTACTAACATTTAGAAGAATGGTATCACTACAGCCTCTTACTATCATAGAACTCCATGTACTTAACTTTATGTGCCATGTGCCATGACCACTGGTACGATACTTCTCAGACTACACCCATTTTATAAAATGACGCAATGTTTTATATGATGATAAAAAATATGGGATATGATCGCCTTTTTGTCCGATCCCGCACATTTATAACTCTATTAAGCATATTTACATCATGACAATATTTCAAGACCTTTGTTCTCGCAGTACTCTAGATATATTATAATAAATTTTTTGTATGGAATGTGACTCTTATGCAAATCTACCAGATTGCAATCTGGATTCTTTATTTAGTTTTTCCTGCGTTAACCAGGAGGATGTTCTGGAAGCTTTTCTTTCCATAAAGTCAAAATCAATTGGTCTAGACGGTATGAATCCAATATTTATTAAAGCTATTTTACCACAGGTTTTACCCTATATCACTCATATTTTTAACACTATTTGTGGAAATGGGCAAAAGTAATTCCCTTGCCGAAATCTAATGAAGAATACAGGCCAATTTCCGTACTTCCTTTTCTTTCGAAAGTTTTCGAAAAAATTATGAGCAAACAAATGAATGAACACATATCCAATAATAATCTTTTATCATCTAAGCAATCTGGTTTTCGCAGGAAAAGAGGGTGTATCACTACTTTAATTGATGTATCGGAAGATCTTCGTTATATCGTTGACAGTGGTAATATTGCTTTTTTGACTTTATTGGACGACTCTAAAGCTTTTGACTCAGTGGACCATGATATTCTTGTTAAAAAGCTTAAACATATTTTTGGTTTTTCTGAAACCTCCTCTAAATTGATTAGCTCTTACCTTCGGAATAGAGAGCAAGTAGTTGTCTCTAAAGACAAGTCGTCTACCTCTGCGTCTTTAAGTAGGGGTGTTCCGCAGGGGTCTATACTTGGCCCTCTTTTGTTTTCTATTTACATAAATGATCTACCACGCGTAATTAATTCATGCCAAATGCACATGTACGCTGACGACGTTCAGTTATACATATCGTGTAACGTACGAGATGTGGAAAATTTTGTACAGAACCTGAATACTGAACTGAACCAGTATTTGAATGGGCTAGGTTGAATTGTCTTACCTTAAATCCGAAAAAATCTCAGTGCCTTGTTATTTTTAAAAAGATATATATTACCACTTGTCTTCCGAAAGTTAGTATTAATGGAGTGGATATCGCCTACGTTGCGAATGCTAAAAACCTTGGAATGATTTTTAATAATACCCTAACGTGGAATGATCAAATTAACAAAGCTTCTGGAAAAGTTTATAGTATTCTCCGTAGTCTTTGGTCTTCTCAGTACTTCACACCGCAGAAAATTAGATTTGTTCTTGCAAAATCGTTTATCTTACCTACGCTTTTATATGGTTGTGAATTGTTGTCAGGTTGTGATAGTGCAGACATGGGTAAACTTACACGCGTGTTTAAAAGTGTAGTTAGATATGTTTATGGTTTACGCAAATATGATAGTATCTCCGCTTTTCTAAATAAAATTTATGGCATTTCATTTGAAGACTATCTTAAATTTAGAACTTTACTTATGGTTCATAAAATTATTTTCACTAAAGAACCCGTTTACCTTTTCGAGCGATTATTATTTACAAGATCTAACCGTAATAACAGTCTTGTACCAATATTGTACAATAGTCTAATATCCGAAAGACACTTTTTTGTAAATGGCATACGTCTTTGGAACTCGTTACATACTTTAAATAATCAACTTCACAAAATCTCAAATACAACATCATTTAAGAAAGAACTTTTTAAACTTTTTCTCAATTGATTTTTAATACTTCATTTTAATTTCTTTAGTTAATTTAATTTTAATTTCTATATAATTTTTACCTGCTGTGCAGGATATTTTTACACTTTATGTTTACATTTATTTTATATTTTTTATATATTTTATATTATATTTTATTTTATATTATTCTTCTAATTTTAATTATAAATTAAACTTACTTACATTCTTCTTATTGAAATTAATTTGTTATGACTAATGTTGTTTTATAAGATTTTAAATCTTGTTACATTAGGATTTTCATTAATAAAAAATTAATAATAATAATAATAAAAGAAATGTGACACGCCCTGTAATCAGATTCCGTCCATTTTTGGCTCAACTGGGTAGATTCATAGCTAACGAACTGAATTTAAAGACTCTCACTCTTATTTCATGATAAATATTTCATTTGTATGAGACGTGCGATGTCATCTCCTATGATCCCGCCTTAACTTGTCTCGATCATGCACACAAAATTTCAAGACTACCGCTATCTTAGTACTATAGATAACTATATAATGATAAAAATTTACTTTGTATGTGAGGTGTCATGCCCACAGGGTGGCCCTTCATTATATGGAGATAAAAAGTCTTCAAACTCTCGGTCGCATCCCCTAGAAATATGCGAATAGCAAACAAACTGAGAAATACAAAGTTTTGGGCCAATCAAAAAACATTTAGAGGTGGCTCAACGCGATTGAAAATTTCAAGTGTGTTTTATATGGGGAAAATATGACTTGTTACATAATTCGGGATCAGTAAAAACTCGCCAAGAATAGCAAATGCCACTTTTGTGCCAAAAAAAAACTAGGTCATGAAATTTGATGGAATTTTTTTCAACTTTGAGAAATTAATTAAAGCGAACATTTTGTTTTAATCTCTATACCTGTAAGTGCTCAGATATGAAGTATTGTTTTATTACTACCTTGCTAACCTATTAAACATTGAGACTGAAAATGGAAAATTTTTTTGATAAAAGTTTGAAAACTCCTTTTTCAATTTTTAAAAAATTTCCTTAAACAAAATTTCAAAAAAATTGATCTAGTTCTTTAAAGCCTTGTTAAATGCATGTTAGAGATTAACTTTGTGAATGTTTAGGTAAATCCATATGCCAGAATTTTTTGGCAAGCATTTTATTTTTGCGGATTTCGAGAAAAATGGGATTTTTGTAAAATATTCTGTAAATGTACTTTGCATCAAAAATTCATCACTTGTCTACTTTAAAATATTATGTTTTATCTCAATAGCCTAGGGTTGAAAAAAATAATATGACCCCATTGACCCTTTTGGAATTGGGGTCACATATGACCCCAAGCAAATAAAAGACAATTTATTCAAAAAATTCAAATATTTTGTAAGTGCTGTTGAATTTTTAGATGCGATGCTTAAAATATAATAGCCAAGTAAGTAGAACTTGCGTTCCTAAAATTTGAGATAAATCCGAGGACGTTAACCCATTATTTGCTAAAGCCAGCTTTGGATTTTAAGATATTTTTAAATAAAAATTACCGAAAACGAGTTTTTCTATTAAACTCGATGAAACCACTATTTAGAATTTAAGAAAAATAATTGGGTTAATTTTTATTTAAATTAATATAATAATATAAAATTAAAGAAATGATACTTATAGCAAGTCGTAATGATTACAGAAAACAATTTGAATCGCACACTAAATCATCCTAAATCTTCTCTTTTATTTAAAGAAATATTGATAGTTTTTACACATGAAATAATTTTATAACAAAATTGGTTAAAAGTTGTTTTAATTTATATTCGCGAGCAATAATCAGATAACTGCACCAAAGATATATCACAATGGATTATTTTGATCCCAGGAGGTTTGAAGGATTAAATAAATAAAAATTAACCGAATTATTTTTCTTAAATTCTAAATAGTGGTTTCATCGAGTTTAATAGGAAAACTCGTTTTCGGTATTTATTATTTAAAAATATCTTAAAATCCAAAGCTGGCCTTAGCAAATAATGGGGCAACGTTCTCGGATTATCTCAAATTTTAGGAGCGGAAGTTCTACACATTTAGTTATTATATTTTAAATTCAATAGCACCTACAAAATATTAGAATTTTTTGAATAAATTGTTTTTTATTAGCTTGGGGTTATATGTGACCCCAATTCTAAAAGGGTTAATGGGGTAATAATATTTTTTCCGAAACCCAAGGCTATTAAGATAAAATATGACATTTAAAAGTAGAAAAGTGATCAATTTTTGATACAAAGTATTTAGAAAGAGTACATTATTTTAATGGGGTCATAATATTTTTCCCGAAATCCTAGGCTATTAAGATAAAATATAACATTTAAAAGTAGAAAAGTGATGAATTTTTGTTACAAAGTATTTCAAAATAGTACATTTACAGAATATTTTACAAAAATCAAATTTTTCTCGAAATCCGTAAAAATCAAATCCTTGTCAAACAAATTCTTGCACAGGTATTTACCTAAACATTCACGCAGTTAATCTCTAGCATGCATTTAACAAGACCTTTAAGAGCTAGATCAATTCTCTTAAATTTTGTTTAGGAAAATTTTTCAAAACTTGAAAAAGGAGTTTTCAAAATTTTGTGAAAAAAAATTTCCATTTTCGGCCTCAATGCTCAATAGTTAAGCATGACGCTAATAAATCAATACTTCATATCTGAGTACTTACAGGTATAGAGACTAAAACAAAATGTTGGCTTTAATTAATTTCTTAAAGTTGAAAAAAATTAAATCAAATTTCATGATCTAGTTTTTTTTTGGCATAAAAGTGGTCTGGGGCATTTGCTATTTCTTGGCGAGTTTTTATTCGATTTTGAAGTTTTATAGCTTTTTGCAAAGATAAGTTAATACTTATCCTGAATTATATAACAAGTTGTAGGAAAAGTTAATCTATAGAACGAAATTTGCGTAAAATCTGAAAAAAGTCATATTTTCCCATATAAACACACTTGAAATTTTCAGTCGCGTTTAGCCACCTCTAAATGTTTTTGATTGGCCCAAAACTTAGTATTTCTCGCTTTTTTGCTATTCCATATTTCTAGGTAGTGCGACCGAGAGTTTGAACACTTTTTTTATTAAGGGCCACCTTAATGCCCACTAATCAACATCTAGCCAAACTATATATCAAACCTTCCAGAGTTCATAACAAACAATTAAAAAAAATCTTTACACCGATTGAGTAGTTGCAATTATTGTAGCTAGCTTTAAAATAATAAACAATGATAAAAACAAAGCAAAATAATAAAATAAATAATAAAAAAAAAATTATATTGGGAAACGAAGAACAGATTTAAGGAAAACGTAGATTAAGAGGGGGGAAATAAATTTATATTGAAAACTGACGTGCGAGTATTCTTAAGAATGGCTTTAGAAAAATTATCTACTCAGAAGAAGTCATTTATCATAACTTCCTACATACGGGCTAAAGTGTAGTCTACAGAATCTACAAAAGGAAAATTCTATCCATGTTAAATTAGTACGTTCCGCTTAAATTTGACTTAACTTTTATGAGTTCTTTTTTTGTTGGTTGGATTGTCATTTTTATTATAAAATCTTTCTTACTGAATGTTTCGTGGAATATAATTGCCACTTAAATAAAATGTTCTTATACAAACTTAGATAAAATCTAGTCATTTATTTGGAGAAGCTAAATAAATATCCGCTAATGGCACACACATTTGTAACAAAACCATTTTTACTATGTTTATGCCAAAAAATTGACTACATCTAGATCAGAAGTTTGGATTTTCTCCTACATTTTAGAATCAATTTTATTTCTTAAATGCTGAATGTGTTTAAATTGAATTTTTGTATATAAAAAAAAAACAGTCTTAAAGAAACATTGAATTGCATTGTAAAAAATGTATAAGACAAGCTATCTAAACTGTTGTAACTAAACAGTTCTACACATGTATAGGTATGGAAGTACATTGCTACTCTGAATTTATTATCAGGAGATAGCATCGTATTATGATGCCTGAAATAAAAAAATCTTAAATCCGTATTGAATTACAGAATACACTGCAGTAGCGATTTGATATGTACTTACACCATGCACCATATTATGGTCTGTGTATTATAAGTTCTTTGTAATGTTTGTAACAACCAAATAGAGTTCAATGGATTTTTTCATTCTCTGACGATGTTCCTCCGCTGCTTTTTTAGGAAACGTAACGTTACCCATTATCTTGCATTCGATCAAGGATCATCGCTTTTATTCAAAACATTATAGTAAATTTAACTTGGACAAAATACCTTAATAAATATTTTTTTTGATAGAATCATTTAGATTCACTTTCTAAGTCAATTGTGTTTATTTGTTAGTTTTGAAAACATTTAAATAATCTTACTAAATATAACACTTATTGCAGTATTTCTGAACTAGACTCCAAGAAGTAATTATAACCTATACCACCATGTGGCTAGGGTATAATGACTTTGTGTTGACTTTTAAGCGGTAGGAAATATCGCCCAAAGAAAAATCGCCAAAAAAAAAAAAAAATAAAAATCGCCCAAAAAAATTCCATACAAAATTGAGTTAAATTTCATATGAAGATACACCCAAATTTATTGGGTTTTTTTCGTTATTTTTGCGCTTAATTTCGTTTAATAAAATTGGGAAATTTTTCATTACGAAAAATCACCAAAAAAATACCATATGAAAAATGGCACAAAATTGTTCCTTTTGGAGTTTTCAATCAACTGTTGGTAATTCATGTTGATTACTTTGATGAAGGATTAGTTTTGTTTGATTGTAAATACTTTGGACATAAAATATTTGTACAGAAACAAACTGAAAATGAAAAATTTTTAAAAAATCGCGCGATTTTTTGACAAAATAAAAAATTTTGTTGGGCAAAAAGCGCATAAAGAAATTTAAAAATAAAAACTATAAATGAAAAATTGTACAAAAAAAATCGCGATTTGGTCAAAAGCAAAAACTAAAAGTATAAAATTTTTACAAAAATTCGCGCTATTCTCGTTCTCCGCAATAGAAACAAAATGAATCAATATATCTTACAAATAACTTTAAAAACGCTAATTGTTTTTTCCCAACAGATATTTCCCTTCATATTTGTTTTAATGGATAAAAAACCAAAAAGTGTTACGACCATCTATTCAATTACATAAATAATAATATATTTAATTTGGAGGCATACAGTTTCATGACCGACTTTGAAACTGCATTGCAAAGTTCTTTAAAAAAAAATTTCCTAACGCAAAGCACTACGGTTGCTGGTTCCATTTCTACCAAGCAGTTTGGCGCAACATCTCACAAAAATTCAGAAATCTCGCAGAGTTCATTAGAGTAAACAAAAAGTGTTCTGATGTGTACCATAAATTTTTGTCGTTGCCTCTCCTTCCGCCAAAATCCATTCAAGAAATTTTTCCTGCTTCAAATTAAGTACACGTTCGACATCTGCTATCGAAGCATACAATGGCATTTGGGTCGTCTAATACAAAAACGTGGACATTTCTTAAAATTTTTAGGAGTTCTTCGGGATGAAGAATTTTCGAAAAGCAGGGCTATGAAACTTTTAGTCGAAAGTGGTGGCATACTTGGAGGAAAAAGAATAAGAACACGTTTAATATTAGAGGCTACAAAAGCTTCGGAAGCAGGAACTATAACTATCACTTTTTTCCTTACTTGAATGGTATTTACCAAAAATAACATATGCATCGATTGGGAGCCTTACAACGATATATTTGAAAGTGAATCGGAGGACACAGAAGACGAGCCACCAGAAGAAGACAACATAAATTCAAGTACTGCGAAATGCATATAATGCCTGGAGCAATCTCCCAATACAGTATTGTTGCCTTGCCGTCATTTGAAATACTGCAATGAGTGCGTACTTAAATTGCAGGCAAAAGGTTTGGCTGAAGGCTTTAACCAGTACTTCTGTACATACTGTCGCACAGCTGCTGAAGAAGCCATGAATGTTTTCATTTCAAAATAAAGAACATTTTTCATAATTAGGGTGATTTTTCTTTTATTTTGGGCAAAAAATCGTTTTTCATATTTGGGTGACTTTTCGTTTCTTTTTTGGGTTGTTTTTCCTTTTTTTTTTTGGGCGTAATTTCGTATTTTTATTTTTGGGTGATTTTCATTTTTTTGGGCAATATTTCATTTGCGCGATTTTTAATTTTTTTTTTGGGCGATTTTTCTTTGAGCGATATTTTCTAACGCCGATTTTTATTCTACAGACCGCCTCAGAGTCACTTTCTTAGTTGACTTAGCGATGTCGGTCTGTCCATTCGTCTGTAAACTTTGTAATCAAACTACATGTCGCAAATATAAATATATTTTGATGAAATTTATCGGCCATAGGATGAATGCTATTGAAATTGGCGAAAAACGGTTCATGTTCAGACCTAGTCCCCGCACAAACGACCCTTATGAGATCGACTTAAATTGCAATAATATTCAAATTATCATACAGATCTCGGTCAAATTCGGTTTGTGTATGTTTATTACATCCATTTATCAGTAGTCCAAAAATGAAACGAATAAGAAAATTCTTAGTCATGGACCCCATATGAAGCTGATTCCATCAAATGTAAATGCAAAAATAAGTGGCCTTACCACTTATAGTCAGTATCGGTCCATTTGCCGACCTAGTCCCTGATAAAAAAAATAGCACCCGATGTGATCTTTTTGATATCCGAAGACAAAAAATTAATAACAGTGCCACTCAAATTTGGTTTATGCTTACTTTCTATATCCGATTATCTGGACCTAAGAGATAGGATCTCTAAACGCATGGTATAGGGTATCGTATAGTTTTTCTAGACCAGCTATAGTTTTCTTACTTTTTTTCTTATTAACATCTCTCCAAGCAATGAAAAAATCGTATTCAAAAGTAGTTTTTTAATATCTGATAACATTGTCAACCTTTCACCATTCCTCGAAGCCCTGGGTGTAGGATACTGTATAGTCATTCTAAATGAACAATAACTTTTTTACTTGTTTCTTTATAGAGTCGAATATTTTTGTTTTTTCCAACAACCTCAAATTGTCGTAGAATGCTTGACGTTTTTATTCAATATCTTTGGTCACTATTTTACTACTTACTGCTACTGTTTTTCGTAACAGAACTTTTTTTTTATACGAAATCAATGAACATTCATACTTACGTACCACCACCACCTTCATTATTATCATGCATCGATGCTGGTGACTTGAACGTGTCCTAAAAGTGGTTTTTCTTTTCATCCCGTTATCTAGTTATTATTATCCTCATCGTATTACAAATTTTAAAGTTTTTGACCTCAACAAAAAAGTGCATTCTTCTTTCATATTAGTTTTCCCTTTCTCTTTGTGTGTGTTTTTTTTTTTTTTGTAAAAGTTTTTTTCCTTGACTCTCTTATTTTAGTATCTAGTGGTTGCTAACGTTGTCTTTTTGACATTTCTATTTGTGGTTTGTATAAGGGATTATGTGTCTTTGGTTGTAATGTGAAATTGTGTATAATGTCATTTTTTATATATTGAATATTTACAATTGTAAATATAGCAGCAGAGTTTTTTCTTTGTTCAAATAATATTAATTTTAAGTTTTAGTTGCCAAGTTTGTTTAGACAACCATCAAAGAAAGTAAGAAGAAACCAGTGTTTTTCTACACAAGAGCCACGTTTAGAAAAATATATCATAAATTTCTTACGAAGATAGCAATAAATGGATACCCCTAGTTTAATGTTAAAAAATAATTAAATATTGAATAATTTTCAGCTTCGAGAGGGAATAACAAAAAAGTCAATAAATTGATTTTGAAAATTTATGAACTTTCTACATCCTTAACGATGCCACTTTCTATTTCAAATCGTGAGCGTATGATTAATATAAGTAAAACAAGTAAGTAAATTATAGGAGGTCTGGACCGACTATACAATACCCTATACCGTGCGTTTATAGACCCTATCTTTTAGGTCCAATTAATTAGATATAGAAAATAAGAATAAACTAAGTTTGAGTCGCAAGTTTTTTTTTGGACTGGGTCGAAAAATTAACCGTTCCTGACTATATTTGGTAACGTCGCCTATTTTTTGCAAAAACATATACAGTAAACCAATAAAAACTTGTACAGTACACTTACTTAAATTTCGCATTATCTTTGAAATTATATACACTACACATCTATAATATTAATAGGATAGGCGATTGCTTATGACCGATGTTTTATTCTACCGTTTTATCCCGATTTTGACCAAACGTATGTTATTTGAAAGGTATTTATTTTTAGCCATTTTGCAGAATTACAGATTTTTAAATTTTTTCCTTTATTTTGAGTAAATTGCATTTAAATTTGCTACTAACACATACATAAAATTACGCAATGCTATGTGTGTGTTTATTAAATTTGTTAATGTGTTTGTATTAAAAATGAGTTTGTTTTTGTGCCCATCTGTGAATTGGCTATAATTGATTAGCATAGCTTTAGGCTCTTATTTAATAAAAAAATAAAATTTCCTAGAATTTGCACTCGAATTTCGAGGGCTGGAATCTGCTAGTATGAAATAAAATGTTAAAATATTCTGTATTTTATTCACTTTTCAAATATGTTGAAGAAACTTTTCAAATCATCATGTTCTTAACAAAAATGAACAAAAAACAATTTTGTTTTTTCTGAACTGTACAATTTTTTTTTTTGGTTTCTGAAATCTACTTTTTTGGTTTTTGTTAATTTTTGTTAAGAACATGATATTTCCACAAATTTTCTTCAAGCTATTTGAAAAGTGAATAAAATACAGAATATTTTAACAATTTATTTTATATATCTAGTGTACACAGTTTTAAAGATAATATGTAAGTATACTGCACAAATTTTTTATTGGTTGACTGTACAAAACAAATTTAGGAAAAATATGTGGAATATTTTTATTTTTTGACAGATTTAATTGAAGATCGGGAAGCAGCTTTATATGGATGATAATGACTAAGAATTGTCCTATAGGGTTTATTTTTGTACCACTGATAAATGGATGTAATAAACATACACGAGCCCAATTTGACCGAGATATGTATAAAACCTTGGATCTTATGGCAGTTTAAATCGATCTCATAGGGGTTACTTGTATTGGGAATATGTACCAATTTTCACTAATTTCAATAGCGTTCATCCTATGGCCGATGGAATCCTATGCAACAAATATCATCACTATATATATGCATATTTGCGACCTGCAGTTTGATTACAAGGTTTACATGGATACACAGACGGAAGGTCACATGGATGAACGCACATTGGTAAATCGACTCACAAAGTGATTCTGAGTTGATCAATGTAATAGAAGATGAGTCTACATCAGTGGTCACCAAAGTTTTTGAACGTAGGGCCAAATAGAGTTTTAAAAAATATGAACTGGGCAAAAAAATAACAAGCACTAATAGAAGAAAAAAAGTTTTCGTATACATAAATTTATAACACTAATAACACAAGGGAACAAAATTGAACTTTTTTTGTGTTGATTTGAAATTTATAGCAAATTTTTACTAATTTGATGTCGCTGATTTCAAATCTGCACTTGGTTTTTTTCTATCAGCTCGACTTTTCGAGATATACCGTTATGTTCAAAATTAAGGCACTTCCGCTACATATATTGGAATAACTTGAAAACGGTTCACCATATTAAATTAAAAAAAAAATCCGAAACTCGCAAACAATATTCTCTTAAAGCCGTGCTTACTTTGTTTTTAAATTTTCCAAGTAGTTTTAGAGATATCGTTCAAGTTTTGAAAAAAAAAAAATTAAAATTTTTAAAAAAAAAACATTTTTTTTGTTCTTTAAAAATTCCTAAAAAATAAAAATGGGACAAAAATCACAGTTTTGGTCTACAAACAGTTAATTAAATATATTTCGAATAAAATGAGCTTTATTTCATTGCAATCGGTGCACAACTTTTGATTTTGTTCACGATTTACTGAATTGATATAAATCGCGATTTCCATACAAAAATAACATTTTCTAATGTGTAAGTGTTTGTATGTAATAAGTTAGTTTTTTATGATTCTAAGAATTAAAAAAATTAAGTAATAAAAAAAGATTATTTCATTTTTATGGTCAGCTATACTTTTTAATTTAACACAAAAAGAGAATTTTAAAGAAAAATAAAAAATTTTAATACACAAATATTACAATGTAATTACAACTCATCGAAAAATTTTCTTTTATAAGATTTTCTTAAATAACCTTGTTTAGAGGGATTTGTTTTAATGCTCCAGCAATAGTCCGCCATCATATGCTTATCCCAGTGACCCTGGTACCGCTCCTCTATAGTGCGGATATCTTGATGGAAACGTTCACCTTGTTCTTCACTGAAGTCTCCAAGATTTTCAGGGAAACAATCCAAATGACTGTGTAGGTAGTGCACCTTAATGCTCATATTACAACCAAGCTGTTTCAAATGTGACAACATGTTATCCCGTGGTCCGAATAGTGCTCACCCTTTTTGTTTCCCAGGAAATTGCGCACTATCCAAACAAATTCATTCCAAGCATTTCTTTCAATATCTGTCATGGAATTACTAAAATTTTCATCATTGATTAATTTTTTGATTTGAGGGCCATCAAAAATGCCAGCTTTCAGTTTCTCCGAACTCAAATTGTTGAACTTTTTACTGATATATCTAAAACAATCACCGTCCTTGTTGAGAGCTTTGACAAATTGTTTCATAAGTCCTAGCTTGATATGGAGAGGTGGCGGTATTATGCGATCCCTGGGCACAAGTGGTTTATTAACTATATTGTGGTTCCTGGAACCATAGCTTCCCTCGAAGGCCAGTCTTTCTTACTCCAGTGTTCAGATCTGGCTCTGCTATCCCATAAACAAATGAAACACGGATATTTTGTGTAGCCACCTTGTTGGCCTAGAACAAAATTCACCATTTTTAGATCCACACAAATTAGCCAGCGGTGTTCGTTGTACTTTATTTTATTTATAACTGAGGCAATTGTAGAATATTCTTCTTTAGCTTTAGTTGAATGTGCAATGGGCAACGAACCCAATTTATTACCGTTATGCAGAAGTACACATTTTAGGCTGCGTTTAGAAGAATCTATAAATAGTCGCCAGTCATTTGGATCATACTCCTCTAATCCCATCGCTGTTACTAAACCAGGAACATCTGAACAATAAACAAATTCATCGTCTTCGGAAAAGAATGGAAGTAAGTTTCTTTCTCTGTTACGGTAGTATGAAATTGTTGTTCCTTGGGTTAACAGATTTTTTTGCTTTAATCGAGAAGCAAGAATTTCAGATGCTTTTTTAGAAAGTCCAAGGTCTCTCACTAAATCACTAAGCTCCTCCTGATTAAATTGCTCGCGTTCAGAAGAAATATCTAAATGCAAGTCATCTGATCCAAATTCAGAAATTGGTGAAGGAACATTTTGTCGTAAGTCGTGGAAATTGTGTGTAGATGTAGATGGTTGTGGTTCTGAATCCTCACTAGAGTACAGGACTGGTTGGGTAATAGACAACACGTTAGGATAAATCCATTTAGACCGGTTTGTTTTATTAATGCCTGTTATGTTGACAGCGCAAAAATAACAATCATCATAATGATTCGAAGGTTCCCGCCAGATCATTGGTGTTTTATACTTGAAGTGGGTCCGTTATGGGCAAACAACCTTAAATACTCTACACAGTTTTTACATACAGTATTAGGAATCCAGTACTTGTCACGGGTTTCCATGGTAAATCCGAAGTAGTCAAAATAAATTTTTTTAATAAAATCTGACACACTTTTTCTATTTTTTATAAACGTGTATTCGCCACATATGTTACAAAAATAGTTGGGATTGATTTTACAGGTGTTTCTTGACGTAGCCATTGCACAATTTTGAAGTATAAGTATATCAGTAACACAATTTTCAATAAATAACACATTGGAACAAAATTGAACTTTTTTGTGTTGACTGATTAAATGTTCAATGTAAAATGATTTATATTTTTTGTCGTTATACTTTTCGCTTTCGTAAACACTTGTTGAATGAGAAAAATTGGTTGAATGAACCCATAAAAATACTTAGTAGTTTTTTACTGAAGTACCAAAAAAAATTATATCCACAATTTTATTGACAGTCACTTATGAATGAACACATGTGTTCAGGGGAATTCCTTTAAAAAATCATCCGTTACCAACGGTAAACCACACATCAATAAAAACAAGTGGACTTTTCTTTTTTCTCTTTAATTGACTGTGAACTGACTAGGTGTCATAAAGGGACAATAAAATTTATAGGCGTTATGAGTTTGCTACCGCAACCATAAAAATGAAATAATCTTTTTTTATTACTTAATTTTTTTAATTCTTAGAATCATAAAAAACTAACTTATTACATACAAACACTTACACATTAGAAAATGTTATTTTTGTATGGAAATCGCGATTTATATCAATTCAGTAAATCGTGAACAAAATCAAAAGTTGTGCACCGATTGCAATGAAATAAAGCTCATTTTATTCGAAATATATTTAACTAACTGTTTGTAGACCAAAACTGTGATTTTTGTCCCATTTTTATTTTTTAGGAATTTTTAAAGAACAAAAAAAATGTTTTTTTTAAAAAAATTTTAATTTTTTTTTCAAAACTTGAACGATATCTCTAAAACTACTTGGAAAATTTAAAAACAAAGTAAGCACGGCTTTAAGAGAATATTGTTTGCGAGTTTCGGATTTTTTTTTTAATTTAATATGGTGAACCGTTTTCAAGTTATTCCAATATATGTAGCGGAAGTGCCTTAATTTTGAACATAACGGTATATCTCGAAAAGTCGAGCTGATAGAAAAAAACCAAGGGCAGATTTGGATTCAGCGTCCCAAATAACCTTAAAAACAATATTCAGTTCTTAATCAACAGAACCATTGTTCCCTTGTGTAATTTATAATTTTATTTTGTAAAAATAAAAAATGCTTTAATGGGAATTATACAACTGGGATTTAGTTGCATTTACAATATTACTAATGTTTATATGTTCTTGAGAAACTGATATCCTCAAAATTTTCGCCAAATGAGAATCAGTCAATCTCTCACGAAATTGACTTTTAATATATTTCATACGAGAAAATGTTTGTTCGCAAATATAAGTGCTTCCAATTATTGATATGTGCTCACTTGCAATTTTTTTAATATTTGGAAATATAGTGTCATCTAAATTTTGGTAGAATTCAATCAAATTTCCTTCCTTATGTACACCCGTCAGAATGTCGTTACTCTGCAAATCAATCAGTTCCAGTTGCATATTTTCTTCAACATGCAAATGGATTTCGAAATAAATTAATTTTTTTTCGCTTTTTTTAAAGTCACTAAATCTAACAATAAATTCATTTTGCAGTGATTCTATTGATTTTTCAAATTCTACATTAGGGAAAACATTTGAATATTGCTGAGTCTCCAACAATTTTGAGCAGCACTGAAAATGTACTATATTGAAGGGTGAATATAATTCGGCTTAAGGTCATCTGTTGTTAAAAGATTCTCTTTGTTAAAAGAACATTTTGTTAAAAATAAATAAAAACAAGTTTTTTTTTATTTTTTTTATTAATTTTTAAACAATATTTATAACAATATTCCTTTCCAATATATTTCTATCAACTTTGTTGATCATCATCAGGGATAATCTGATAAATAACAATAAAAATAAAATGAAAAACACAAATAATTTTGAATTGATCATTAACAAAAAGCAATAAAAATCATTTAAAAATTATATTTACTTTAAAACAAATTTTTAATTTGTTTGAGTTATAACCTTCTTTTACACAGTGTAATTGCCAACTAACTTTTGTTTTAATCGTTTGTGTTTGTCAACCGTATGTCTGTAGATCTTAGCGACGTTTTCCGTATCTCTTTTATAATTAAGAGCTTTGTCATTGGGAACATTCATTATATGAAGCATTTCCAACATAAATCTTTTCCTATAATTATTTTCCTCTTGTAAAATTTTTGTAGAATCAAAGTTTGGTTTATGTTTGTTTATTGAACAATGGGCAGCGAGTGCGGTTTTTTGCTCTATTGGTCTGTTGACAGCTTTTAAATCCGATCGATGTGAGGATAATCTAGTTTTTAGTTTGGTTTTTGTTGTACCAATATAAACTTTGTTGCATATTTTTTATTGTCGTCACAACTAACTTAATAGATATGAGATTATAATTATCATCTTTATATACTTTTGTTTTGGTTTTGCTATATAATTTTCCAATCGTATTGCTTGTTTTAAATGCTAACTCCAAACTAAAAACCAAAACCAAACTAAAACCAAACTAAAAACTAGATTATCCAGTAGTTGTTCCCTTAAGACTCTTGAGAGCAGCTAATTCTTCATATATCTGAAAAGCATCATTTATTCCTCGAATAAAAATAAGAAGCTGAGCGGTATTGGACACATCTGTACTTTCATCGAGTGCAATGGAAAAAATATAAGTTTCTTTGCTTTTTCTTTTAGCTGCAAAAATCGCTGGTACCAATATATTCAATTATTCTCATTATTGTGTTTGCAGATAAATGCACTCAATTTTTCTGGAAATACTTCTTCTGATATTTTAATACACATTTCTTCAGAAATTCCCCGTCTGTAAATGGCCACCCTGCGTCAGCAATATACTTAGCAACATGATAACTTCCTCGTACTTAAGATACATTTTGATTCGAAATTTGTTTAAATATAATAATTAGTTATTTATAGTTCGGTTCGAGATCATGTATACATTTTCTAATATTAGAAAAGATAATACTTTTTTATGCAATGTAAGAGAAATTTGGAAAAAATTGAAGACAGCGCTAGATGGAGTAGCTATTTTCGAACAAAGCGACTTGTTCATCTTCAGCATCCTTCTGCCTATTGCTTCAACTCATGCTTAATCAACTATTTAACTCAACATTAGAAAGAAAAGAACATGAGAAATGTTTTTTCTTTCTTTTCATACGAGAGTTAGAACGAACAAGCAGAGTTTTTTCCAATTTATAGCTTTCTCTACATTAACATCGCTTTGATCAATTACAAATCTGTAATTGTTTAAATATATTTTGCTGATTTGAAAGTATTTTTTCGAGAGTTTCAGTTTCTTTTTTACGTAATTCCCCATCATATTTTAAGTACATTTCAGAATGCTTCGTAGTGAATTACCTATTCACATTATATTCTTTAAAAACTGCAATTGTTTCTTTGCAAATAAGACACATCATTTTGTCATTAAATTGTACAACAAAATATTTTATTGTCCATTTTTCCTTAAACATTCGACACTCGCTACCAACTTTTCTTATTTTGGATGTCGACAAATATATTTAAATTTTTATTATCACCCAAAAACAAACTTTCAATATTTACGATTTAACAAAGACTAACATGTACGAAAAAGAACTAACCATATTAATTAACTTTATGGCCTACTTAAATTACTGAGTTTTAATAAGAGTTTTTAGTGTCGTTAGATATACAGGATTTACATTAAATTTTTTATAGAGAGTAGAAATATGTTATATGTAACTTGAAAATAAAAACTTTCACAAAAAAGGAAGTATACAATTTTTAATATTACAAAATTTTTACAATAATATTAGAAAAAATTAAATTTGGATTTGGTAATGCTTTAACAATTTTTTTTAAAACATTTGTATTACTTTCACATTTTAACTCGGGGGCCGGATGGGTTAGCCCGCGGACCGTACTTTGGCGACCTCTGGTCTAGATATTTTAATATTTTTGCTAGTTACAAACTCATTGTACCCTGCCCACATGGTGGTATAGGGTATAACAGGAGAGTTAAATGAAAGCATGAACTATAAGAAGTGATAAACTTATATATTTGCTATGAAATTTATATCACAGATAAATTTCTACAAACTATGTATATACTTATTTTTTTTTTTTTTTTTTTTTTTGAAAATTTGTGTAATAAACCTGAACAAAATTTTAAAAAACTGTTTTCATAAATCGTACAAAAAAGTATTATCGTTAGCTTAAATAACCAATTTTAACTCAGCGACAGCAAGAATGACAATGCAAAGATGAATTTCCATTAAAAAAATGGTGTGTATTTACAAGAAAAATCAACAATCATTGTGAAAAGAATCACAATTCATGCAACAATAAAATTCCATTGTAAATAAAATGTTATGAAAATATTAAATGAAATTTTGTCAAGCAAAAGTATTAAAAAATAAATAAACGATGAAATCTAAATTGAAGAAAAGAAAATCATAATTTAAAACTGCAAGGCAATAAAGGGCTAACGAATGACTTGACTAATTCCATACATTTTCAGTAAAATTATTAATTATTATTCTTGTTCCATTACAAAATAATATATGAAAACAAGGAACAAAGTTATTTTATAATTTATATCATTTGGGATGTTGTTATGCTTAAAATTTATATTGTATATTAGATCGGGACAATTTGCAATTAAATTTAATAGTTTTTGTTATTGTATATTTCCATAAATTTGTTTTTTTTTTTCTTTTGTTATTTTAAATTTGTTAAAATCTTGGTGTTGTTTCAGTGTCTTTTACTGATAATCTTTCAACATGATGAGGGTTATTGTACGATTCCATTCGGAGCTTTTCATTGTCGTTGTGGTGTTGTTTTTCTGCAGACATAATTTTATGATTTTATTTTTAAACGTATTTTTCAGTAGTTACAAACATACAAAAATGACAGACGTGTATTTTTACGGTTCTATGTTTTGTAGCTGTGTTTCTGTTGCTGGTACTGGGGTTGCCAAATGTCAAAAATATATTTTTTATAAAATATATTTTAAATTTTATGCCGTTTTCTTTTCTGACAAAAAAAGTCGCATTTTATTTGCACTTTTTTTGAAAACTGTATATTTTTATATATTCTTAATTAAGAGCAACCTTATCTTATACCTCAATTGAAAGGTCTCAAAGTACTGTGTTCATAAAATGTAGAAAAATTTTGTTTATTATCCTCTTTGAAGTCATAGGGTGAAAATATTCAAAAAGGGAAAACAATGGGGAAATTTTCTCGCACTACGAAAGCAGTTACTGGCTGCAGTATTTTTCAATTTACGAGGGCTAGACTTTGAGACCTTTGGATCGATGTGTAAGATAAGGTTGCTCTTAATTCAAAATATATAATAAAATACACTTTTCGAAAAAAGTGCATTAAATAAAATTTTTTTTTTTATTTATTTAAAACTTTAAAAAATTGACTGCCAAGAGTTTCTGGTAAATAAAATTAAAGTTCACTCTGAATATTTAAAAGTAATTTGGTTATTTGGCATTTACCACAATCGAACCACTGTTTGTGTGGAGTCCAGTTACAGTCTGAGAATCCGCTAGTACTGTAATTTGATGTTGGCGCATTTGCTAGTTGTTGATATTCAAGAATTTTCCTTGGCACGCTTATGTTTGTTGAACTAACGCTGCAACTTTGGTGCTGGTATGTTTGGGGTTGTTACTGACGTTGCAGAATTGTATTGGTATGTTTATGCTTGTTGTTGTTGCTGTTATGTTTACTGTTCACCCTTTTGCTTGGGTAATGACATATATTTATACTTAACAGGAAACATATTCAGACTTCCAAGGGATACGTAGCAAAAAGTTTAAAGATATCCAAAGATAACAACAAAAACTGTAAGAATTAAGCATGATGGTTCAGAATAGAAACTTCAGTCTGAGCTACGGAATGTTTAGGATTTTATTGCAATAAAATTAAAATTGTTATTGGCATAATTTTCTGAGGCTATTAATTGAAACCTTTAGTTTTTCTTTTAAGTATGTCTGTATAATCTTTGTAATCATATTACAGTTTGCAGTTACATATGTAAATGTATAAATCGCACAGTGTAAGATTTTGCCAATCTAGGGGGACTTAATCCAATTGCAGCCAAAGTTTAAGAGATATAGACTTGAAATTTGGAACATAAACTTTTATTTTTAATGTGGAGGCTCAGATCTAAAATGAGGAACATTGGACAAAAACTACTCCCCCCTCCCATATTAGCCCCACATTTTTTTTTCTAGAATTAAGCCAAAAAAAGGCTTTTTGATAAACTATAGGTAGAGTATCCTAAAAGTTATTAAAGTAACTATTTGTTTACTAGAAAAATATATAAGAAAATAAATAAAAATTTTTTTTGTTGTTGTTTTCAGGGTTGTATTCACTTATTGTATTCAATATTGTATTATATTGTACTTATTATATAATATGTATGCAAAAATTGTATTTACTTGCAAAAATTGTATATAATAAATTTAATCTGAATCAGAGCTTTCTTCAAATTCTTGATGGTCCAACAATAACGTAAGCACTTCTGCAGATAAAGCTCCATGCTGGGTTTTTGGAGTTAAACGCAAACTAGCAATGTATGGGTCCGATGAAATAAGCAGTCTGTGCAATAAATCTGTATTCGTGTCCACTCTTGATGTTTTTCTGGTAAACAATTCGCGGTAATTTCTTGAATCTTTATTTCTAGACTCTTGCCTTCTTCGGAAAAATTGCCAATGGGGAGAATGCAGGAAGAGATTATGTCTTTTCCATGGTACAAAATTTTGTGCACAGTAACTGGCATATTGAACCATGAATATTACGACAAATAAAGTTCTATAGTTTCTGTCGTGTAGCGCTGAAAAGCGTGTATATTAATGGGGTAACCACTTCCTATACAAATAAGTATTGTGCGAAACCTCTTTATAAGATCGATATTTATGCCTATTATATTCGATGTTTTTTCTGCGTCTTTAAAAAATCTTCTGGCAGTATTGCCATGATTAGTGTTGCCGGTTTTTTGCTTCGGCATATCCACTAAAAGACCCAATTCTTTTTTAAAGCTGTCTTGAATTTTTTTTTTCAGCTACTTTAGCTTTATTGTCCTCACCTGATACATACCATTTTTTAATTTCGATTCTGTACGAGATGTGCAGCAAGCATTCCATAAATCTTATATACGCATGTAGAGGCGAAATGCCTAAAGCAAACATATTTTCGTCGATTTTCCGCTCTGATAAGGCACTTAAATTGTTCAAGGTTTTTGGTGTAGCACCACACAAATAGCATACTTGCGATGACGTGTACGATGATAGCGCGTTGCAGACTTTTCCGTCAATCATACATAAAACGAGAGAAGCTCTAACTTTGAAATTAAAATTGTCAGTTTTGATGACAGTAGGAATCAAAACTGAAATTTGATCCTGAATGTAATTCACTTCCTTTATAATTACCTCACGTGTTTCTTTTGTAAAAATAAATTTGGTAGGTCGACAATATCTGGTCGAGGATGGAGCAGGGTTTTGCCACTAAATTCTCTTTTCCTCTCTAATCATTGAATAAAGTTGAAGAGGTACCATATATATAGAAAATAAACTTTCATCTGACAAATTTTCATCCGTAAATTTTTGCTTATACAGATTCTGTTCAGCACCATCGCATCCCCATTTTATTATTATGCATACTTCATCTTTAAGATCAGGTAACGACTTGAAAACCTCTTCTAGTGCACTTATCAATCGTTTTACTGTGTGATCTAATAACGACTGCAACTTAATTTCAGCACATGTTTCCGTCACAGTAATATTATTTGGATAACACAACAGTTTTCACTGCTTTACAAGGTCATAACACGGATATAATTTAGGACTGCAATGCTTTGTGTGATGCCGTATTGCCAGATATTGGTGCGTTGATAAATTTGCGTCTATTATCATGGCCAGTGCTTTATCCGCTGAAAGCTGCTTTGATTCCACAACACTTAGTCTGGCCTTTTTTATAATTGTACCTCTTGATGGCGAAGCGTTTGCTAATTCCTTCAAAAGATCGACTGCGTCCCTTTTCCCGCAAGATCGAATTTTCAGTTCAGTTGCCATTATCAAGTGATCTATAGATATATTAAATATAAGCTCCTTACATTTTCTTTGTTTTGTTTTCAGACAACATTCTGAGAATTCTTTTTCTTCTCTTCCGACATTGAGACTTTTTTTGAAGTTGATGGCGCAACATCAAGAATGCACTCTGCAGCTTGAATTGTTGTTTTAAGCCATAAAGCATTATCATGCATAAATCTGGGCTTAACTCGTCGAGATTTATCCCATCTCCCTTGAAAATCGTAGCATAGCTTTCGTAAACGTGCTTTTAACTTTTCACAGTCCACATCTCTTCCAAAAATTGTTAAAACGAATTTTAAAATCGCTTCGAACCTTTCTGGTTTGATGTTATTTAACCAAACATGCTTGAAGGACATGGTCAATAGTTGCCTGATAACCTGCTGTTTTACTGCCATTCAAAAAAGTTGCTTCAATTCCTGAGGAAACTATAGCAAACGCTATGTTTGAGGATTTATGGATGTAAGCTAACAAAACTCTTAGAAGGAATGTTTTGACCGAACAGCCTTTATCTTAACGGACATGTGTGAATATCTTCTAGAAAACAAGTTAAGGAAAAAATTAAGGTGATCTAAGTAAGTAGTCGCGGATTACTAAATCTTTCTCCACCAGCGAAAATTTTATCTGCCTTCCTCGAATGAGATCATCCGACATATTTTATTTTGTTCAGCTTATTCCTCCGCTTCTACCAATCTAAAATTTGAGTACATTAAATTAAGATGAAACAAGTAAGAAACTTATAGTCGGTCTAGACCGGCTATACGATACCCTATACCATGCGTTTAGAGACCGTAACTCTTAAGCCCAACTAATTGGACTTAGAAAATAAGCATAAACTAAATTTGAGTGGCATTTTTATCAAGTTTTTTGTCTGCAAATATGAAAAAGTACATATCGGATGCTATGTCTATATGGAGACTAGGTCCAAAAATGGACCGATCCTGACCATGGTTGGTAAAGTCTCTTGTATTTTGCGAAAATATATACAAACAAAATTTGAGATGAATCAGTGGAATATTTTTGTTTTTGGTAGATTTAAGCGAAGATCGGGAAGCAGCTCTATATGTGGCCTATTTTTGGACTACTCACTAATGGATGTAATAAACATATACAAACCCAATTTGACTAAGATATATACGACAATTTGGATCTTATGGCAATTTATGTCGATTTCATAAGGGTCATTTGTATGGGGGCTATGTCTGACCATAGACCGATTCTCACCGATTTCAACGGCGTTCATCCCATGACTGACAAAAGCTAATATACCAAATTTGATCAAAATATATTCATATTTGCGACCTGCAGTTTGATTACAAAGTTCACATGGACACACAGACGGACGGACGGACGGATAGACGGACATTGTTAAATCGACTCAAAAAGTGATTCTGATTCGATCGGTATAATAAAAAATGGGTCTAGGTCAAATATTTTTGGTAGTTACAAACAGCATCACAAAGTCATTATACCCAAACCACATAGTGGTATAGGGTATAAAAATACGTAGATATAACCAATGCAAAAGTTTTGTAACCATTTTTTTTATATTTAAAAATTTTATGGGTAATATATAAAATGTTACATTGTGTGATTAGGTGTCTGCGCCCTGTTTCTCAAGCCATGATTTGATATCTTTAACTTACATTTTCAAGCTTCAACGAGCACAACAAACCATTTACTATAGTGATTTAAAAAAAATAGATTTTAATTTGCTACAAGAAAATTTTTTGAAGAAAACAGTCAGCTTCTTTACGATGGTACTGTGCCTTTTATATCAAATATTCTGACTCAAAAATCAAAACCGTGGTTTTCTAATGCCATAAAACAATATATCCACATTAGGGACTTGGCTTACTCAAGATAGAAGCGTTGTAGAACACCTGAATTGAAATCAGAATATAGAGCAGCTAAAAGGAATGTTAATGCCAACATATGAATTGCAAAAACTGAATATTTTTCTAGTCATTTTGGGGCCGCAGTTGACTGTAAACAAACATTGAAACAAATCCGTGAAATTGGAATCGGCAATGTAGATAAGATAAATAACTGTCAGGTCGGTGCTGATAACTCATTTACGAATATACCTGTGATATCAATCAATAAAAATTTTAAACATTTCTCATGCTTGAATACAAGTAATGCCTCAAACAATGATAATAATTTTGAATTTTATTGCGTTAGGCATTCTGATGTCTTTTAAAGTTTTCAGTTGATAAAATTTAACGCAGTGGGCTATGATAATATGCACCCAAAGTTTATAAAACTTTGCTGCCATTAGTCTTACCTTATGTAACGTACTTATTTAATACTATCATTATGTCCAGTAGTTTTCCATCCAAATGGAAACATGCAAGAATAGTTCCACTACCGAAGTGAAATACAGAGTTCAGGCCCATAGCTATTTTTTGTTATCTGTCAAAAGTGCCAGAACAACTTTTTCATCAGCAAATGAACTCATTTATCAAGGAAAAGAATCTGGTTTCCGTTCAAATTATAGTTGCGTATCTGCTTTGCTTGAAGTCACCAAAAACAGACGTAGCGAATTAGAAAATGGTAATTTGAATTTCTTGGAATTTCTTGACCATTCGAAGTCCCTTGATGCGGTTGACCATAGCATAACTTGTGCACTTTTTTAAGTTTTCCGGCACCTCGACGAGGCTGATTTCTTCAGCAAATCGTTGGCAATACGTTAATGTGAATAATACGTGGTCTAATCTTTCAACACTCAGCAGATGAGTGTCTCAAGGGTCAATACTTGAACCATTACTTTTTTCAATTTACGCAAATGATCTACCAAATCAGCCTTCACATTGCAAAATTCACATGCCTGCAGATGATGTTCAATGCAATCCGTTGCCGAAAATATAGCTAAACTAAACGGTGATTTACAAAAAGATTTTTCTCTCGGCAACAGCAAATGGACTTTGCCTTAATCCTAATAAGTCAAAGTGTATGATAATTCATAAAGGAATAGTTGATTGTACAATAAGTGATGACATATTAATAAATGGTGATGACATATTAATAAATGGGGAAACATTTAAATTGTAAACTCTGCCAAGAATCTTGGATTGATTTTTAACAGCAATTTAACATGGACAAATCATGAAAACCTACGCGTTGGGCAAACTTACAACAAGTTAAGGACCCTTTGGTTATCACAATATTTCACCCCTTTACGAATAAGAATTTTACTCACTAAGACATATCTATTTCCTGGTCTAATTTATAAACGTGAGCTTTTTGGAAGCTGCGATTCTACCAGCAAAACAAGACTAAACGTTATATTCAGCAATATTATAAGATACTAGCAGATCCCAGCGCTCGAAATTCGAGTGCAATTTCTTGGCAATTTTATTTCTCAACTTAGCCAATGCACAACTTGCACTTTTTTGGTATATTATTATTGTTAATGAAGAGAACAAACTCATTAACAAACACAAAAAAATTTAATAAACTAACACATGGCATACGTATAATTTTATGTATGTGTTAGTAGCAACTTTAAATGCAATTTACTCAAAATAAAGGTAAAAATTAAAAATTCTGTAAATCTGGTGAACAGCTAAAAAGAAATACCTTTCAACTAAAATACATTTGGTCCAAAATGGGATAAAACGGTAGAACAAAACATCGGTAACAAGAAATCACCTCGTCTATTAATATTATTGATATTTATGGTTGAACAAAGCATGCTCAAGTCTCTCACATTCCTACAAATTCTTATGGCGTCTCGTTCGACAGCCCTCTTAAGATCCGTCTTCTACGTTATCTACACAAAATTATTTATACACAAACTCCACTATACTTTTTCGAAAAAATTCGCTTTGCCAGATTAGAAAGAGGAAAAAACATTATTATTGCATTATACCGTTGCCTTGTATCTGAATGGCATTCTTACTTAAATGCGTCACGTCTTTGGAATATTCTTCCAGATACCCAACAACTTAATAGCAACTCAAAGCAGTTTTTATTTAAATTTTTAGAAATTTTTAAATTTTTTTATGTGTTCTTTATAATAATTGTTCTACTGTATGTTTGCCTTAATGTAATTTTTTAGATTTTGTATTCCATTACTTTAAATATAAGACTAAATCTTGTTGTTTAGGATTCGATTCTTTTTTGGATGCTTGAAACTTTTTTAGGATATTTTGCAAACTCTTCACGTAATATTTTATGAAATGAAATGTTCTTACTGATGACTTCGAACATGGCTGTAGTGAGCTGAGAAGAAAGAAACTTCCCTTTTTAAACATACTAGTAGATTCCAGCCCTCGAAATTCGAGTGCAAATTCTAGGAAATTTTATTTTTTCATTAAATAAAGACCCTAAGGGTATGCTAATAAATTATAGCCAATTCACAAATCAACACAAAAAAAAGAAATTCATTTTTTTACAAACACATTAACAAATTTAATAAACACACACATAGCATTGTATAATTTTGTGTATGTGTTAGTAGGAACTTTAACTGTAATTTACTCAAAATAAAGGAACAAATTTAAAAATCTGTAAATCTGCACATCGGCCAAAATGAAATACTTTTCAAATAACATACGTTGGGTCAAAATCGGGATAAGACTGTAGAAGAAAACATCAGTCACAAGAAATCGCCTAGCCTATTAATATTATAAATCTGGAATCGGTGGTAACGCATTTCAAAAAATACACGTACCAGTGTCCTTTCTTATTTCTTCAGTCTATGTATTAAATCATATATATATATATATATATATAATCGAAAGTATGTTCAATGGTTTAGCTTGGCTTGGCTAAACCATTGGATCTGTCTTGCTAAAATTCTTGCAGAGTCTTACTGTGTATCTGGAAGGAACTATAGGCTAGACTCCTTTCTGAAAATTTATGTCATGTCACCTATTATTAATGTTAGTAGCCATGCCGAAAATGGGCGCGATCGGATAAGTGCGAGTGGCACGTCCTATATAAAGTTATTATTCAATATCACATATATCGAGTATGATCGGTCAAGTGGGCGTGGCAACGCCCATACAAAATAAATATGTAATATCATACAACTGGAGTACTACAAAAGGGAAAGCCTTGACACTTTGTACGTGTCCATCAGCATTAATGTGAGTAGTCAGATAAAAATGGGTGGGATAGGATTGGTGGACGTGGAACTTCCCATACAAAGTAATTATTCAATATCATATATCTCGAGTACTATATAAGAAGATTTGAAAATTTGTATGAGATCATCTATTATTAATGTGAGTAGTCGCACAAAAAAATAGATATTAAAAATCTTATATCTGGACACCGCCCATACAAGCTAAATATCTAATATCATATAACTGGAGTACTATAAAGTAAAAAGCCTTGATACCTTGCACAAGTAATGTGAGTAGCCAGATCAAAAATGGACGGGATATGAAGTTGTATTGAAAAGTAAATTAATTCTCAATGTGATTAGTCGCGGAAAGTATGGGCGGAATCGGCAAAATCAAAAACCAGCAAATATAAAAAATTGCCAAATGATATTCTAAACTCAGTGTTGCCGAATTTAATTTGAAACCACCACGTTTTTCACATGGGCAGCTATATGTAGCTTGTCACAGAGTAGGATCTCCGAAAAATTTTAAATAAATAATAAAAAATATAAAATATATTTGTTGTGCAATACCAACTTCATAGGAAATATATATAAACATATGTACATGTCAATATGTCCCGATAAGTCGTAGCGAAGTACGATAGGGCATACTAGTAATGTATATACAAATTTCCAAAAGTATTTAAAACATGGTATTTAACCCATTTTCAACTGGTGTTCGATTAATCGAACAGCAAGGTTGTCTATTTTGAATAATTGTTTTAGTTATGAAGGTAAATGATATCAGGACGATAGTGAGTATCATATATTACTTTGATCTTTTGGCTATTTGAAAATTATATTTACCAACCCCCACCTCCCCCTTAATTTGAGAGGGGGAGGGGTTGAAAAATGCCTTGCCGGTAGACCTGCTTTGTAAATTATATTAAAAATATGTAAATAAATAAAACTAAAAAAATAAACATGAGGTCTTATAGGCAAAGAACCAAATATTATTTTACAATAAAAAAATCAACACCTGACAACACATGGATGGCACAGGTATTACTCAAAATAGATGTTCGATTAATCGAACAGTGGCGGTCATCACATACAATGAAACATATAGCAATATATATGAATAGACAAGATTATTTAAGTAAAAATAAATGTTTATTGAATATTGGCTTTGTCCACAGTATGGTATAAAACTAAACAAATAGCCCGTTGACGAACAGAGGCACCAAAGTTTATATCCAAAACGAATCGGCTTTCCCAGAATAAACATTTTGCAACTGTGACGGCCGAAATAAGGCACCATCTGCTCGTTTATAGACAAAAACTCTGACCAAATGCCAAACTGTTTAAACTTTCTGTTTATGATGTCAAAGAATGGACGAAGCTGAAATCATTAAAATATAAATAAGGAAACTTGAATAACGATAGTGTAATAATTTATACATAGTACCTTGGCCATCTTATCATTACCATCTAATTCATCATTATTCGCAAAATGGATGTATCTCTTCACATGCATGAACGTAGCTCTCGACATTGCCTGTTTTATTATTGCAATTCCCATTGACAGCTGCGAAGACCAATAATCCTCAATTGAAGGCAAAGAGTGGTGGCCCGATATCAGTAAAATCCCCAAAAATCTTTTCAATATAACTACGTCCAAATGAAAACCAGCGTTGTTCTGTGCCGCAAATCGGTTAGTCTCAGTTATGATATGATCCAACACCTCCCCATCATAAAACCTTGAGAATAATTGTACTGGTGACAGATCCTTTAATAACTCACACAGATCTTTCTGCACATCGGTCAACGGAGCTGCCTGAGACGATATATCGTAATGAAACTCCTCTTTTCCTTTGTTCCTGGACCATTTTGGAGTTCCAAATGAACTCAATGGCGTATAGCTGAATCTCGGTTTCTTTTGCGGTGGACCAGTCGATTTAGCAGCCGATTTGGAAGTTGATGGCCAAGCCTCCGGTTCAGTTTCCACAACCTCTTCATAAGCAATATCCACATGAATGTTTCGCTCTTTCCAAATAGCCGGCAATCTCAGTCAAAGCAGTTTGATCTTCATTAATTGCGATGGTATTCTCGTCGATTAATTCTTCATCGGATACTTCATGTACATTGGGTGGGAGTACGTTGACACACTGAACCGGATTTTCGTCATCGCTCCAATTCTCTAAAATATCTTCATTGTTGTTTTCTTTGAACGTGCCATTTTGCAATTCTGGAATCGAGGAACAATACATATTCACAAACACTCGGAATTACATATCAAACGAATCTATAAACTACTAGGTTCTCACCATTTATTTTTCGAAAAACTATTAAAATATAAGAATATGATAAGCAGGCACAAAACAAGTCTTTTCTTCAGAAACACACAAAAGAAATGTCAAAGCGCTATCATTTGGCGGGAAAAATTGACATTTCGTATTTGTATGGGATTTTATGGTATGTGTTCACCGCCAGTGTTCGATTAATCGAACACTTTAATTTTTTACATTTCAGGAAAACGGGAAGAGGTAGAAATTTTTTAATGACAGATTTAGAATCAGGGGGCCATAAATAATCTAAAAATATACCTTAAATAAAAAAATTCTAAAATTTTTGCAGCGCGGTTGGAAATGGGTTAAGAACACAATTATTTTCGTTTAATAGCATTAATATTTGAAGAAAAATCTATGAAATTAAAAAGATCATAAATATTTCAGATAATCTTCAAAACGTATCAGTATTTGCGTATCTATAATATTAATAGGCTAGGCGATTCCTTGCGACCGATTTTTTTGTTATACCGTTTTATCCCGATTTTGACCAAACATATATTGTTTGAAAGCTATTTCTTTTTAGCCATTTTGTAGATTTGCAGATTTTTAAATTTTTTCCTTAATTTTGAGTAAATTCTATTTAAAGTTGCTACTAACACATACATAAAATTATACAATGCTATGTCACATTAAGCATTTTTCTATGGCATTTTATGGAAGGCAATTTAATTTGTGCTAACCTTAACCTAGACGGTATATTATCAAAATGATATGGATATAGATTTCGCAAGCAGAACAGTTAAAATATATTTTGAATATATGAGAATCCCAAAAAACAGAACCGTATTCCAATTTCAGACTTTTTCCATCCACATATAAAATTTTTATTTGGAAAACTGACAACCCTAATTGAAATGTTTAAACTGTTTTATTCCACAATGAGTTTTGTCATTTTGGTTTTATATTTTTACAGTTTCAGTCAGGTGGTTTAACTTATAATTTCTTGTATACGTTTAAGGTAAAGAATTTAAAATTTTTAGTCAAAGGTCCTTTTGAATACTAAGTATGTATAACATTTACTCGTATATGACTAACAAGCCACCAACTACAAAAAATGTTTTTTAAGAAACCATTAAAACGAATATGTGTTCATGTTCTAATAAGGACATTTGTTTAGGTAGCTTAAGTTCTTTGTGTTTCGATGGTCTAAGTGAGTTGATGATTGTACAAAAATATGTTGGTTTATGTTGAGCATAAAAAGATTTATATAGAATTACAAGTTTTTTTTTTAGTTATAAACAGTTAAATACTTAAAACCTAAAAAACTAACATGGTGACATATACGAGGGCTGTCTGACATGCACATAGATATTTGCAGTAGTTTGAAAATAAATTACTCTTTCGAAGGTAAGTTTCAAAAAGCCATGTTTCAAATTGGTTCCCACACCAAATCTAGCAGGATAAAAAAAATGTATGTCAGATAAAAAATAAATTATTTTCGAGAACAGCCAGATAACCAATTTTTTAAATTAGGCCCCCATTTGGGTCCACACACTTTGCGCTTCGAAAACAAGATCAAATTGATACTGGTTTAAATCTATGATATAGCTCTCAAATCATCCTGGATTATAAATTACGAGCCTTGAATTGTTTACCTCTGTAAATATGTTTAGAATTTCATTACATTACTTATAAGTTATCAAATAAAGATGAAACTTGTCAAATGTAGAAATCGTGATTTTCTGTCATATACTTATAACAAAAAACAAGTAAGAAAATTATAGTCTAAGTCGAAAAATGGACCGATCGTGACCATATTTGGTATAGTCACTATTTTTTTTTTTTTTTGCTAATTTGTGGCTTGTTTTTGATAGATTTAAGTGAAGATCGGGAAGCAGCTCTATATGGGGGCTATAACTAAGAATTGTCGTAAAGTGATGATTTTGGACCACTAATTAGCGAATGTAATAAGCACACAAACACCAAATTTTATCGAGATTTATACGATAATATTGATCTTATGCCGATTAAAGTCTATCTGAGAGGGGTCACTTGTATGGGGACTAGGTCTGAACATGTTCTGATTTTCACCAATCTCAACAGCGTTTGTCATATGTTCGAAAGAAGTTGCCATACCAAATTTCATCAAAATACAATTTATATGTTATGGTATTTTTATGATATTTTTTTCTTTATTTAAAGATATTAAGTATAATATATCAATATAAACATAAGCAGATAATAGGATATAGTTAATAATATTGACTTAAAGTCGTCTGTTATTGTATAAATATTTGGAACAATTTGTGTATTTTTAAATTAATTCAGATAAATTAATTTATTATCATCTTTCTGTACTTTAGTGCATTGTTTACATAGTTATATAATTTTCTCCATCCATTTGGTGTTTCACCGTGTAAAATATTTGTTAATTCGTTTTATTTAAAAAGATTTTTCCTAAATATCTTTATCTGAATTCTCTGAGTATTTGGCATAACGTGAACTAGAGTTCATCTTCTCTCATGTTACAAAGGCTGCACGTTTTATTTACCGTATTATCGAAGGTGCTTCCATTTAGAGGTAGAATACCGCAGCTGTGGTAACTTTTAGATATTTGTAAAATCGAGATCTGCTGTTCAAAGATTGTTCTTGTATTTGAGTAATCGTTTTAGTTTTAGTTGCTGTAGCAGCAACGTTCCTCTCCGCGACCATTCTTCTGCTGTAATATCATTTAAAAAACGTACATCAAACTTATTTCACATTTTATTCATTTGGTCCGCCCAGAATATGTTACTTCTCATTATTATAAAGGATAATTTATGGAGAAGTCTGTTTTGGCTATATTAAAAAATAGTTTTATATATGAAGGTTTAATGTAGCTTACTTCAGCCTTTGTTTCCAAGTTTAAAGCATAATTCGGTATAAAATCTAGCATTCTTAAAAAATTTTAAAAAGTACCTCCACAAGGCATCTAATTTATGAAAGAAATAACCGGCATCCCCAAATATATTAATACTTGTGGCCTGTAGTTTGGTTACAAGGTTTACATGGGAACACACAGACGGACGGACAGGCGGATGGACATCACTAAATCGACTCAGAAAATGATTCGACACGAAAAATAAATCAGAGTGCATCGGTATTTTTGGTAGTTACAAACATCAGCACTAACTCAATACGCCCTTACCACATAGTAGAATAATATTAATTGGCTAGGCGATTTCTTGTGACCGATGTTTTGTTCTACCGTTTTATCCCGATTTTGACCAGATGTATATTATTTGAAAGATATTTCTTTTTAGCCGTTTTGCAGATTTACAGATTTTTAAATTTTTTCCTTTATTTTGAGTAAATTGCATTTAAAGTTGCTGCTAACACATACATAAAATTATACAATGCTATGTGTGTGTTTATTAAATTTGTTAATGTGTTTGTAATAAAAATGAGTTTGTTTGTGTTGATTTGTGAATTAACTATTATTGATTAGCATACCTTTAGGGTCTTTATTTAATGAAAAAAAAACTTTCCTAGAATTTGCACTCGAATTTCGAGGGCTGGAATCTGCTAGTAATTAATTATTAGTTTTAAAAGACTTTTTTTTTTAAGTTTATCTGAAAAGTAAAAACTCACGGACTTGCGGTCATTTAAAAGTAGTTGCATAGACTTATTTAATAATTTTCTTGATACTCAGTGACTAATTTTAATTGTTAGTTGGCAGTTATACCATATTTTTCCAAGTAAAATGAGGAAAACAGTGCTAATCATGTATTAAAAAAAAAGATAACTATTTTTATTAATTTTCAATAACCTTATATATTATTTGTACATTTGATATCACTAAGTATTTAATGAAAGCGTGTATCAACAATAAAAATATGAATTACGTTACAATTTTTTTTTTATACCTGCTCATTTTTATTTTATATATGAACATGCCATTCTCTTCATTATCTTCAGGCCATAGTGTTTTTTTTTAGTATAAAATTAATTAATTTTCATATGTTTGAAGAGAAAAATTTTAGTAGAAACATTTTTAAAACTTTTATAATTAATCTTTAGTCCATATTTGTTTTTCCAAAATCTTCTTTATCATTTCTTACTCTCTATAACATTTCGAATAAAAAGACAAAACTAAAATTGAAAACTAAAAGAACCATTACATTTTTTTTCAAAAAAAAAAAAAAAAAAAAAACATTCAATATTGTTCAATATTTAGTAAAGAATTCGCTATTTTTACAACTTCGCGGCATCTACGTGGCATGGATTCAATAAGGTTGTTAACAATATTGAATATTTAGAAGTGAATGCCCGACCAGCTACTCGCCGCTTTAAAATGCCAAATAAGTTCTCAATTAGGTTCAAATCAGATGTTTAAACCCCATTTTCAGCGAGCCACTCTTTTTCCAGCTACGAAGTACGTTTCGGGTCATAGTCGTTTTGAAATATCCAACGAAGTGGCATCTCCCACTCAGAGTGTGGCATCATAACATTACACAGTGCAACACGAAAAAATATAACAATATTACGGACACCACGACGTGATAAAAGATAAAAAAAGACCCGTATCTCCCAGTGTTGCCCCCCCAAGTTATGCACTTTTTTATGGGCCTCCAAAAATTTGGGGCCTCTGTTTCATTTTTGCAAAAAAAAAGTGATAATTTTCTCAGGCTCATATCTTGCAAACCGTTCGGAATTTTGATTTAATCTTTCTTGTCATTAAGAACAAAAACATATAAAATCAAAAACTTCATCTTCAAGAGCAAAGTCGCAAAAAACTTTAGTGCCATTTTGAGTTTTTTGCAAAAAAAATAAAATAAAAATTACCGGTTCTTTTAGTTTACAATTTTAGCTTTGTCTTTTTATTTGTAATGTTATAAAGAGTAAGAAATGATAAAGCAGATTTTGGAAAAACAATAATAAAATGCTTAAAAATGCAATAGAGGTCAATAGTAATTTAGGTTGCTTTTGTTCTGACCAACACTGTATATATTAAAGACATTTTGCACTAAACACTCTTTCGAAGTCAGTGTTTAACCCTTTAATCGACAGGATAGAATTAAGGAGTTTCGTGTCCTAAAAATTTTGCTTTCGGTATAATTTTGGTATGAGAAACACGAATCCGATATCTGTTTTAGGATATCTTTTGTAGTTTGGCCGCCAGGGGAGGAAAAAGGATGCCGGCCATATGGCCGGTAAATCGGTCTACGGGTAAAAAAATTAAACATTTGTTTTTTGTGTAATATTTTTTTTTTTTTTTTTATTTATTAAAGGAAAGGTAAATACTAAAATTATAAGAATATATATATTAGTGGCGAGTGTGGTAGTCTTTCCAAAAAATTTTTGAACCCGAATAACATAAATTTAGTTGATATTTTGGGCAAAAAGTATGGGTTTCTGATTTTTTGCAGTGTTTGCAAGTTTTTTTACGTCATTGCATCCATTCAGGAACATGGTCTATTCCATCGTACCGTATGTCCTCAACAGGATGTGCTGTCTTTTTCCCTACAGCAGCACTTGTTTTGGGCTGCGGTTCAAAAGAAGGTCGACCGACTGGTCGTTTTTGGCTAAAAGCGCACAGACCTCGTGCAATTTTGATACGAAATTGATACAGTCTCATGGTTTTTTCTGGTGAACTTTCTTCTTCATCCTGAACAGAATCTTCTGCAGCAGATCTGCGATATAAAATGAACACATTTGTGACAGCCATATCGAAAAGGTGATGGAAAATGCGCATCGTTGCGTCCGTTCCTTCCCATGTAAGAGTCCATAAGGTCAACTCCCCCCATATGCGAATTATATTCGCGAATAATTTGGGGGTAGTCGACATGAATATTCTCTTTTTTCTTCTTGTCGTAACGAGCCGTTTTTACTACCTGTGTGTCTGTATTAGATTTTTCGAATGATTGAACTCCAACGTATGTTGAACATAGCCTTACATTCTTGGTGTCTTTGCAGAGGACTGTTGTTAGGTTGACACCGTAAGCACTACCCATATATTCTACCACATGACCTCGATCTGTGCTCTTCATTTGGGGATCTGTGTCCAGCGGAAGTTTAGAATCAGGAATCTTATTAGAACGTATTGTACCTAGAGAAAAAATCCCACGAGCTCGCAGATATACCAAAAGTGGCAATGACGTATAAAAGTTGTCGAAGATCTGGTGTTCCTGGCATGATGACATTGTCTCCAGCACCGTTATATATTTCAAATTGATACGAATATCCAACACACAAACGAGCATTCTTCGGTACTGTGTCGGAGCGTCCATTAAAAATATTTGCAACTTTTCGAATTCGAAATAGTGGATCATATCCCACTTCTCCTTTTTTCATTCTATCAGCTTCATTTGAAAAGCACAAATACTTTTTAATTTTTTCAAATTTTTTGATAGGCATACACTCAGGAATATGCCTAAATCCGAATTCATCCCAATGGGACTCCATGTTTGGATAACGGAAAATGGCCATCACCAATAGAATTCCGACATATTTTCGTATTTTCTCAGCATCCACGTTGAATAGATTGTTAATGTTTTCGGAACGTGCATTCCGATTGGTTTCGAGAACAATCAAATCAATAAGTTCATCAGTGAAAAATAACAAAAATAGTCTATCGGCGTCTTCAGATTCTTCACTTCATCTGACAATGCACTATTGCCTCGAAATTCCACTTCCTTGACGTGTAATCGGACTGAATTATTTCGCCAGAGAATTTTTGCGAACTGGGTTGAATTTTTGTCAATCATATCTAATGCTTAAAAGGGGACATAAAGAAAATGGCATACCGACTTTTTTATTGAAATACCTGGAAGAGTAAATCCACCTGCTGAAGGTATAATTTGAGGTCCTGTAGCTCCTATTACTGGTAATGGTGATTGGGGTCTCTTTGCTGGCTTGAAAGCCAATTTTGTGGTTGAACTCGATGTAACATTTTCGATCAGAGTCGATTGTCTGGAAGCTTCAGCACTGGTTCCAGGTTCTGCTGTTGAAATATCTGGTGTTAAAGTTTCTGCAGTTATAACTATTGATGTTGAATGTAAAATTTCGGAAATGATCTCATCGTCGTCGGGTGTGATCATATCCGCCAAATAGTTATAATCTGGATCGATGTCGTCATCATCATCGTCTTCGTAAACTGATTCGTCATCTGAGTCCACTATCGAGTTCATGAGGTCAGCGATTTGTTCATCGCTCTTTTTTGAAAAATTTTTCCTTCTTCTACTTTCTCCTTCTGTTTGCTCATCATTACTTTTCGGCCTACCTCTTTCCATTATCTATAGAACAATGTTGTCAAAGAACAGGTTTAGTTTTATACGAATCCGTCATTTTATTCCAAAATATTGTAACAAAATAAATTTTCTCACACTGTGTATTCAAAAATTTTTTTTGCCTTTGACAAATGGCCGGCATCACAAAACACACAAAACAGCACTAAATTATCATTTTTCACAATAAATAATTTTATATTGGCTTTACAAACATTGTAAATACATACCAAAAAAAATATGAAATCAAGTAGTATTATAGAAACGGTATTTTTTATGATTCAATACACTTGTTCAAAAGCAATAATTTTCACACCAAAATTGGTCACTCGTTTCACTCAACTGACTATAACTGAATGACGAATAAAGCTACAATAATAAAACAAGTGCCGTCAGATGCACAAATTCTTCACGAATTTCATTTTACTTAGCTAAAATGAATAAATGTTTTACTTTTTGAAATAATTCAATTAGACCAATGCCGGCCATATGGCCGTCTTATCGATTAAAGGGTTAAGAACGGAAAAGTCAATATAACTACAACGAAACTTGATAATTTCAAATGCGAGAGTTCATTGACTCTTTTTTTTTTTGAAGTTATTTTCTCACTTAGTTTTATATCGTTGAGGAAATTTTCGTTCTTTTCGATTTCATTTTATCTTTCACAAATTCTTTTATTTTTGAAAAATAACGTTCTCGCTGAGTGAAGCCTTTTTTTAAGTAATAAATTCAGATGGCTCCCTCGCATATACGGGTTTCTTGAACTGAGCAATTTTTTTTTTACTAATTTCTCAGTGCAATTGAGAAATTTCGAAGGAGGGTAAAAGTACTAAGCCACCCACCAAAACTTTCCCTTACATGTAATGAGCTTTAGAATAAGGAATCAAAAGTGTTCAGTAGTTACCTTTCCATTACGAAACCCATTATTTTAACATGGGGTGTCATTGGAGGAAAGGCCTTACCTTACCTTACTTGGTAGATAGATAACAAGAAGGGGTTTCAGTAATTTGTTACATGTAGGGAGTAAAAACGAAACATTGGTATCGCACAATATGTTGTAAATAACGTACAGTGGCTCACAGCTTATTTTATGCAGTGCATATTTTCCTTTTTAAGGCTCCATACCAAAGAAGTTAACAGGAATTAAAAAAAAAAATCTGATATCATTTGAAAGAGAAAGAATTCTAGTTTAACAAAAAAACTTCATTTATTGCAAAAATCCATATCTAAATAACTTAAAAATAAGAAAACAGCAAATACTACTTTTTTCATCTCACAGCTTATTTTATGCAGTCACTTCTCTTTGTAACGGTACATCATTGTTGCGTCGCCCAGCAATGGTTTTTTTCATATTATTCTTTGTTCTACTTCTAGAAATGGAAAGCGTTGAATTTTAAGTCTAATTTTGTTATTTAAAGTGTCAGTTGCAAAAACAATTCAAATGGGTAAGAGGACCACACTAGAGCAACGAGAATTGGTAATAAACCATTTCAAAAATGGCCATTCGCAGCGAAAAATAGCTAACATAAATTATTCTACAGTCCAAAAAATCATTCAGCGCTTTATTCGTGAAAATCGGTTGCACAATAAAGGCAGAGAAGCACAGAATAAAATCTTTAACGATCATGACGAGAGACATATTTTAAGAAAAATAAAGGCCAACCCAAGGCGCTCAGCTCCAAAACTGGCTTCCGAAGTTCAAGCCGACCTGGGCAAACAATGTTGTGTCGAAACTGTTCGCCGTGTCCTGCGCCAACACGATTTTAATGGCCGAGTTGCTCGCAAGAAGCCTTTTATCAGCTCAAAAAACAGGCAATGCAGATTCAACTTCGCTAAAGATCATGTTTCCAATAATGCAGCGTTTTGGAATTCGGTCATCTTCGCCGATAAATCAAAGTTCAACATATTCGGCTCATATGGTATGTCCTACGTGTGGTGAAAACCGAATACTGAACTCAAGAAAGAAAACTTAAAAGCAACAGTGAGGCATGGTGGTGGTAGTGTTATGGTTTGGGCCTGTATGTCGGCTGCTGGTACTGGGAATTTAATATTTATTGAAACAACAATGGACAAATTTAAGTACCTTCAGATCCTAAAGGACAACCTGTTGCAGAGTGCAGAGAATCTGGGTATAAAATCAGATTTTCGTTTTTATCAGGACAACGATCCAAAGCACAAATGCCACACATTTGATGACGCCGCCACCACAGTCGCCAGACCTTAATGTTATTGAAAATTTATGGTCTATATTGGAAGCAAACATAAGGAAACACAAAATTTCAAACAAAAATGATCTAAAGGAAGCTCTGAAAACATAGTGGCAGAATATTTCGCCTAGTGTTACACAAAAACTGGTCGCATCGATGCCACACCGCCTCAAATCTGCTGTAGACAATAAAGGCTATCACACCAAATATTAAATCTACTTATTACCAGTCGTAATGTCAAGTTTCGAAAATCATAAGTGCCTGCATAAAATAAGGTGTGAGATGAAAAAATGCAATATTTTTTGTTTTCTTATTTTTAAGTTATTTAAATGTAGATTTTTGCAATAAATGAAGTTTTTTTGTTAAGCTAGAATGCCTTCTGTTTCAAATGATATCAGATTTTTTTTTTAATTCCTGTTAACTTCTTTGCTATGGAGCCTTAAAATGGAAAATATGCACTGCATGAAATAAGCTGTGAGCCACTGTAATGCAAATTTTAACAGCTTTTGCTGCGTTTTTTGTCCAATGATGCGAAATAGTTTTTTTTTCATTAAATTTAGCTCATTATTTATAGTTTTTACTAATAAAGGGTGATTTTTTAGCTATTATCTTTTTGGCAACACTGGTTTAAACAGCTGACGCACGCTTTGTGTTTTGTTTCATTGTCAAACATCTTCAGTTTGGTCTATAATTTAACCATGAATCATCTTACAAACGAATTTTATGTCTTTTTTTTTGGAAAACTTTCCTATAGCTCTTAAAAAATCACCCTTTACAAAGAGTGGTCATTACCAGTAAGTATTTACATAAATCATTATGAGGAGGTCCTTACATTTAGCTAGAAGTTATCGAAAGGTATGGGGTTAACATTACCATGTAATTCAATGGTAATAACCAATCATTACCAAGATTTTGTTGGGCAGTATAGTAAAAGGTCCAAAGGGTTTCTCAAGCCAAATTTTTTATCTTGTTTTATCTTGTTTCCCTATCTTGATGTTTGTTTGCTTAGTTTTTTCGCTATAAATCAAGAACCATTGATGATTTCTCCTTTCATTCTTCAGCAAAACTTCAGAATATCATTCATCGAATGAAATCTTCAAAATATTTTAATCTTGTCTTGAATGAGTGATATTTTTATTATTAAATCAGACATACATTAGCATTCTTTATTCTATTTTTACATGGATAAACATGTGTTAAAAAAATTGTATATTTAAGCCTTAGCTACAATTTTGCTGAAGATTGAAATGAGAAATTCTTAATGGTTTTTGAGTTATAGCTGAAAAATAATGACCCCGAAACTGTGTCACAATGTTGTTTGTCCGAGACTTCTATATTATTTTCAAAATAATATCAAATACAGGATTGATATCATCCTCCAAATAATGAAAGAATTACACGTATGTGCATTTATCCTATTTGTCGATATAACTCAACAGAAAGTCTTTAGTCAATTTTTTTATCTTATAAAATTTTTGTTTTACTGACGAATAAAGGAACCAATTATACAGTGCAACAGTTAAAAAAAAAATACACGGACTTGACAGTATATGTTTGACTCTACTACCTAAGGGTAGTGATGCCCTACACTCAGTTTGAGGATTTTTGACGACCAATTTCTTCTTATGGACCTCAAGAGATTCCGAAAATCAGTGGGTGTTATAAAAATAAGTGTTTCCTGCATTTTTTTTTTTATTGGGCAAAAAAAAAGTTTGTTTCACTTTTTTCACTGTCAATATTTGAAAAAATCGTAGCCACGTTCCAGCTTAACTTGTGAATATATCAGTACAATCTTAACGTGTCTAGTCACCCTAAATAGTTTTTGACTACACTGTATCTATATTTTATTTTTATACCCTATACCACTATCTGGTCACTTTATTATACCACTATGTGGCCAGGGCATAATGACTATGTGCTGATGTTTGTAACTACCAAAAATATTTGACCTAGACCCATCTTTTATTACACCAATCGACTCAGAATCACTTTGTGAGTCGACTTGGCGATGTCCATGCGTCCGTCTGTGTATCCATGTAAACTTTTTAAATTAAACTACAGGTCGCCAATATGAAAATATTTTGACACAACTTAGCATGTGAGCTTTTATCAGCCATAGGATGAATGCTGTTGAAATTGGTAAAAATTGGTTAATGTTCAGACCTAGCCCCATACAAATGGCACCTATGAGATCGGACTAAATTGCCATAAGATCAAAATCTAATCTAGGTCAAATTTTGTTTCTGTAAGTGTATTACATCCACTTATCAGTAGTCCAAAAATAAACCCTATAGGACAATTCTTAGCCATAGCCCCCATATGAAGCTGATTCCCGATCTTCACTTAAATCTATCAAAAGCAAAAATTGTTGAACAAATTTTTCTCAAATTTGTTATGTATATGTTTTTGCAAAAAAATAAGTCACCTTACTCAGGATCGGTCCATTTCTGGAACTAGTCCCCATATAGATATAGCATCCGATATGAACTTTTTCATATCTGCAGCCAAAAAAATTTATAAAAATTCCACTCCAATTTGGTTTATGCTTATTTTCTATATCCAATTAGTTGGGCCTAAGAGATAGGGTCTCTAAACGCATGGTATAGGGTATCGTATAGTCGGTCTAGATCGACTATAATTTTCTTACTTGTTTAATTTCTAGTTGCTGTTGCTTTTTTGTTGTTGGTTTGCCTGGTTTTAGTTATCGTTATTTATTCTGTTTTTTTTTTTTTTTTTGATAACATTGCAATTAAATGCAAAGAATTAAACTTAACAAAAAATATATTATGTTGATTTTGTTTTGGCCAATATATAATAAATTTTTATTTAATTTTTAGTTTTTTGTAAAATTTCTAAAAAAAAAAACAGCTGACAAGGTTTCATTGGAAATGGAAACTAATGTTTACAATATTTACCCAACGTTTCGAAGCTTATTTGGCTTCCTCTTCAGAGGATATTTTTATTCAATCTGTAAATCACAATATTTATACTTACAAATAAATACAATTATTCTCTAACTAGTTTTACGTCCTTTAATTTTAATTGTTTGTCAACATGTTTAACATGTCCGTCTGTTTAAGGTGTTAGTTGGTGGTGATTGTTTATTTTTCTTTGTCTTCTTTGGGGTTCATCTTTGTGTTAAGTTTTTTCTGTATATGTAGGCTTTCCAAAGTAAAACGTTTGTTTGTATTGTTTTCTATGTCTAAAAAAATAATTTGTTTTCGTATTTAAATTTTGACTAAATTAGTAAAGTGGAAATATCTGTCGTAAACCAAAAAAAACGTTAATAAATTTTTAAAGGAACTCTGTACAAAAAAAAAAAAAAAAAAAAATCAAAATATATTAAAATGGATTTAGTGCCTTTGGTAGTAGAATCGAACCTATGCTTTCAAGTCAGTGTAATTTTTTATAGTCTTAATTTGTCGCACTGTGTTATGAGTCTCTTTGACCAAAAAGTTTAAATTTGGAGGGAAGTTGTTCAAATAAGCACAGTATTGTTTAGCATGAACCATTGTAGTTAATAGGCGCTCAATGCACTAAAAATGGAAACGAAGAGCTATAATTATGGGTAGTTAAAATCGTGGTTTACAAAATACACACATCAAACACACAATGTTCTGTTCTAAAGCAGCCGACACATATTGTTATGTTCATATCAATTTTGTGTGTTTCTTAATTTTGTACAGTGCCGAACACAATCATGACTGTGTTTTGTTTTAATATATCGTAATATACACGAACATTTTTCTTAACGCATGTTCTTTAACGCATACCAAGAACCACATATATAAATGAGGATGTGCAAATAGTAATTTGTTCATCATAGCAAGAGTGGCAGATCTCAGAATATTCAAAAGTTCATGAACATAAAATATGTTCACATTGCTAATAAGCAAGATCGTTCGAAAAAAAAACATATTCTTCACTTGACAAAAGGCACACATTGTTATGGAGCAAGAACATAAAAACCCAGTTAGCATTTAATGAAATTACTACACGGTTTTATGAAGAATTTTGGTTTTATGACTAGATATTGAAATGAGACTAGATATGAAATGAGACTAGAATGAAGAAACACCAAAAACACACACATAGTTGATATAAGAAAACATACCAAATTGTAAAAGGCAAAAAGTAGAAAAGTTCCAATTTCTTAACATTTGCAATTTCATCAAGTAAAGTTAATTTGAAAAATTTCATAAGACTTTATGTGGAATGAAATTTTTCAAACATGGTTGAAAAATATGTGAAATTGAAAGCAAATAAGGAAACACAAATGTATAATATATTAAAAAAATTATTTTATAAAAAAAAAATTAAAGTAAATTTTACATATTAACCAAAAAAATCAAAAAATACGGAAATAAAAAAATTTTAAAATAAAAACAATTCAGAAACTTAAAGAAATATAAATAAAAAAATTAAAAAAAATTAAAAAATAATAATAAAAAAAATTTCAGGAACTTAAATATAAATTTAAATAAAAAAATTAAAAAAATAATAAAAAAAAAACAATTCAGGCACTTAAATATAAATTTAAAAAAAAAAATTTAAAAAAATAAAAAAAATGTATATTATGCAATTTTCATCTAAAACCTTGAACAGTAGCTCATATAGCTTCCTTTCCACTATTCGGCTCCGTACAATAGTCATCTGCCGAATTTTCGAAGCTACGGTAACCCCGCACACGTCGAAGTCGTCCATGGCTTCACCTTTTTTCGAATTACGGCAATATAGGGCAGGGTTCTTTACCATTTTAACTTCATTTGGCGGGCATGCCACTTCCACCTCATCTTTTTTCCGTGGGCATGCCGTTACCATCGCGTCCACCGTTGCACCCTATTAATGCGAATGATTTTAATTATATATCCGACACTCTGTGTTGAATCGTGAATTACTAAAATTGATTACCATACCTTTAGGCTCATTTAAATATTCAATATTCAAAATCAACTTGTTAACTTCAAAGTCGTTTTTCTCCAAAACTTATTTTCTGACCATAGGTCCCTTTTAACTTTCCGTGTCACATATATAGATTAAAAAGCATTGGAAGACAAAAATTGAATGAAAAAAATAATATTTCCTAGAATTTGCACTCGAATTTCGAGTGCTGGGATACACTAGTAAATAATTATAAGATAAAAACTTTTAAACAAATTTTTTATCTTTCGTTAGAGAACACAACAAAGAGTGATTTCGCAAGAAAAAAAATTATTTTAGGACTTAACGGGAAAATATTAAAATCAATTTGCAAATTTAGAATTTTGTAAAAGTCTCCAATGTATAAAAAAAGGAAAAATCTGAACTTTGCGAATTAAAATTTATCTGAACTATTTTCTAATGAAAACACAAAATCTTATCAATTTCGGAGTTGTGCAGGATATGATGGAGAAAATAGCCAATAATTTTTATATTGTTTTTTTTTTTTGCACATGGAAATTTTCAATTTTCATAATTTAATACGAAAAATAGCTTTTACTTAAAATCTTTTTAAACACTCATTTCAATTTACTCATTTCTATTAACAACACTTTTTTTTATAAGTTATTTAAATATCAATTCTGATTAGAATTCAACGATATCTGAAAAAGACAAAACCAATTTCAAACTCTGCGATATAAAACTAAGAAATCTTAATATTTTCCAAGTTGACGGGATATAGAAAATTATCGTAAATTGTTGAACATTATTAAAATTTTTGCAAAAATAAAAAACAAATTTTTTATGTTTTTTTATTGCATATTTTTTATAATATTAAGAAAAAATAATTTATAAATTTGTTTACCTTTTTAATAAGACCTTTTATTTAACATCTTTAATATCACCACATAAATTCAAAAAGAGATTTTTTGTTACTGCTTTTTTTATAAAATAAAGGCAATGATTAATATGAATTCGTCATTTAAAAGCAAAAACTTCCTAAATATAAATAAAAAAACTTTGTGTAATCTTAAAATAATTTTCATTTTTTTTATTACATATTTTCTCCTACTACATTTTTCCTTTATTCTGTTTTTAAACACCTCTTTGGCAATCCTCAAAATGGCTGCTCTCGCAACTCTTCTTCTTCATGAGCATTTTGAGTTCTGCCACTCTTGTTCATAAATATGTTCAATGTTCACATGAACATTCTGAGAACCGCCACTCTTGGTTAGTCAGATTATGATGAACAAATTTCAGTTTGCACATCCTCATTTATATATGATTCTTGCGCATACATCTAAAAATTAAAACTATCCAGTCGCGAACGAAAAAAAACGAAATTAAATCATAAACAATACATAAAATTTCTCTGTTTTCTATTTTATTACTATCTTTTTATTTTATTTTTCTTATTTTTATTTTTTATAACTGCTAATGAATTATGTAGAATTTTTATACCCTCCACGCCAGTGTGCAGAGGGTATATATAAGTTTGTCATTACGTTTGTAATAATTAGAAAAAAAATTTTGGACCCCATAAAATATATATATTTGTGATCCTTATAACAACCGGAGTTGATATAGCGATGTCCGTCTGTCCGTCTGTGGAAATCACGATCACGGCATCAATCGGGCAGCTAGGGTGCTCGTTGATATAAAAAATGATTTACTAACATCCTGGAAGTTTACCATTTAAAATCGTCCAAATCGGTCGATAAGGACCCGAGATTTGAATGAAGAACTAAAAAAAGTATTGAAAAAATATAATTTTCTATGTTGTTCTTGTCACGATCACGCCCTCAATAGTGCAGCTACAGTGATCATTTTTATTGAGAATGATTCTCCGTATTCATGGGAAGATTTCTATTTCAAAAATCATTAAAATAGTTGGAACAGGTCCAGGGAAATCTCTGAAAAATTAAAAGAAATGAAAAATATGATGTTTTTATATTGTTCTTGTTGTTATTCCGAATGTTGTGTTGTTGTCATAGCTGAACTTGTTGTTTTTGTGGTCGTTGTGGTAATAATATAATAAAAACTAAACCTTTGTAATTTTTTTTTTATTAAATCTGGTAGAAAAATTTAAAAGTTTCCATTGTTTTGGCATCACTAAAAAAATTTGTTAGTTAATATCTGTCATTACCACGAGCCTGCCTGCAAAATTTCAAATCGAATGGGTCACGGGAAATGGGTTAAAATCGATCCAAAATTTTTTCGACAAGCAGACACTACGAGTTAATATAAAGGGAGTAAAAATTCACCAACATCTAAAGCAAATAATAAAATACCTAGTTGTTAATATAAAAAAAAAAACAATGTAAATTTAACAAAAAAAAATTTTATGTATAAATTTATTTAAAGAGAAAAAACAAAAATAACGTATTTTTTGTGTGTAATATTTACATATACATACATACACATATTAAATAATACAAATCATATACATATATTCTATATATGTATATCCATAACAACTGCATGTTAGAAATAAATCGGTATATTATGTTATTTACATAATTTTCTGCAATATTTTGTTGTGGGGAAAATACATTTCTTTTGCATTAACAGAGTGTCACTTCATTTTGCTCAGCGTGACTATGCTACAGTAGATGGCGCCACAATTTTTGTTCTAATTAGCTTTGCAATAGTTATTTCTATTTTAACATGAATGTCAATATTTTCAACTAGATATCATACAGAACAATGTTAAGAGTATACACGGGCTGGTTTTTTATTTCATACGTTTTTTCATTATTCTTTTACAAATATGAACATAAGTTTGGCATATTAACTTTTTGTTGTCTTTATAAAATAGAGTTACCGAGTTCATCAATGATTTTTTTGCTTTCAAAACAGTTCTGCATAGTTATATAGAACTATTATTCTGCTTTACCTACAAAATATCTGATTGCGATTACATCTAATTTTTAAAAATTGTTTATAATTACTAAAGCATTATTATTCACATAAATACAAAATTTTACTTTTTAAATTTTCCATTTAAATTTAAGAAAATATGAATTCTAAAAATTGGAATTAAAATTTCCAATTATAAATTAGAAAATATTAATTGAATTTCAGAAAATCATATCGAAACGTCGGAAATAATAGTTTTAAATTTAGAAGACATCAATTGCATCTTTAATATATAAATTTTATTCGTTAAACACAAATTGAAATTCAAAAAAAAAAAAACACCAAATATGTTTACATTTAAAAAAAATATTGCCATTCAGGAGAAATTAATAACTTTTCAGTAACTTCTTTTAACGATTGTCGAATCGTTAAAAAAAGAAAATTGCAAAATTATCAGTAAAAATTTTAAACGATATTCGCTATTGTTAAAGTCAGCTGTTGTTGTTATTTAAACGACAACCATGTTTGTGTTGTTTATTCAATCGATAAAAACTTAAATTTTTAAGTTGAAATGTCTTCATACATATGTAAATAAAAATCATAAAATAGTGAAAATATTTTGCTTTTATTAAAAAACTTTTTTATATAAATAAAAAAATTAAATAGCATATTCAATTCATTATTTCATTTCCAAATAAATAAACAGAAATATTAGTAAAAAATAAAGATATTAAACATAAACATAAAATCATCCGGTCAAACACGAAGTAATTTGTTTTTTTCTATTCTTTGTGTTTTTCGCTTATTTTGACAGATATGCCACTCGTTTACAGTTTAAATAAATAGAAAAATAGATTTGTCGACTGTCGTTATGATGTGTGTACTTAGTGAATCACTTAATCCTTAGTGCAAACAACAATAGCTGTCGATATATTTTGCGATTGTCGGATCGTTGAAATTTACAGAATCACACTACAGAAAACATTAATTAAAATTCAATGAATTTTAGAAAACGTCAAATGATATTTAAGAATTGCGAACATAAAAATTGTTACATAAATAAACGCAATTTGATGAGAATGTTATTATACCCTCCACTGCAGTGTGCAGAGGGTATATATAAGTTTGTCATTCCGTTTGTAATAATTAGAAAAAAAAATCTGGACCCCATAAAATATATATATTTGTGATCCTTATAACAAGCGGAGTTGATATAGCGATGTCCGTCTGTCCGTCTGTCCGGCTGTCCGTCTGTCCGTCTGTGGAAATCACGATGACGGCTTCAATCGGTCAACTAGGTTGCTCGTTGGTATAAAAAATGATTCAGTAACATCCTGAAAAGAGTGGTATTTAAAATCGTCCATATCGGTTTATCTGGTCCCGAGAATTGAACGATGGAGTAAAAAAAGTCTTGAAAAAATATGATTTGACTATGTTGTTCTTGTCACGATAACGTTCTCAATAGGACAGCTAGGGCGCTTGTTGTTAGTGAGAATGATACTGCAACATCACGAGAAGGTTTCTGTTTTTTAAACAGTGACAATAGGTTTCATAGATGCCGAGAAATCACTGAAGAGTTAAAAAAAAATATGATGTTTTCCTATATTGTTATTCTAAATTTTGTATTTTGTCACAGCTGTACTTGTTGTTTTTATGGTCGTTGTGGTAATAATATAAAAATTCACCAATATCAACATTTTATGGTGTAATATTTAAGTTAGTTAATTAATAAAAGAAACTATATAAAATCAATATCAATATTCTCCGATTTTTATAAGATCACAAAATATTACAAATTGATACATATATACTGCTCTTGCAAATACCAAAATACTATAAATAACATTCATATATTCTGTATATGTATTTCGATAATAAGCGCATATTAAAAATAATAAAATATAAATTATTTTATTTATACAAAATATTGCAATTTTTAGGGTTGCAAAAAATAGTATGATTTTAAGGGTTCTACTTTTAGTACATACTTGCATTCAAAAGTAGTATTGAAACAATAAAATTCTACCCTGTTAAAAATTGGTGTTAAAAAAAAAATTTTTTTCTCAGATGATAATAATATAATGTCAATAATATTTAATTATAATACATTTTTAAAATTTATTATTTAATGTTTGGCGCAGGCAAACGCCATTCCCGGACTACCGAGAATTTAATGCACGATTTATTCCGCATTAGGAATAATCGCGGAGCTTAGCTCAATCAAAGTGCAATGATTAAGCCTCGCTCTGGGAAACATGCTTCCCTTTGCACAAACGCCATTCCCAGCTACAAAAAATTGTAGGCACGAGCTATCCACATCAGGAATAGTCGCGGGTTAACCTCAATCAAAGTGCAATGATTAAGCTTCGCCCTGGGAAGCATATATTCATTAATTTCTTAGCACAAACCGAACTTCTTATGTCACATTAAAAATAAACTAATTGAGAAGTACAATTCATCATTACGCTGTATTATAATACTATTTTCTAATTTTTCTACTAGCTAGTAAACAAAGTGATCGTATCATTGTAAACGAAATAGAAATGTAATTGTGTGCAGATTTGTTTTACTTAAAAAACTGTTTCTACAGATAGTGAATAAAATCCCAGTAAACATTTTATGCAATAAGTGATCATGTGGAGTCTTTTTTGACTCCTCTGTGCTATTAAAACAGTCATAAACGCTCTTTTGCTGATCACAAAATATTCTTTTTTTGGGAGGAAATATTACCTTACTCATCTTGAGAACCTTTTTATCCAATTTTCTGATTAATTTCGACTTATTTTTGATTCATATTTAATGTCATTTTTCTATAAATCACTTTTTAAGCGTAAGCAAAAATCATTTCTTAATCTTTTTCTAATACCACATGTGATTAATCAGTTTTTAATCATCAAAAGTGCTCGAAGAAGACACAGTAAGATGATTTTTGTTAAAACAATCTTCGAAATTATTACTGGGATATCGTATAATTTTGTTTACACACACATATACATAATGGCACCAGTTAGCCGAACTCTCTCATGAAACACATAGACGACAGCGGCTACACGACTACAGCCTGTCAAAAATAAAATACACACGTTTATGTGAAAACGATTATTTTGACACCAACACAGCTACACGACTACATGACCACTTTTGCTGCTGTAGTCAACTTAGGCTAATTTCTATTTTTGTTGGCTACAAAATAAAACAAGTAAGAAAACTATAGTCGGTCTAGACCGACTATACGATACCATATACCATGCGTTTAGAAACCCTATCTCTTACGCCCAACTAACTGGATATAGAAAATAAGCAAAAACCAAATTTGAGTGGGATTTTTATTAATTTTTTTGGCTGCAGATGTGAAAAAGTTCATATGGGATGCTATATGTATATGGGGACTAGGTCCAAAAATGGACCAATCCTGATCATGTTTGGTATTTTGCAAAAATATATACAAACAAAATTTGAGAAGAATCAGTGCATTATTTTTGTTTTTAATAGATTTAAGTGAAGATCGGGAAGCAGTCTATATGAGGCCAAAGGGATCATTTTTGGTCTACTCATTATTGGATGTAATGAACGCATACAAACCCAATTTGGGTAAGATCTATATGACAATTTGGGTCTTATGGCAATTTATGTCGATTTCATAGGGGTTATTTGTGTGGGGGCTAGGTCTGAACATGGACCGATGCTCACCAATTTCAATACCGTTCATCCCATGGCCGATAAAAGCTTATATACCAAATTTCATCAAAATATATTCATATTTGCGATCTGCAGTTTGATTACAAGGTTTACATGGACACACAGACGGACGGACGGACGGACGGACGGACATTGTTAAATCAACTCAGAAATGATTCTGATTCGATCGGTATAATTAAAGATGGGTCTAGGTCAAATATTTTTGTTACAAACAGCAGCACAAAGTCATTATTCCCAAACCACATAGTGGTATAGGGTATAAATAGTGTTGACAATATAACAAAATATGTAAAAGATATTAGTGCTATGAAATATTTTATTTTGTTGAAAAAATTAATCGCAAAATGAAATGCTATAATAATTCTATTAATAAGTAAATTTATTTATTTATTTTTACGTTATAATAAAGCATTATAAATAAGTAATATATTTAAGACAATTTTATATAGAATCATACATGTTTTTCTATTTTAATAAAGTTTAAAAAAAATATTATTGGCACTACTGAAATAAAAATGATTTTGTATAAAAACAGCTGTTTATATTGTTGTTATATGTTGCTGTCGTTTTCAAAAAAATTAAGTAGTTGACTACACGACTACAATTGTAGCCAGCAGCATTTGTATCCATGTGTTTGTGTAGCCTCTGTCGTCTATGTGTTTCATGCATAAGTAACAATTTCATTTAGTCTTATGAAAGCTTTTGAACAAAGCAGGTGTACGTCGCATTGTTTTGTGAAATCTTACATTGTTTTTTAATAGGTACCAGTGATGCCAGGAGATTTTTACAGAAATCTCCACGCTAATGAAAAAAATCCCTTTTTTTCCCTACGCCCACTTTTTTTCTCCCTACATTTTTCCCTACACTACTTTTTTCAATTTTTCAAAAAAAAAAAATTATTTTTAATTTGTTAATTTTCAATTTCAATAATGCAAAAATAACATAAAAACGAAAAAAATATCGTAAAAATAAGATAAGAATATCATTAGAATTACATAAAAAAAATATAAAAAATCAACAGATATTATAAAAAAAATATTTTTACTATTCTGTATAATTCATCTTTTTTATGGCTTTTAAAATTTACACATTTAAAATTTACACAATTAATTAAATTGGCTTGCAAATGGGATCTTATAACGTAAACAGAATTTTGGTTGTTGGTTTTAAAAGATATTTTTTTTAAGACATTGGTTATTAGCATGTATACTTAGATCTGATTTATCGCAATTTAATATTTTTTGACAAGCCTTGCATCTGTATTTAAAGCAGAGTTCAGAAAAAAAACTCACACTGAATAAAAAAACTCGTACATATATGTAAACAAACATAACTTAGACCAACACACACATATTTTTATTTTCATATCAATTATGTTTGTTTTTAAATTTTCTTCGGTGCCCAACACAACCATGACTGTGTTCGTTTTAATATTTCGTTATTTACACGAACATTTTTGTATCACGTACTTTTTGTTTCAATCACACATAAAGCACACATTTTTGAGTGTTGCTTTATTTGAAGTTCATGTTCTGGTACGTGTACTGAAAAAAAAAAAAATAGAACATGTATTGTACATAAACAATGTTTCATATGTATCACACGATGTGTACAACTTTTGTTGTGGGAAAATTTGACAGTACATATGTAAAAAACACATCATGTAATAGCACCTTTAATATAATCGAAGAGTTCTACAAAGATGGCTTACTTATGTAGGTATTAAAAAAATGCACAAAACAAGTAAACCGCACAAAAGTGTTTTTTACTTGTCATTCTTATTAAAGAATCCACGTATTTACTATCTCCATATTATAGAGTTATTACCAGATTTAAAAAAGATAGATATTTTTAATTTTAAAGTTTAAAATTGAAACGTATATAATATTTAGTTGTTAAAAAAAATTTTCAAAAAATCCCTACAATTCGACAAAAGTAAGAAATCTTTTGCAGTAAACACATAGACGCAAATCCATTTATCGATGCGTTACAAATGGAATGACAAACTGATGTAATAAGATCGAAAAATTAAAACTGATTAACGCTAGTGCTTTTAAAATATAAGACATGGTCAAGTATTCCGAAAAAGATCCGAAATTTAAAAATATATTTTGTTTAAAATCTTCTATTGACTTTAAAATTGTTAAACATAAATGCTGAAAATTCAGAGTATTTGTTGTAATAAATTACTAAATTGATCAAATTGTTTACATTTTCAAATATTTTATCTAAATTTGTTACAAATAGTGCAAGAAAACCTAGGTGGAGGGTATCAAAGATTCGGCATAGCCGAATTTTACACTCCTACTTGTTTATATATAAATTTTCACAATTTTTTTGGATGAATATTTGAAGTTTTTCAGAAAATAAAGATAACAAATTATTTTATTTAAAATGTTTGGGACATTTGGTTTTTTGCGTTCGGCATCCCTAATTTGAATATTTGTTATTATAAATTTATTCGCTTTGTTTTCCAAATATGGCAATATTTTAATAAAAAAGTTGAGAGAGTTTTTTTTTTTTTTTGGTTATTATTTTGTTACTCCATCCGACCTATATGGCCGCAAAGGAGAAATATTTGGCCAGTTAAAAGAAACTATACAGCCATCTCCAATTAGCACGATTTAATGCATATAGCCACCCTACACAACCATCACCTTTGAAATGGAAGTTAGGGCGAGCTATTTAATTAGCAAAAACTAAATTAAACGAGAAGTTATGTCATATAACCGGAAACGCATACATATAGATATATAACCTAAATGCATGCCGATCAGCAACCACGATGACCAAAAAGCAAACACCGAAATAATAGAAGAGACGAAAACCAACCCAAAGAATTTTCTAAAATAATTTGGTATTAAGTTTAACAAATTGTTTACTTTTTCCATTATTTAGTTTACATTTATTATCAATACTCAAACCGAGGTGGAGGGTATCAAAGATTCGGCACAGCCGAATTTAACACTATTAATTGTTTAAAATAAAATTGGTTGAAACAATTGTTGTCGTTATTATAGGCGTGTTTCAGATTTTTCCGAGTGAATAATGTTTTAATTTTTAGATGTACGCGTTGAAGAACATGTTCTGTTTTTTTTGGCAGTACACGTGCAAGAAAACGAACTTAAAATAAAGCTTCACTCGATCTGTGTGGTTTATGTGTGTTTGAAACAAAAAATACGTGATAAAACAATGTTCGTATAGATAACGAAATATTAGAACGAAACACAGTCATGATTATGTTGGGCACCGTACAAAATTTAGAAACACATATAATTGATATGAAAATAAAAATATGTGTTTGTTGGTCTGAGCTATGTTTGTTTACATATAAGAACCAGTTCTTTATTGAGTGTGTGTGTTTTTCTGAACTCTGTTTAAAATGCTCTTAATCTAGTGCAAAGCGCTAAGTTGGCACCACTCTTAGTTGATTTATGCGAATTTCAATAAAGTAGTTTTTCCAGCTCGATTTTCATATGAAATCACAGTGCGTTGTTTGGTATTTCTTTGGTTGCCATCCATGGAATATATTCTCAATAATTTGAATTGATAATTCTTACTACAACCAATTTCAAAGTCGAGCATGAAGAAGTGTAAACCGACAAAAAAGAGGTGGAGAACGGGCTTAATTGTTATTTTAAACAGTTCTCACTCAAAACAGTGTAACGAAGCTATCAAATATTGTTTTTTTTTTTTTATTTATTAACCAACACTCAGATGCAGTGCATTGTGTTGATCTCAGGAAAATAGGTTATGGGAAGGAGGAAAGAGGGAGTAGTGTTTGTGGATATTTGACTTAAATTTTATTAGATTATTACTGTCAGGAAAGGCCTCTGCGGGGAGTTAATTCCACATACGGCTAGTTCGACTGATAAAAGAATTCTCTGTGTAAACATGAAAAATATGCTCGTTCCAACAAACCTCACATTGGATTCTCATGCCTAGAACATCAGGAGTATCCGATTCCCCAATACCTATACCACCCATATATACCGATGACATTGTTGATTCCATGGCCCTATGGGTCAACATACAACATTGAGTCTTCAGCGCATTAAAATCAACCATATACGCTTTACCCCATCCGGTATTTTTAGCAGGTCTTGATTGAGCGTGTCATTCATTGTCTGCCTTTTGCCCCCAACCTCCAAGAGGCTTGGCCTCCAATTAAAGGAAAATGAATGACAAAAGCTGCTGTCATTTGCGAAAGAGTATATAGAGTGAAAAGTTTGACCAAGAAGGTCGTTCAGAAAGATAAGTAAAAGAGAAGGAGAAAGAACGGAACCTAGGGGTACCCCTGAATTAAGCTGAAACTCATTGGATGAGATTCCATCAATAACAACACGTATTTTTCGATCTCTGAGAAAACTCGATATAAATCGAGAGAAGTCATTACCGACCCCAAATGCAATAAGCTTTGATATCAGTGCACCGTTCCACACACGATCGAATGCCTTGGAAATATCTAGAGCAATCACTTTACTTTCGCTAAAATTGCGAATGGATCGACTCCAGTGCTCAGAAAGTAGAGCTAACAGGTATCCCGTAGAACGACTTCTACGGAAGCCATACTGACGATCATTAATAAGTGAGTTGGCCTCTAGGTAGTTCACAAGATGGAAATTAATCATGCTCTCAATCGCCTTTGAGAGTTTTGGAACCACCCTCGTATATATTTACTTGACAACCACGGCAGCATTGGTCTATAAGAGGCTCTTAGTTTTTTGTGAATAATATTTTTTTTTTATGGTGTTTTTATACGAACGTAAGTAAATACGTTTTGTATAATCATATAAAATGTTGCTTTGTCAATGGGTTTACCAGCGTCTTTAGCACAATACGTGTGTATTTTTTGCGCATATGTTTCATGGCGTCGCACAGTGGGTTCGATTTCCCCAAAATGGAGATTAATTCAACGAAGGGTCTAATTGATTAGGTAGTATTTTTTTTTGGATTAGTTATACATAAGTTATAAAAAAAAAAACAAAAATATTGTATACTTTTGAAGAGAACTTTTTTTATTTATTTAATTTAACTAATATTATATTAAAGAATTTGCATTAATATTTCTCAAATCAAGCAACTGGAGAGCCTTACGACATCCGATTTTGATGAAATTTGCTATGAGTGTTGTACCTTACACCACCAAGTGAAAATGACAATTTTGGAACTTTAACCCATTTTGTCCCACACTTGTCTAGTCATTAAATCATTTTGTTGATGTTATTCTTGGTTTTTATAGTGTTTTCCTATATTATTCGAGAAATGAAAATTATATTTATAGCCTTTTATCGAAAAAGTAGCAAAAATATATACATTTTATTTTGTAAAGTGTTTCTAACCTGTTTTTTTAGAATATATGTCCAAACTCTTCAGATTCCCATCCATCGACACCGTCACCCTCATCATCGTCATCTATATAATAAGCGATTTCTGTTTCTGTCGGCAAAATTGACGGCGAAATTAATAGCTCCACTGCTGATTTTGGGAGGTGTTTTATTTTATTTTTATTTAACTTCATTTTTCCAGAAATAATTGGATCTGAGGTTAATATAAACCTATTTAGTATATCCCGATTCGATTCCTCCCGGCTACATTTACGCGAAAAGTTTTCTCTGTAGTTTTTAAAATCCTTATTTCGAGCTTCTTGTGCTTCTTCTGACAGTTGGCCAATCGGTAATAAAGCGTGCGAAATGATTTCTGGACCATGTATTAAAAACTTGTGCAGAGTAGGAGGCATGTTAAACCACGGATATTTCTCTACAAAAAGTCGAGCTGTATTATATGAAAATTGCCTGAATTTTTCAACATCGATTTCATGACCAGAAGATACAACAATTAAAATTGTGTGCATCTTTTCAATTAGTTCAAAATCAATTTTCGTTATATCTGCTGATATACTAGCGTTTTCAAAAAATCTTCTAGCCGTGTTGCCATCATTCGAATTGCCGAAGCCGGGTTTTGGTTGGTCTATAATAAGACCAGTTTTATTTCTAAATTCCGTTTGAATTCGTCTCTTGTTTTCAGCAACTATTGTTTTATCGGAATCAGTTTTATCGGAATCAGTAAAAGACATTCATAAAAACGAATCCAACCATGTAATATAGATAGACCAAAATCCAACGTATCTGTTTTTACCTCCTTGGCGATCATTCTTTTCACATTATTAAAATCTTTACTGGATGACCCACATAAATAACACCTCTGGGTTGATTTTGTGTCTGTGAGTGCATTGCAAACTTTTCCATCTACCATTACTAACATAAGCTTATGAGCTACGCTTACAGATCTGTCTTCTGTGAATACTAGAGAATTTTCAAGCTCATTTATCTCTTCATCCACCCTTTCTTTTTCTTTTTTTTCTTCTTTAACAAATTCAATTTTTAATGGCCTACAAAATCTTGTTGATGATGGGCGAGGATTTTGCCAGATAACTTTTTTTTGACACACCATTCTAAGTGGAACAATGCACGTTATGAAAACCGCTGCGTCACTTGCACCATGACCATGGAAAGCTTGTTTGTATGAGCTGTGTCCGGAGCTTCCATCAAATCCCCACTTTGTGTATAAAATAATTTTTGACAATTCGTAATCAGATAAGGTGGCAATAACATCTTTTTGCAGTAAAACAGTGTGATTAAGAAGAGCTTGCAGACTTATTTGAGCTGTTGTTTCGGTTACTCGTATTGCGTCCTCCATTGGGTAACAATCTTTTTGCGCTTGTTGGACGATTGTGTAAGAAGGAAACTTCTCCGGAGCAGCTTTTCTAATCACATTATACTGGCTACGAGTAAGCTTTGCTTCTGCCAGCACTATAAGCGCAGATTCTGCACTTAGTTGTTTTGCACGTTCTTGTGATGTCAAACTTGCCTTATATTTTGCAGCTCTAGATGGGGAAGAAGTAACATCTTTCAATATTTTTGATGCTTCTATATGGCCAGAAGATCGTAAACTCATTTGAGTGGCATAGCTTAACACAGACAGCGATGACTTATCTCTTATATCCTTGCATTTCTTTGTTTTTGTTTTTGATGAACATTCATCAAACTCCATTTCTTTGCGGCCTCTTTTATTTGTGTGCACTACAAATGAGATGGAAGAATCTAACCAGTTTTTATTATCTCTACAAAAACGGCCATCATGTCTATTTGATTTAGACCATCGACTCTTAAAATCAAAAACGTAACTATTAAATTTAGTTTGAAAATCTTTCATATCAACAGGGTTTGTACGTTTTATTATTTCTTCTTTCAAAATATTAATTTTTTCTTTAAATAGCAAAGAGTCTGCATTCCGAAAAATATCGTAAAGACTCTGACGAGAGAAAAATACTGTTTTGGAGCTTGTTCCTAAAAACAAATTAAAGACAACAAGAACCGCTTTTTTATGAGTGGCTATTTTTTTAATTTATTAAATATATTTAATTGGCGCAAAAACGCGCAAGATTTTTTTTATAAATATGAAAGCGTACATACTACAGTTTAATACACAATTTACACTTTTACCCAATTTTACCCTATTCCCATTTAAAACTCCACATATATTTTAAAAATAGCCCAAATTTAAGCATATTTAAAAAAAAAAAGTTAAAAATATTTCTACATTTTTTTTGTTAAATTTTTTTTTTTTAATTACGTTAAAATACCTGACGTTGAAGATACCATAATAAAAGTATCACTTTTGACTGTTAAAAATAAAAATATTTAGCTTTAAAGTATGACAAATTTCAATTTTCACAACTATTAGAAAAAAACTTAAAAATTTCTTAACTTTAAGGCTACGTAGCAAGAAAAGTAGAAAAAATATAACATTGAAATTTTCGGTAGTGATGTAGAATTTAGTACTCTTTAATCGAGTAATAAGTATTTTTTAAAAAACTTCATTTTCATTATTCAATTATTCTCCATTTTTTGCCATTTCAACCCAATGTGCGTCGCTGGAAGGATTTATATGAAATGTTACGGAACTGTTTAATTACTCACGTAAATTATTCATATTAAATTCTTTAAATTGTCAGAAAATGGTGCAACAAAAGCAAAAATTGCATTCAAATTCAAGTTTAGAGATTGTTTATACTTATTTGAGAAATATTGAAACTTATGGCAAAAATAACAGCAGTGATAGAAGAAAAATTTTAAATGAACGCGATTTATTTTAAATACAGCAAACAACAACACTAAAAGCTGACCCAACTTGCTGGATGCGTTTCCAACAAAGTGTGTAAAATTCCCATTTTAAATGTTCTTAAATTTTCGAAACATACTCAGAAATAAGGAATGACGAAAATTTCTCGTCTTTCTTATGAAAGACTTTTGAAAAGAGCCCCAATGTTTCTCTGTTATGATTTGGAGTGCGTTAACGTAATAATTTTTAACAATTTTTTACTAATTATCACAAAGTTTACTGGATCCTGTTCGTTTACTTCAAAAACCCAGCAAAATAGAACAAATGAGAGTGTAAAGTGACAGTACATTTTTTGAAAACTTGCTAGTGTTTACTGGATATATGTTTGAAAAACAAATGATTGAGTTTTGTGGTAGATAAAGCAAAAATACTACAATCCTATTTTTGTGATATAATTTTAAATCATAATTCTGGTGAAATTAGAAGAAGCAAGTAAGTATTCACATAACCAGGTATCATTAATTTTAATCTTTTAAAACCGGTTCCAGTCAAAAAAATATGGGTATCTGCCAATTTCTTTCATAATGAATATTCATTTTCAAAAACAATACCAATGATATTAGTTTCAATGAATATTTTTACATATTAAATAAAATAAATTCTTCTAATTAAGGTATATTTAGTAGCAGAGCCCCGCCCTAGAAATTCAAGTGTAAATTCTTGGAAATTTTATTTTATCATTCAATTTCTTTCTTTCAATGTTTTTTAATCTATTTAATTCATTACGTTTATTTCATTATAAATATTTGTTGAACACACAGAAATAAAGGCCACTAAAGGTACTAAAATTTTTGGCAATTCACAATTCAACACAGGGTATGTGTTATGCAGTTATTGTAATGAAATCTATACGTTAACTTTCGTGTTGCATAATGTAAAGTTGATTGTGCACGCATAACTTTCCTCAAACTCAACGAATTTAAGCAGTTAATAGCAAAAAGGAAAGAGCTTGATCCACTGAGTGTTCTGAGAGTGAAACGATCAAGATCCATTCATTAGAAGAGGAGCTACGAGAACTCGAATTGCTTGAGTGAATGTGTCCTATAAGAAATGTACAGGGAAGAATCGCGTTTGAGTATAACATGAATAAGGTGGAAGTTGAGTAAATTTCAATGATACATCTGTGTCTGAATGTCTTTCATTAAAAAAAAAAAAATATATATATATATAATAAGGAAATCGGATGGATAGAATGGCCAGACGGACTGACTGGTTTTCATAAATTTTTTTAATATATAAGATCTCTTTTTTTAATTTAGAGTTTCACTCCTTCTTCACTTTCAAATCTGTTTGCAATCAGCTGTTCGTTTTGGACATTAACGTTTTTGAGAACTAATTTTTCTTTCTCTCTGAAATTTCGGTTTTTACTGGGAAAGTAAATGAACAAAGCTATTATCTGGAATTGGAAATCGGGACAACCTAGGTGTTATGAAAAGATTAATACGTTGAAAGAAAAATAGAATATGATATATAATATATTATTAAGATGATGTTATTTTTAATATATAATATATCTTTTAAGTAACACTGTGGAACAAATTCAGGTTAGCAAAAGTTAGGTCGATTCTGAGAGTGAGGGGTGAAAATAGAGGCTCAATTAGAAGACCCGTATCGCGGCGTTTGTTTATGTTAGTTCGAATTTTTTTTTAAACTTTGCAGTCAAATACCGATTTTCAGCATATTGTTTATATGGTTTTTTGGCTATAACTCGTCGACTAATCGATATTTTTTCAATCTGTAAAAGCCAAATTATTGCTAAAGACCTGCGCAACAATTAAAATTTTTTAAAAAATTGATTTAGAAAATTTTTGTGGTGCTTATGAAATAAAATATTGGAAAAATTATTTTTTTTTTTCATGCTTTTTGAAAATATTTTCCACAAAACTAAGTCTTTTTTGCTTTCTGTTTGATCTATAATATGCTTCTCAGTTTCTTCAATAAATTTAATTTCAAAAGAAAATGGTCTTAGTCGATAAGTTCTAGAAAGCCTATAACTTATTTTTCTCTTATATTGAAGCTGAATGAAAAGATTTTTCTAAAGCCCTGTGTGGTGGTCGGATTAAGTATTCCGATTTGGGTAAAATGCATGTCGTTTTAGGTCAGATTTTAAGTAGTGTTGTCAGTTTCACATTTGTTATAAAATTAAAGAAATCTGTTCAAGTTTCGATGTAAATTGTTTATTATTTCGCAGATCCTAATTGCCAAAATATAAATATAAGAAAACTTTCAGAATTAAAGTTATGTACGGATTTCACCTGTTCGACTTGAAAATTGGCATAATATGAAAACAGAAAAAAAGTTGAAAAAAATTGGTGTTCTTTATTAAATGCAGTTCCACATTTTCGCCATACTAAATTTTTCCCTTTATACTGAAAATGCAAAAGTTGCTTTCATCTGCGGCCATGCTAGTTGGATATAAATTTCATATTTTGCAATCGGTTTCTTCTTGGCTGTCTTTGCCTGAGAATTCTTTTATTTTAAAATTAATTTAGGAAGCAGTATTTCTTGGATTATGTTCGCTATACGCAGCCAGTTAATTTGCAGGGGCGATCAGAATAAGGTTTTAAGAAAATTTCTTCGATTTTTGGGCTCATCTCTAAATATGGTGCAAAAGATATATAATTAAGTGAAATCAAATTTACCGTATACTAAAATAAAATCGATGTAACAGATCTAAACGTATGGTTTTTTTTTTGTTTGTCCTTAGTTCCAAATTTTTAAATCTGAATTGTCCAGGGACTGCCAGAGGTATATATAAGTTTGTCATTCAACCCCCCTAAGATGATATTGCGATGTCCGTCTGTCCGTCCGTTGGAGTCATGATCGTGCTCTCATTAAATTAGCTGGGTTGCTCGTTTTTAGTGAAAATTATTCACTATTATCCTAGCATGTTTCAAATCATCAAAATTGGTTTAACATACCCCGAAATTTCAATGAAAATGTCAATGATATCAATATAAAATGAAGATGCGAAACTTTTGGAAAAATTATATTTTTTCTATGTTGTTCATGTTATTGCTGTTATTCTAAACTATGTATTTGTGTATGGTAGTTGTAATTGTTGTTGTTGTTTTCGTTGTATTCGTTGTGTTTTAAGCATTTGCTTCATGAGTGTGTATGTATGGTTTTATTCCACGTGTGAGAGGTCCAACCGCCGAAGTAGGCGGTTGAGTTCGTTTATTATTGACTTGTCGAATCAACCACCTTAGTGAATTTTCCATTATACAATGTGCAAAAGTGAGGCAATGCTTGAAATAAAAATATCAATTATATTTTTTTGCATGGTATTTATTAACAAAATTAAAATCTATTTACACAAATAAAAATAACAATCCTTAAAAAATCAAAAAAAAAAAAAATAAATATTCATAATTTAAGCATCTAACAAATTAACAATTGCCTAACTCGGGGCATTGCCTCACTTTTGCACCAAGGTTCTGTTGAAATTTAATAGTTTGTCCAATATCTCTTTGCTTTTTTCAACTGAGCCATTCAATTTGGAATGGATTTGTACAGAGTTGATACATAAACCACAGTAATTTGTTTCGATTCAGTCTGTACCCTTTTCCACAGCTCATTAATGCTCTTCGGGGACTCTTCGTACTCTGCCAGCGGACGTTTTAAATAAGCCCACATATTTTCGATCGGGTTGAGATCAGGGCTCCGCGCTGGCCTCGTCATGACCACAACCACCTGTGAACTAAGCCATTCCTTGACAATTTTCGCTGAATAGTTGGGGTCGTTGTCATGATGGAAGATGACATATTCAGGTCTATCTGAAATTTGGGCGATTGCTAAAGGCAAGTTCTCTTCCAAAATGCGAATATAGTTTTCCTTTCTCATTATGCCATCGATCCGTATAAGTGGGCCCACACAAACTGGTGTTATACATCACCAAACTAAAAGAGAACCACGTCCGTGCTATACAGTTTGAGTTACATAGTCTGGGTTAAAAGGGTGCTTTACGAAAATTTCTAGCAAGATCTCAATAATTGCTTAGACTAGCTTAGCAATTAATCTAAAATAGTGTTTACCGAAGTTTGCGCCAAACAAGGATATTTTTGCCTCAGAAGTATTTTTTAATTAATGGGTGTTTGTTGCCCAAATGCTATATTTAAGGGTTAATTCATTTAGTCTTGCGAAAAAAAAATATTTAATTTTTTATTTTTATTTTTAAATTAACAAATAAAAATTGTTTCTTAAAAACATCGGCTTCAGCCGGCTTAGAACCGCCCACGATTTAATTTTTTTTTATAACCTCCGCTGGATTGTACCTCTGTACGTGTCATATTAGCTTTTTTAACGTTATCCCGAAATATATACAAAAATCTCTTATAGAAAAGAAAAATAATAATAAACAAGTAAGAAAATTATAGTCGGTCTAGACCGACTATACGATACCCTATACCATGCGTTTAGAAACCCTATATCTTAGGCCCAACTAACTGGACATAGAAAATAAGCAAAAACCAAATTTGAGTAAAATTTTTATTAATTTTTTTGGCTGCAGATATTAAAAAGTTCATATCGGATGCTATATCTATATGGGCACTAGGTCCAAAAATGGACCAATCCTGATCATGTTTGGTGAAGTCTCTTGTATTTTGCAAAAATATATACAAACAAAATTTGAGAAGAATCAGTGCAATATTTTTGTTTTTAATAGATTTAAGTGAAGATCGGGAAGCAGTCTATATGGGGCCAAAGGTATCATTTTTGGACTACTTATTAGTGGATGTAATGAACGCATACAAACTCAATTTGAGTAAGATCTATATGACAATTTGGATCTTATGGCAATTTATGTCGATTTCATAGGGGTAATTTGTATGGGAGCTAGGTCTGAACATGGACCAATTCCCACCAATTTCAATAGCGTTCATTCCATGGCCGATAGAAGCTTATATACCAAATTTCATAAAAATATATTCATATTTGCGACCTGCAGTTTGATTACAAGGTTTACATGGACACACAGACGGACGGACGGACGGACGGACATTGTTAAATCAACTCAAAAAGTGATTCTGATTCGATCGGTATAATTAGAGATGGGTCTAGGTCAAATATTTTTGGTTGTTACAAACAGCAGCACAAAGTCATTATACCCAAACCACATAGTGGTATAGGGTATAAAAGTATCTTTTCTTAATAAAGTATCTAAATGAAGTAATAATCAGATTTTAATAGTATTTTTATACCCTACACCACTATGTGGTGTAGGGTATAATGACTTTGTGCTGCTGTTTGTAACAACCAAAAATATTTGACCTAGACCCATCTTTAATTATACCGATCGAATAAGAATCACTTTCTGAGTTGATTTAACAATGTCCGTCCGTCCGTCCGTCCGTCCCTCCGTCCGTCCGTGCGTCTGTGTGTCCATGTAAAGCTTGTAATCAAACTGCAGGTCGCAAATATGAATACATTTTGATGAAATTTGGTATATAAGCTTTTATCGGCCATGGGATGAACGCTATTGAAATTGGTGAGAATCGGTCCATGTTCAGACCTAGCCCCCATACAAATTACCCATATGAAATCGACATAAATTGCCATAAGATCCAAATTGTCATATAGATCTTACTCAAATTGGGTTTGTATGCGTTCATTACATCCACTAATGAGTAGTCCAAAAATGATCCCTTTGACCCCATATAGAGCTGCTTCCCGATCTTCACTTAAATCTATTAAAAAACAAAAATATTGCACTGATTCTTCTCAAATTTTGTTTGTACATATTTTTGCAAAATACAAGAGACTTTACCAAACATGATCAGGATCGGTCCATTTTTGGACCTAGTCCCTTTATAGATATAGCATCCGATATGAACTTTTTCATATCTGCAGCCAAAAAAATTAATAAAAATCCCACTCAAATTTGGTTTTTGCTTATTTTCAATGTCCAGTTAGTTGGGTCTAAGATATAGGGTTTCTAAACGCATGGTATAGGGTATCGTATAGTCGGTCTAGACCGACTATAATTTTCTTACTTGTTTTATTTGCAACAATTTATATGTAAGCAGTTTTTCTGCAAGAACTTTAAAATTGAACATATAGAAAAATTTCCACATTATAATTTTTTTTCTTCATTTGAAAACATTTAACATTTTCCTAATTTAAAATTTTTTGTGTACAATTTATCATGTCTTGATGTAGTTAGGATATTTGTTTTGCAATAAAATCTCTGACTAGGAACTTTAATTATTTGAAATATTTGCCCAATCGAATACAGTCAAAGGTTACTCTACAATATTGGTCAGATCCTTATATTTTTACTATCAAATCACCTGAAATCTAACAAATCTTAAGAAAAGTTAATAAAAATTATTAGCCATAAAGTTGACAAAAATAATTCACTAAATCTTGCAACCTTGCTTTTAATCATTATACACACACAAACAATTTATGGGACTAAGTATTAGGTGTACTAATTAATTGACGATTTTATTGGAAATTAATTAATAAAAATGCCAATAGTTATTAATAAATTAATAAAATATAAAAATACCATTTTTTACGCCTCAATTAAAAAAAAAACAATAGTTTTGAGAAAATGGAATTCTGAATATATTCACGAATGAGTAGCCTATTAAAGAATTGAAGGACAACTTTATGCATCGTTGTTATGGAGACAGTGGTATCAGGAATAGTTATGAACATTTTTGCTTAAAAAATCACATTAATATTTGTTTTTTTTAATAATGCTTCCTTTTACCTTTCCTTCTTTTATATTGAAAAGAATACTTTGTACGTTTATATGAAAAACATTTTGTAAACAAATTATTTTTTCTTCAATTATAGATATTTATTTATTTTAATTATCTGTTCCTTTACATTACAATTGATTGAAACAATGACAAAACAAAATAATTAGAACTAAATCACAATCAAATTTTTTTTTGGCATTTGCTAATGAAATTTCAATGCAAATTAAAAATTCCCAAGTATGATACAACTAAACCAAATATGATGTAAGCTATGTATATCATTTTACAATTAACTATTAGACGTTTTTTTGAAATAAACATACGGAAATGTTATCGTTTTAAATCAAATGACTAATTTTGTAAAAAGTGCGCGCATTAAATGAAAATTTTTATTGAATATTTATGTAATTTTTGTTAAAAGTGTCTTGTATTTAATCAGTTAATAAAAAAAAAGAATAATTAGCAATGAATTAATTTAGTTCAAAGGATAAATGTTTCGGTTTTAATTACATCATTATTTTCTCTAACTTATTGTTAGTTACACTAGGTTAGTGGTGGACAAGCTATACGAGCTTACGTGCATTAAATATCTTTTTTTATATAATATAAAATGTCGTGTGCCGTAATACTAATATGTCTCTGTAAAACGTCTGAACTATGAGAATAAACAAATATTTTAGTGTTAATAGTGTTAATAGATTATTATATTTATTTTAAAAAAAGTGGAAATATGGTTGAAATCAAACAAAAAAATTTTTATTTTTATTTAAATTAATTAACAGTAATAAGGAGTAAAATGCTTCATTATTATTTGCAAAAGAAAAACTTAAAATTTCATTATTAATGATATTTCTGTTGTTATGTGCTGGATGATATATATTTTATATGTGGCTCATAACTCGTAGTTTTCAATAAGATACCCGAGGTACAGCTATTGCCTGTACATCAAATTAGTTTCTCTTCACAAACAATACGGCTATTAGTATGCTTACATACACCTTTTTGGCAGAAACAGCACATCGTTTTATATACATGTTCTTAGTTTTCGACTTCTCGTAATAACATATGTAACATCTAGCTTTTGCTTCGATATTTGGAGGAACACATTTTAACATTTTTGGAGTAATGTCGAATGATAATTTATGACCGCTCTTCAGATTCTGAACGTTGAACGAAACATTGAACATAAGAACAGAAAAAGTTGTCCATTGTTATGTTATGACTCTTCACTCTTCGAACCTAATTCGAAACTACACGTTCACCTTAATTTTTTTCAGCTAAACCATCAACTGGATTACCCAAATAAGGTTGAATTTTCCAAGCGATATAAGTTTTAGAGCAAACAAAACCCCAAAATTTAATTCCATATCGGCTTACAAGGCATATATTGTTGAAACTGGCATCTTAAACGAGAACCTAGCAATTGTTCGTCAACTGTAACACATGCAGATGGTTTGCAATAATCAGCTAACCGACCATTTGTCGAGTATTTCACGAATTGCAGCAAATTTGTCCGTAAAGTTTTATTGATGTCTGCTTATAATGTTATCGAACCGAATAACACTATTCATGTATTGAAATGTCTTCCTCGACATCATCGCTCTAAATATGGGACATCCATATTCACCATCAAATAAATCCAATATTGTCTCATTCTTTCATCTAAATTATTACAATTATATCTAAAACATTAGATTAGTTAGATACATAGACGTATAAAGTCTATGACAAGTTTGAGTCGATTTCGGTATAGCTTTCACAGCATTGTGCCTTTGAATATGCAATTGATCAATCCAGAATAACATATCAATTGTTTATATTGTTTGTCAGAACATCAATAGGAATGGACATTTGACCGCAAAAAAATTATGTTCCTTGTACAAAATATATATAAATTACATATGTGTGAAAAACCACACACCAGGGTAAGCAACGTCACTTTCTAAATATCTCGTTGTAAAAAAATATTTTTGAATCAATTAATACGTTTTCTGTATAAAATTGATGCGACAGGAAAAGTCAAGAAATTTCATGAACATCACTTAATTATTACTTTTTTTATGTACAAAATATTTTCATATTGTGTGGTTTTCCACATAAGGGTGAGGTGAAGGTTAAGGCAAGACAAATTTCTGAAGTTTGTATCCAAGTTGGTAATATTTCTTTTTCGACTTTTCTGTGGACTTCTCCAATTGACCGATCTCATTCAAGTCCCTCCAAAATGATTCATAAATCTACGAATGTTTGTTTCCATATCGAACTACATAGATTAGGAATTCACCAATTGCATCTCGAAATATTCAAACTTTATGAACTCAAATATCGATAAATTTAACTGTTCGTATGTATGTATATAAATTTAGATGGGTAATAAATTTTTTAGTTTCTTCAAATTCTCAAAAATCGTACAAATCTTATTGGAAATTGGCCAATTGTAGCCTTTAAAATACTTTCAAGTTCTTTTATTATTAAATCCACTTCCATCGTGGATTTTTTTTAACCAGCAGATTCCGGCGCTCTAAATTCAAGTGCAATTTCTAGGCAGCTTTATTTTTCAAATTAGCCAATTCACAAACCAACACTTTTATGGTTTATTATTATTGTGAATAAAGATACCAAACTCATTAACAAACAGATTAACAAATTTAATAAAACACACATAGCGTATGTATAAGTTTATGTATGTGTTAGTAGAAACTTTAAATGCAATTTGCTCAAATTAAAGGGAAACATTCAAAAATCTGTAAATCTGCAAAACGGCTAAAAAGAAATACCTTTTAAATAAAATATGTTTGGTCAAAATCGGGATAAAACGGTATAACAAAACATCAGTCACAAAAAATCTCCTAGCCTATTAATATTATAAATTAAGGATGTACTTGAAATTTCTGCTCATTATATTTAATTTAAATATTTTTTGAGCTCAGCTCAATAGGTTTACCAAAATCTTATAATTTGAAATTTAGCTCATTCATATGGCCGAAAAAAATCCATAAAGAACATTAATCTTGATGTCCATTCAACATCTGATAACTCTTTATACTGAATTTGCTTTTGATCATTTAAAAACATCCGACCTTCATCCAAACACTTGACGAAATGTTGAAGTACTTTGCAGCGACTAAGACAACCGATTGTTATTATTATTATGCACTCATTCGAATAAGATTCGAATTTTCTTTTGTTTACAGCATCTGCGACGATATATTTAGTTAACTATTTTGGTCATAATTTTCATCACTTCGTCAACTAGTTTTAAACGCTTCCCAGTGAATTAAGCAATAAATTATCCTGCTTCTTTGCCAAGCATACTAGGTGCATCATAGTTACATAGTTGACTTTCGCAAGATCTATTGCTGCTTCATAAAAAACCTATATTACTCCCTTGCAAATATCTCTACCTTTGGCAGTTCTTAGTAAAGATACAAAATTTATCAGTTCTTCATTTATTTCGATGCCAACAAAATATCTAACAAAAATAGCTAATCTATCCGAAAGAATGATGTCGGTCATGTCATCAAGACAAATTGAAATAAAATCACATATCTTTATATCTGTTTTTTGTTGTTGCTTTACATTTTTACCCATTTTCAGAATTTTGTCTGTAATTGCAAAATCCTCAAAGAGAAATGGTACACATTCTAAAAATGCATTCTTAATGTAGTTTCCAACGCTGAACGGTTTTCTTATTTTTTGGCAATTACTTAGCGACTTCAAAGCTCCTAGCTACGGTATTTGAATTATTTATGCACTTAATTAAAGCATTCGACTGCATGTTTTTTGTTTTTAATTACTCGTAATATATATTATTTTTGTTTGTCTTTGCTTTTGTCAAGGAGCCACTTGTGAATTATTTCATAGTGTCTTTTTACAGAAGATGTTCTACATACCATTGACGCAGAACATACAGCTCTATACAGGCTTACATACAGCTCTATTACCTTTTTTAATAACACCATATATTTCGGTCCACCAATTCTGAAGCTGTTCGCTGGAATTTCTGCTACCAGCTTTGACAAGTTTTTGTTTTTTATTTGGATCTGCCATTTTTGTACTGAAATTTTTACTGAAATTTAAATAAAATAATTTTTTTTTAATCTTATATATTAAAAGAATTTATGAATAAACTTTGCATTCAAGATTTTTTTAAATATTTTTCTTCTCTCAAACCTCTATAACTAGAGTTCTAATTAACGTAGGCTGTTGACATAGGTCTAAGAACACTCAGTGGATCAAGCTCCTTCTTTTGAGCTATTAACTGCTTAAATTCGTTGGGTTTGAGGAAAGTTATGCGTGGAGAATCAACTTTACTTTTACTGTACGTTAACTTATCTTGACATATTTTGGTATTACTGTACGTTAACTTCTCTTGGCAAATTCGTTGGGTTTGAGGAAAGTTATGCGTGGGCAATCAACTTTACTTTTACTGTACGTTAACTTCTCTTGGCAAATTTTGGTATTATATTATAAAAATTAATATAATATAATATAATATAATGCTGCGGAGCAGCAGGGGTCCTGTAGTACAACTTAATTTTTAAATTTAATTCAAAATCTTTAGAACAATGCACATTGAGTTAATTGATTTATTAAAATTTTTTTGAAGGTTTTGATTATTTATTGTATTCATGATGTTGTTCTCATGAATGTTGTTTTTTTTTAAACTCAAGAAAAAATATTTTCATTTTCAATAAAATACTACAATAAAATTCAAAGAAAATATGAACAAGAAATTACAAATAAAATTTAACAAAGTATTTTTCTAATAGTTAGAAACAAATATGAATGAAAGCAATTAACAATATAAATTAAGAAAGAGTATAGGCGAAAGAATGACTAATTAAGGATGTTTAATATATAACTATTGGGTTGAAATATGTTAAAAGTGGGAACTAATGCATAAGTTGAAGTTAATATATTGTAATAAGTTTTGGTAACGGGTTAAAGCAGATAAAATTCACTATCAATAGCTGGCAAAAAAAAAATGTTTCACGTTGTTTACTTTTTTTGTTATACTCTCTCTCGCTAATCAAGTGCAAAGTGGTAAAAGGTAAAAAACTACGAAGTATATTTTTTTGGTTGTTATTCTAATATCAAAACTTTTTTTAAATGGAAGCTTAAACCTGAGCTATTGGCTTATTTTGCTGATAATTTTTTTTTTTTTTTTTTTTGAGAAATGTTATAGAAATATTTTAAAATTTGTGTTTTTGAATATTATCCAAAAAAATTATTTTTTAAATAAATATAGAGTATCAAAGTGTTATTTGGTGAGATCGGGGAAAACTATTCCCGTAGTAAATAACTATGGGATTTCAGCTTGTGGATTCCAAAAAAAACATTATGCGTATATTTGCAAACACGCAAAATATTTAACTTTCCTTTAAAAATTCAAAGATGCAAATCAAAATCATTGCAAAACTTGCAAAATAACGTGTAGGTATCGAAATTGAACTACTTTTGGGTTCTAAGGTTTGATAAGGAGAACGATCAATAAAAATTAGTCACAAACTAATCTTGGTGAAAATTTATGGAAAAATATGTAAACTATATACGGATACAACATCTACACAAAAGTGTTACGTTTGTGGTGCAACAAGTAATAGAACGATTTGTATAGAAGTAAATATGGAATCTTTACAATTTGGTTTATCTATCCTTCATGGCTGGATACGATTTTTTGAATGTCTTCTTTACTTATCACACAAACTTCCAATAAAAACAAGTAAAAAAATTATAGTCGGTCTAGACCGACTATATGATACCCTATACCATGCGTTTAGAGACCCTATCTCATAGGCCCAACTAACTGGACATAGAAAATAAGCATAAACCAAATTTGAGTGGGATTTTCATTAATTTTTTTGGCTGCAGATATGAAAAAGTTCATGTCGGATGCTATATCTATATGGGGACTAGGCCCAAAAATGGACCGATCCTGACTATGTTCGGTAAAGTCTCTTATATTTTGGAAAAATATATACAAACAAAATTTGAGAAGAATGAGTGCAATATTTTTGTTTTTTTATAGATTTAAGTGAAGATCGCGAAGCGGCTCTATATGGGGCCTATGACTAAGAGTTGTCCCATAGGGATCATTTTGGACTACTCATTAATGGATGTAATAAACGCATACAAACTCAATTTGAGTAAGATCTATATGACAATTTGGATCTTATGGCAATTTATGTTGACTTCATAGGGGTCATTTGTATGGGGGCTAGGTCTAAACATGGACCGATTCTCACCAATTTTAATAGCGTTCATCTAATGACCGATAAAAGCGTATACACCAAATTTCAGATTTGCGACCTGCAGTTTGATTACAAGGTTTACATGGAGACACAGACGGACGGACGGACCACATAGTGGTATAGGGTATAAAAATGGCAGGCTAGATCAGATGATGATAAGAAAATTGTTTCAGCTACAAAATTGCAGATTCAGAAAGAGTTTAGAGGAAAAATTGGACTGATCGTTGATCAACTCAAGCGATGCTTTTGGAAACTCAAATGATGGGAACACTGCCAGATGTTTTTTTTTTTCATAATGCCGTTGTTTCTGAACAGATTACAAAAGTGGACAAAGCATTTATAGAATGTGATACTTATTGTAGTATTCTGTGGACATGAGACAAAACATAAGCCACACACATTTCACAAATTCTTTATTCTCGGCCAAGAAGCTCGAAACAAAGATTTTAAAAATTACAGAGAAAACACTATGCGCGTAAATTCGGTCGGGAGAATAGGTTTCTACTTAGTTCAGATCCATTACTTACCGCAAAAAAAAATTCATCATGTACCACAGATGTCACTAGATTTAATAGTGTTGCCAAACACAACAAGTGAAGAAGTGGTTAATGATGATGACTATGATGATGATTATGGAAGTGATGAGTGTGAAATATGATGTAATGGTGATTACAATAATGAAAATTTTGTTGATATGGAGCATAATAAATAAAAAAAAAAAATAAAAAAATAAATAAAAATTCAAATACTTGATATTCAATTTATTATAATATAGAAACATACATATTTATCTGTTTATTTATTTTTTTTTAATAGAGTATTAAGCACACTATAGTTTGCAATTTGACTCATTAAAAAATTGTAAACCAAGGTAATTTTTTCCAAGAAACGAAAAGCGCTTGACAGGCTTAACCCAATGTGCGTCGCATAATTTATAAGCTCTCAAAACAAAACCAAGTTGATTCCTTATTATGACTTTGGATATTCTAACGCTGCCTGCGTTAAAAAAGTTTTTCTCTTTACACTCATATTAAAGGATCTTAATTGTTTTTCTACTATAATAATAGATAATTATCTAACCCATAAAAACAAAGTTTTTATTAAAACTCTTTCTTTCCTTATGCATATGAGTTTTGCATCGCTCCGTGACTGTGCGTGACTTTGCATAATCATTTAAAAATAAACTTTGGTCACAACAAGTCTATGGACCACGTTGCAGATTGATTGGATGATGGGAAATGGGATTAAAATCACTTCGTGGCTAAGCGTGGCTATGCTAAGTATATATATTTTTTCATGGCAAGTCTATCGACCAAGTTTCAGATCGATTGGATAAGGGGAAATGGGTTTTAAAACACTCCGTAACTGTGCGTGACTATGCGTGACTATCCCAAAATTAATCTATAGTCACAGCAAGACTCTGGGCCAAGTTTCTGGTCAATTGGATGAGGCGAAATGGGGTTGCCCCATGGAAGACAGACAGATAGAGAGTACGAGTTAAAAGAAAGAGTTTGAAAATACCATCGTTGTTTAAAAAAAACAATATATATGAAACTTTAATAAATAGTGATTAATTTACAGTGAATTTTAATGATTAAAATGTTAAGAATTGGTAACTTTTTAAAACTGAGAACCGTTCCCAACATTGGAGGGTATCAAAATGTTAAGAATTGGTAACTTTTTAAAACTGAGAACCGTTCCCAACATTGGAGGGTATCAAAAAGTCGTATACGTCTCCTTAAACACAACATAAAATATATGTAACTAGATATAACCCGGTGATCTTTGCTACCCGCTCCCCCCACCCCCGCATCGTAGTGAAAGGGCTCACGCAAATTACCAAGGCTCTCATTATTACAGTAACTCAGATATATGACATTTAATATTAAGTTTGTATGGGGGTGCCACGCGCATTTGTCCAATCCCGCCCATTTTTTTTTGTCTGGCTACTCACGTTAATAATAGATGACCTGAGACAAATTTGCAAAGCTCTATCTATCATAGTACTTAATATTTATGATATTAAAAATTTGCTTTGTATGGGTGTCACGCCCACTAAAAATATTTAAAAAATTACAGTCTGTAGCACTTCCCAAATCCGCAGTAAGACCCTGTGCAAATTTCAGGAAGATCAGATGAGTAGTTACGGAGATTACCTCCTACAAACAAACAGACAAACACACATTACCTCTTTATTATATTGGTATAGATAAAGTTTAATTCTAGCTAAGCTCGTAAAATGAATACCGGCGCCTGTTTATTGTTATTTAATTGTCATTATTTTGCCTTTTTCTTTATAATATATGATTTTTCAGTAATAAAGGATATTACTCATTTTCATCATAAATTTCAACAATTCAACAATCATTTTTCTTTACATATAAATAAATGAATATATAGAAATAAATATCTATTAAGCTTATGGATTATTTTATTTTCTTTTCACTTAACAAACTCAGGCACAAGTAACAACACAAACATCATTTCAAGTACATTCATTTATTGAAATGAATAAATAGAAAAAAAACAAGAAAATTATAGTCGGTTTAGACTATACGATACCCTATACGATGCGTTGAGAGACCATCTCTTTTAGATATAAACTGATTTTGACCAAACCTACCCCATTTGAATGGTATTTACTTTTAGCTGTCCACCATACTTACAGATTTGCACCATCTGGAACATTTTTTTGAGTAATATGCATTTAAATGTGCTACTAACACATACACAAATCACATATTTAAACTTCAAATAAAAAACTATACAATTTTGTGTGTGTGTTTATTAAATGTGTGTTGAATTGTGATTTGGCTAAAATTGATTAAAATATCTTTAGGCTCTTATAGAATTATTTATTAACAAACCTTATGTGTGTTTAACACATATTTATAATTGAATGAAAAAATAAATATTGCTAGAATTTGCACTCGAATTTCGAGGCTGGGCTCAGCTAGTTGTTATTAATTTGATGCTTTATTTATATGGACCGATTTTTTGATAGATTTATGTGAAGATCGGGAATCCGCTTCATATGGGGGCCATGGACTCCTGATATATGGCTGTAATGAACATACACAAACCCAATTTGACGGAGATCTATATGATTATTTGAATATTATGGCAATTTAAGTCGAACTCATAGCGGTCATTTGTATGGGGACTAGGTCTGAACTTGAACCTATTTTCACCAATTTCAACAGTGTTCATCCTATGGTCAATAGAAGCTAAAATTCGTCATTATATATTCATATTTATCACCTGTCGTTTTATTACAAGGTTTACATGGACACATAGACGGACGGACGGACAGACGGATGGACATCGCTAAATCGCCTCAGAAAGTGATTCGATCGGTATAATAAGAGATTGGGTCTAGGTTAAATATTTTTGGTAGTTACAAACATCAGCACAAAATTATTATACCCTGACCACACAGTGGTATAGGGTACCAAAATATTTATTTTCTTAGTAAGAGACTAAAAGAAAAATAAACAAAAATTGCCAATAAATAAACAATAAACGGATTGAAGGTCATTGCAATGAAAATATATATAAATATAAATTAATACTATGAAAGTATATGTGTATGTATAAAAATATATTGACTTTTTATATATGAATAGTAGCGAATATTATATTCGTATTTTGTGTTTGTGGGGAAAACGCTAATTTGTGTTCGTCACTTACTAAATACTGTGGTGTCTGTTAATAATTACTCAAATAATGACTAGTTAGTTTTTAATCCTCAATGTTTCAGTTGGCAGGAGATAGACAAAGTCGACTGGCAAATTGAATTATTTAGAGATGTTTGCATAATGATTAAGCACATTTTCTTTTGAAAGCAGGATTTTATGAACTGAGAGATAAAAAAAGTACCATTAAAAATAACAAAAGCGGACTTAGATCATAACTGTTTAAATAGATTTCTCAAAACGAGTCACAGCACTTGAAATGTAGTGTTGGTTCATTATCATCTTCAAAAGGTGGCAGACAGCAAGTGTAAATATCCATTAAAAAAAACAATCAAGTAATTTTTAAAGAATGCTTTTTTTCCATGATCAAAAGCAACAGACGGTACAGAAATTGTTTTAATAACTTGCAAAAATGTCAAAATAGAATAGTTATGAAAAAGTGACACTTTCAAATACAAACCATTTCAAATTATTTTACATGGTGTTTCGACTAACCATAAATCATGGCAATGTTCAAGTCAATGGCTAGTGGAGATCGCTAATGATCATGTCATGACTAAAAAATCCAACTGTATGCCATGACAGAAAGTCTGACAAAAACTTAGCCATTAATTTAAAGTTTCATTCGATTTTGACGTTTAAGTATACAGTTACCGACAATACAATAGAATCAGTACCAAATTCTGAGTTAAAATCAAAATTTTGACCCAAACACTTTAAAAACTGTAGTATTTGTAATCAGTTATTATAGTCATAAATCTTAGTTTCAATTACTATTTAATATAATTTGAAAAAATCCGTTTGATTCCGCTAAAATTAAATTTCATGACAACATCACAAAATATATAGCGACAATAAATAGTCGCTTTGAAAATAAATTCAAAAATTTGAAATTTTTATTTTATGCAACTAGGCTTTGCACTTCTTGTTCTTTTTAATTCATGTGAAATGACTTTACTATAAACTGAGAAACATTCGACTTCAATATGGGACGCGCAAAGCATTGCACTGAAGAAGAAGATTTTGACGTTTAAGTATTTTAAAATGGCGCAACTTAAATTAAATAAAAGCGAAATTATTAATTTCGTTCTAAAAAAAGATTCACCCAAAATCTCGTGCTTTTTCTTTAATTTTTTCTTCTCGAATTTGTATTTTTAGTTTTTCTAACTCTTTTAAAGCATTGAGTACGCATTTTTGTTGTTTACGGTTCAAAGACATTTTGGATATGAAATTTCTAAACATAATATGCATTTTGTCTCATTTTGTTTCTCTGAATTTAACATTAATTATAGATAGTAAAAACATCGTTTTAATGGTGCGTGGCAGAGAAAAAGAATAAATTTCTTAAATTCATAACTACACTGTATTTTGTAATCAGAAAAGTTTCTGGCATTTCTGCCTTCATCATTGATTTTATTGAATAATGTGATAATTGTATAATTGCATGGTTTCTTTCTATATGCAATTTTTTTTACTTAGGGCGGCTGCGAAGTTTCGAACCTGCGTTTATCTCATATACAGTCGTACTTGCATTAAAGTCAGGCATACGAGCAGTGTGGTTAAAAATCAGTTTTCATACTATTACTTCGTATTAATCTCAGAAGATAGAACTCTGTGCAAACAAGAAATCGTTACTTTTTGAATTTTTGAATATTTATGCATTTTCACTATTCTCAGTTTCGTAAAAGTTACCATGAGTGATGTCTGGTTCGTACATTCTTACTTTTTAAATATATTAGATGTGTTGTTCTAATGCGAAATTCTTTTTTTTTAATTGTATTTGGGAATACCCATGTTAATACTTGGAAGTACATTCCATATAATATATATAAACGGTTCATTAAAGTGGCGCCTTTTCAAATAAAGGTTGCTTTTTGCTTAAATAGCACTGACGAAAGAGTTAGCTGTCAAACGAACTGCTCTCACTTTTTGGCATTTATGATCAGTATACTCTGGCAAATCAATGAGAATAGATTCACGCTTAAACAGCTCAACCAAACTATCCAAATGGAATAAGTATTCTGAATAAAATGTATTCAGTCAGTCTACTCGCGATAACTTCGTGATTTTTATGGTGAAAATAATCGTTCATCTGAGCAAGCCATCCATCGAACTATGGACATATTTCTTACCACATACTCTCTAAATGATAAAATAACACGAAAACGTTGGAAGATGTGCGTAGTGAAGAGAATATCGCCGCTGTAAACAAAAGTACGGAAGATGATACAAATTTATCGATTCGTCGTCGGTCGCAGAAATTGGAGCTCCGTCTGTCCATAAAAAATCAATCTGGTGCATGAATTAAAGCCACTAGACAATAATATGCGTCGTTCTTTCACTGATTGGGCTCTAGCGATGAGACTCTTATTGGCTTAACGGGTTTGCTAATAAATAAAATTGCTACAATGAGACCAATTCACAAGAGATTCCATTACGTCCAAAAAAATGTGTTGACCATATTGCTCCAAATCATTTTCAAGTATTAATGGCATGCATTGATATTTCGAATAAAAAAAATTTTTTTGATTAAAATTAAATTTTTGTGTTATTTTTTACAATTTCAAGTTTTATTGGGCTTAAAAAATACCGTTTACTAAATATTCATTTCATTCAGTGTTTCAGAACTAAAACCGCACTTAAAAAAGAATTTTTAAATATGCTAGAAATAAAAATAAAACAAATTTGTGTAACAATGTTATAGGTAGACAAAAAATTTAGGTGTCATATGGTCCATCAATTTTGCTTCCCATGTTAAATTTTGAAACTAAAAATTGATTACCGCGACTTTGAGGTCAAAAGAATTTGAGTATTCTTGATTTTCGGAAAAAAAAGTATCTACGCAATGAGTTTGTGTTGAAGGAGTACGCAGGCTATTTAATATTGTTAATATATTTGAACCAAATCCATACTAGACTTCGCCGACAAAATGAAAATGTACTATCGGGAGCCGTTGAGAATCCTCCAGGTGACAATAAAGAACTAAGGGAAACTCTACAAATTGATGTGTCCAATCAGACAATTCGTAGATGCCTCAAAGAGGGCGGAATGAAAGCAAAAACAAAAATTAAAAGTCGTTTTATCAACCAAGCACCGGACCATTCGTCTTAAATTCACAAAAGAATATTTAGATTAGACGGTTGAGTAGTGGAATCTAGTAACATGGTCCGACGAATCGAAAATAAATCAATAAGCCTCCGATCGCGTACCTACAAAAGTAGGTATAGCATCGCGTAATATTCAGGAGACATTGAAATTTGGAGTAGATTCCTTAATGATCTGGGGTTGTCTCCGAGGAGAAAAGTTAGCTAAATGGATGGTATAATGAATGCAGAATATTATATTGAAATTTTTAGAAATTCCTACCTGCCTAGACTCGAAGTTTTTGGTTGTGAACCAGGTGACACACTTTTTATGCTAGATAACGATCCGAAGCACAAACCCAAAGTGACCATTAAGTGGCTTCAGGAGAATAATATTAAGTGTATGGATTGGCCTCCACAGTCGCCGGACCTAAAAATTTATGGAATATCTTAAAAACCAAAATTATAACGAGACCTTCAGTTCCGAAAAATCTAGAGGAGCTTTGATCAGTGGCGAATGATGAATGGTCCAAAATTTTACGAAATTTAATAAATGGTATGCCAAAAAGGCTCCAGCTTGTCATCAATGGTAAAGGAGACCATACTAAATACTAAAATAACGTTTTTAATAATTAATTTAAGCCAATGTTCACAAACTCTACAAAAGCGTTCACAAAAATCTATTTGTTTTTAAAGTCTTTCTTTTAACTCGTATTCTCTGTCTGTCTGTCTGTCTGTCGTGGGTCAACCCCATTCCCCCTCATCCAATTGATCCGAAACTTATCCCATAGTCTTGCTGTGACTACAGATTAATTTTGGGGTAGTCACGCACAGCCACGGAGTGATGTAAATGTCATTCCCCCTCATCCGATCGATCTGAAACTGGGTCCATACACTTTCTATGAAAAAAAGATTAACTCTGACTTAGTCACGCACAGTCACGCACAGTCTGAAACTTGGTCGATAGAGTTGCTGTAAAAAACGATAAACTTTGACATAGTCACGCACAGTCACGGAGAGAAACATTGTCCACAGTTTCTTTGTACTAACTCTCCTATGATATTTGAGTTGAATGGTTCCTTAAGCATAACTTGAGAATTATCCAGAAGGATGCTAACGATTTCATTAGAAATTTATCTTCATTGTTATTTCTAGGATTTATAAGGTCAGCATATCTTTTTTTTGATAATTTGCATTATCATTTACCACGTCTCAATGGGGGGCCTTTGATCCAACTTTTGTGAGGCTATAACTGGGCATAGAAAATAAGAATAAACCAAATTATAATGCTTTTGTTATTAATTTGTGGCTTGCAGATATGAAAAAGTTCAAGTCTAATGTTAATTTTATATATCGACTAGTTTAAAATTTTAAAAACTATATGAAATAGTTTTTTTTTTTTTTTTGGGTAAATTTAAGTGAAGGCAGGGACTTAGCTTTAAATATGGACTATGACTAAAAATTGTCCTATTTTTGGACAACTGATTAGTGAGTATAATATACATACATACACCAAATTTTATCGATATATATGCGATGCTCTGGATCTTACGACCATTTTTGTCGGTCTGATAGGAATTAATTGTAAGGCCGTGATTTAAAAGTTTACATAGACACACAGACAGTCAGATAGATGGACAGAAGTTCCTTTTATTTAACGTGCATACCAGTCTTGTCGACGTTACCACACGGTGGTATTAGCACTAGGTGAGATGCAATGCGTCCACCAGCGCCCTTTCTTTAGATGGATACAAAGTAGGAGAGATGGTTTAGCATACTCTCCTCCCTTTGCTATTGGGTTGGCTCGATCTAAAAGCCTTCTACTCTATGGGTCGTAGAACCCGGTTGAATGCAACTCCATATCGAACTATGTTCTTCCCGCGATTTTGGGCTACCACAGCTACCACGACACTCCCCGAGGTGCCGTTCCCAAAAAAGCTATTTAAGGGTACAACACGTTATTGTCAGTCATCAGCAGTACTTGCAAAAACACATACCTTCAATGAACCACACATTTGTCTACTACGTTCGTTCTTACTAGCTGTTATTATTAGGTGGCCCTGATATGTACAACGTTCCGTACCAACATTTCAGCCGATATCCGTCTCATTCGCGAAACTCTGTATTGTCAAATGACTCAAACGCCCTTGCACTCGTCTTCTACCCGACACTCTTGTCTACTAATTCTACCGTAATGGTCATCTTTGCTAGGACTGGTATGTGCTCACCCATTCACAGCTTCGAATTTTTTCGACTCATGCCTTCACCCATCTACTACGCTCCGAACTTACTAGTTTCCGCTATCATGCTAGATCATGCTTAGGTCAACGTTCCGTATTTCGCTTTTCAAATGGTTTCCGAATTGCCTTGGACGTTGTATTGACATGTGCACCTGCCTCAAACGTCTTCGACTCGTCTTCGACCCACCCTATCGCTCAAATTCCTCCATCATGGTATCTTGTCAGGGTTACTGACGCACCCACACCCGGCCTCCTTTTCGCTCATGTAACATCTTTACCTTCATTTGCACCTTGGGACACCAACACAATTATGGGATGTGACAACCATTTCATCTGGTACGTTTTTACACCTCCAGTTTTATGTTTTTGCTTGTACTGCCTCTGACTTTGGCAACGCTGTGAGGTAACCTTGGGTTTATAGCACACCCATGGTACATATTTATAGCCTCAGGTAAGACTACGTTGCCAGTCTGGCCACTTACTAGCCGCTACCAAGTTATTCCCCAAAACAGAGTTGTATTTGGTGGACCTGACCTTAACCTTTGGCCGCTAGGAATAATCACCAAAATTAACTGGCTTTGCATAGCGTCGCCCGGGAGCACCACTTGGAGGTAGGTTATAGGCATGGGCGAAGTATCAACCGTCATTGGCGAACCAGTAACTTTATGATACAACTTTGATTCCAGATAGACAGACAGACGGACGGGCGGATAGGCATTGCTAAATCGGTTGTTACAAACATCAGTATAAACTCATTATAAATAAAAATCAACTGGTAAATTGCGATGTAAAATTGAATTTGTGACTAACAATAACATGAGAATGAAAGAAAATTATGTTGCTTTTTTTGAACTTAAAATAAATCGAAAATGTTTTTATTCCGATTCCCGAATGCAACTGACAATAAGTTAAAGAGAAAAGGAGTAGTGTTCCTAGTTCAAAAGTTAAGCACATTCAATGTAACTCATTCTGTTGTATCTGGTTGGGCTGAAATTATAATCATATTAGATAGTACAGTCAACAATATAATAATTCCAATATATTATTATTTAAATAAAAAAAAAATTGAATAATTTTAAAGATACTTTGCTTTCCTTAGATAAATTGAAAAATGGAATCTTTTAAAAACGATGTAATTAAAATCGAATCACTTATCATTTGAAGTAATTTAATTCATTGTTTATACTTAGTGTTAATTGTTTACATAAAGGGCAAAAAATAGCATAAATATTCAATAAAATTTTATATACGCCCACTTTTTACCAAATTAAAGTCATTTGATTTATAGTAATAATATATTTCCATGTTTTATTAAAAAAACGCCTAGAGGATAATTATAAACTGATATAAGGAGCGAGATTGAAAAAATCTTAATATACATATAATGTTATAATATGGAAAACATTGATCCTAAAGTTTTGATTTTTTTAAATGAATTAAAAAAATATAATTATTTGTATAGTTCTAATCACCAATGGACCTTTTCCCGAAACCCATCTATTAGTAATTTTATAGCGGTTCCTTTTACTTTTTTTGGAATAGTTAGTGCATCACCGTTTAAAATATTTCATATTTTGGGATACCTTTCTTGTGCTCCTCAACTCAGTTTTCACAAGAGCCCAATATCTTTCCCGTGTCCTAAGCTCCCTACGTAGAATAACCAAGTTATTGTTCTTGAATCACTCAGGAAAAAAATGCCAAATCTGACCAAAAATATGTGGACACATTGTGTTGGCTTATTAAAGGAATGAGTCTTTTTCGGTATTTATAGAGCCCGTTGTAACAAATGACGGATTCCATCCTCTAACAAGCCCATGCTAAATTCTGTTAAAATTATTTTCTAAAATGAGTGCAAAAAAACCATTTACTTAAACTAATATCTATTTCTATGGCGGCGAATTTTGAAGCATTTGAATTGAATTTTGAAACTTAAATCGTACTTTTTTAGTATTTTTAACATTATTAAATTAATTTTTTTTCTGTTTCAACCGTGTTAAAAAAGCAACTTTTTCAAAAGGCTACTGGGAACCCTATTAATTATCAGCATACTTAAAACTCTAATTAGTGCATTTCCACTATTTAGAAAAGGATTTTTTATTACTTTCTGTATCCTCTGACAGAACATTTAGAATTTTTCCCAAAGATACTTTGTATTTCTACAACAAAGTGCACACTGCAACAAGTTCGTGAATAAATATTATAAGTTCCCAAATGTGGTTTCGTGACGTTATTAAATTTTATTTAAATTTGAATTATGATTACAAATCTAATATCAAAATATTTTTCTAAAAGATAATGAAACTTAATAATATATCATAAAACTCTAAGTCATATTATTATTATTCAAAATTATCCTAAGAACCATTACAAAGTAATGTTGTACTTATTTCAGTGAGATTTTATATCTGCCATTCAAGAATCTTTATAACACTAACATATATTTCATAAAGTCGTGCGAGTTAGTTAACAGGACCAATTTTACTGGCTTCTAAAATCAAAATGTTAAAATTAAACAAAATTTAATGATCTACTGTCATTCTGTTTTTTCTTTTTTTTTCTTTTCCATCCTTTGGTTACTAATTCTCATTCATATTTTGGCTCTTTAAAATAAATTCAAGAAACACAAAATTCCCATACATAAGTGCCACTTTGTGCTAATAAAGTTTTCCTATTAACCATAAAACTCCACCCTTAAGGTAAATAAACAGTGTTAGCATACTTAACAATGAAAACAGAAAAATAATAGAAACATTAGACTTTAACCTTTAGTGTAACCCTTCATATTCTTATTATCATGTTGCTTTTGAAACTATGATTGCAATACTTTATATCCTTTGTTATTATTTTGTTGTCGTGAGGTGTGTTCCTCTTGATTCCATTCCATTATTATTATTATTATTTTTTTTTTTTATATTTTTACATGATATTCCCCAAATTGTCTTAAATACGTTGTGTCTTAATATTGACTTTATTAACATATTATTTCATTGTCTTCTTCTTTGAAAAATTTTTATATAGTTTCCCTTATTTTTTGCGTGTTTTTTTTTTTTTATATGTACGACATTTTCTAAGAGTCTCTGGAATGAAAGAAAAATAGAATATTGTTGCAGAATTTAATATCTAATTGGCCTTTCGAATAGTTTCAAATTTCTAGTAGAACATGGTAAATGATGGTTGTATTTTAATGCAGGAAACGCGGAAGAAATTGTTGAATAGAAATATTAAAGCGAATTTAAATTCAGTTTAAAAAAATATTCAAAAATATTTTTATGTGATAAATTAATTCTGCAAATAAAAAAAAATATATTCCATAAAAGTTCAAAATAATTCTGAAAATACAAAAAAATATCAAAAAAAAATTTTTTTATAATTCCGTAAAAGTGTATAAGTGCATTTATTTCAAATAATTCATAATACAAAATTAAAACAAAAATTATAAAAATAACAGCAAAAAGATGAGTAAAGAATTTTTTAAACATTATCCTTAAATTTATTCCTCTAAATATGTTTGTTCAGTCATATTCACGTTAAACTTGTTCTCAACTGTAAAGTTATAATTAAAATGTTTTTTGTGTTTAAAAAAAGTTGAACAATTTATACTCCGTAACGACGTGCTACAGGGACATAGAACTGAAAATGTTGTTGGTTGTTACTGTAGTTAACAACACAGTAAAATTGTATGCAAAAATGTTGTAACAATCTCAATTTCGAAGTTATTGTCAAAAGGCTCTTTTGGAATTACTTCTCCAACTTTAATTTTTAGTTTTCAACCGACTTTGAAAAGATGATCAATTGAGATTTTTAAACTTATATTTAAATAGTTCTATATATGTATGTAACGCTACGCACATTGATTGCAATGACTGGTTTTTGAGGCAATATATCACAGAAAGCAGCTAGACCTTTAAAATTCCTTACAGATGATTATGAGAGTAAAGCAGTAAATCTTTCAAGTCGATCCGCTTACTACTACTCCCACTTTCAGTATCAACTTATGTCATTTGGTATATTGCTTCATTCTGTTAAAGATAAATAAACTAATTTTAATCTTTAATTCACAAAAACCTAATGTATAATAATTTAAATCTCAAAATAACTAAAAAAAAATTAATAGCATATAGGCATAAACAAGATATAATCCATCTAAAAAGAGTAAATTTGATAATATAAATATTATGCATATATATAGTATCTTACATATAACAAGTAAGACCGACTAGCGATACCCTACACATGCGATTGAGACCTTATCTCTTAGGTCCGACAAATTAGATATTGAAAATAAGCATAAACCAAATTTGAGTAACGTTGTTATTAATTTTGTTGCATTCGGATATGAAAAAGTTTTTATCGGATGCCTTATTTACATGCGGACTAGGTTGAAATATGTACCGATCCTGACTATATTCGGTAAAGTCACCTATATTTTGAACAAAATATATACAAATCAAATTTGAAAAAAATCTGGGCAATATTTTTGTTTTTCTAATAGATTTAAGTGAAGATCGGGAAACAGCCCTATATGGGGCCTATGACTAAGAATTGTCCTATAGGGATTATTTTTGGACTACTGATTAGCGGATATAATAAACACATACAAACCCAATTCGACGAGATCTTTATGATAATTTGGATCTTATGGAAATTTATGTCGATTTCATAGGGGTCATTTGTATGGGGACTAGCTCTCAACATGGACCGAATTTCAATACCGTTCATCCTATGGCCGATAAAAGCCTACATACCAAATTTTATCAAAATGTATTCATATTTCCGACCTGTAGTTTGATTACAAGGTTTACATGGACACACAGACGGACGGACGGACGGACATCACTAAATCGACTCAGAAAGTGATGAAACAAAAGTCTCTAAAATCAAAACTCACATCACGAATAACAAAAATTGGAAAAAAAAAAAAACCAAAAATTGCAAATATCGCCAAAACAGAAAATCGCGAATAACAAAACCAAAACCAAAAATCTGCAAAGTCATAAATTGCTTAAGCCCAAATCATAAATCGTTAATATCAAAAAACGCCATATCAAAACCAAAACCAAAATCCAAAATCAAAATTATCAACAAAGAACAAAAATTGCCAAGTCAAAAATCGTCAAAAACGAAATCACGTATACCAAAAATTGCCAAAAATCAAAAATTGCTAAAACCGAAAATTGCGAATAAGAAAAATAAAAAAATAAAAAACGCCAAAATCAAAAATCGCCAAAATGAAAATCGCGTATAATGAAAATCGCCAAAAATCAAAAAACGAAAATCGCCAAAATCAAAAATCGAAAAAAAAATCGACAAAATCAAAAATCGCCGATATAAATTAAATTGTTTTCTACAAAATAATTTTCTACAAAAGCGCATCTAGTTACAGCTAGTTTTATAATAAAATCTTACTTGAAAATTTTCTGTTTCAACAGTTTCCAACTCTTAAATAATAAACGTCTTCTTCAGAATCTGACAAAACTTCTTTTATGTCTGCACTTGACGTGCATGGCAGTTGACACTCTGGAATATCAGGAATCTTTAGAAGAGAAATAACTTTTTTATAGAATTTGTTTCTCGCCTCAGAAGCATTTTCTCCAGCACATCAAAGAGGCACGATTGAGGCTTGCAATATATGGGAAGAATGTGCTAAATTTTTATGCAAGGTCACTAATATTGGGTAACCTGCGTAATTTTTAAAATATATTTCGGCTATTTCATAACAAAATTTTCGTAGGTATTCGAAACTTATTAAAAATTCCAAGAAATTTTAATATGTGTTATATGCAAGTGTTTAAAAAATTCGATGTTAAAATTTGTTATAGGCGCAAACAATTCCGAATTTGAAAATATTTATCGCATTGTATTACCACCGTTTGTTGCGCCGCTTTCTGCCAGAATTGTCTTTGAATTTCGCATTTTCTCTTTTGCATCAGTAATTTATAAACAGTACCTCGAATTGGCCATTATTTAACATTAAATATATATGAAAGGTTAAGAACAAATCTTATCTAGGCATGTAAAGGGCTTATTTCATATTTTAATATATTAAAATACCAACGAGCTTAAATCTTTTATCGTCTCATACTGGACGCGACAGAGAAGACTTTGTTTACGCAAGCATTTCCGCATCAATTAAAATCATAATAAGTTCATACTTTAGTGTAATCTTTCTGCCGTTTACCATATAATATTCTAAAGGCTTAAGATTTGATATTTGCACATTCAGATTGTTTTTGGGTTTCCTTTTTGTTTCGTAATCTAAGTGGTCGGCAAAAACGAACAGGTTAAGGAGTACGATTAATTCAAACGACTGCATTATTTGACATGTACAATTCCAGTGGTGTAACTGAAGCTTCAAAAAGTGAGTTATACAATCTTTCCGGAGCAAGAAAAAATATTTGTTAGTACTGGATTAAATTTTACAATTTCTTGACTTATTCATATCTCTCATTTTAATATACTGTTATTTTGATAAATTATTCTATATCTAAAATGTTTATGCTTCTTCAGGTTAGAGTGGCAATGACTTCATTTCATTAAAAGTGAGGGTTTTTCTCATTTTAGTTGGCTTTGAAGGAGATGATGCAGCTTCCCTGAAAATACAATTCAAATCATTTGCTTTAGATGCAGAAGTTGAAATTGAAGAGCCATGAATCAACAGCTTGGTACCGTTTCCCTGCACGGACACTGGGTTTTTATGCTGCCCACTGAATTTCTATATTCAACATAAGGACGACCTTTTTTGGTGACATCACTTCTTAATACTTTAAATTCAGTGTCACACGACAACCATAATCTTTCGTATGTTTCAAAACGCTTCACCAACCTATGCGGTTTTTTTATTCACTTTTGTTTAGCATGTGCACAAAAATTCGTAATTTTAGTTGTTGTCACACTCCCTTCACTATCACAGAAATCCAGTTGACAACATCAATACACATAGAGAATGGATTCGTTGTAGCAACTGAATTTGTTGCCACTGAATTTTAATTTCTAAATTACCGTATTTAGTATTACGGCAACTAATTTTTAAAATAAATTCGGTTGTATGAATTGCCATATGTAGTTGACGGAATGGAATTTAGATTTTATTTATTGATTGTAATTGCGATTTATCGGGGTGACCTACATATTTCAAAAGATAATATTGAAACACATGAATTTTTTGTAATATTATTTTTCATTAGTTTATTTTATTTTTAAATAAATTTAAAAAATATATAGGAACACATGACGATATGTTCCGCGTTAAATATGCATTAATGTCCTCACTTCTCCAAAATCCAATACCATCATTGCAAAACAAAAAAGAAAAATCCCTTAGTGGCAACATGTGGAGGTGGGGCATCAGGATGAGCAAATTTTTCGACCAAGACCTCATAATATACAAACTTTGTTATACATGCAGGCAAACATATAATAATAATGGCACTCAATTTTCTCCTACTTGTTTAAGCGGTGTATGTATTTGTTAAATTGTTTGACGTTTTTCTCCCAATCTTAATTGAACATTTGTTGCAACGTTTTTAAAGTTTTGCTGAAGACCTTGTCGGAAAATATAGCAATAAATGAAAGCCTTGATATTGAGCGATACGTACAGAACATGGATTCGTTGTGATAAACGAAAGTGTTGCCAACCGAATTTTCGAAGTCACATGTACAATCACATTCTTTTACTGTGATTACTGAACAGTATTTTCCAAGTTATCGTACGAAAGGCAACGAACGAATTTTCTAAATAAATTCGGTTGTGTGAAATATTAATTAGTTCATAAAATGGAATACAGATTTTTATATCCTATAGCACAATGTTGTCAGGGTATATTGACTTTGTGTTGATGTTTATAACGACGACCTAAACCATCTTTTGTTATAGCAATCGACTTAGAAAGTGCTTCAGAAACTGATTCGATTTAGCGATGTCCGTCCATCTGCATGCCCATCTTAACCAAGTGTGCCCAATCTTTTCGATCTAAATAGCTAAATTATATATTTCGAAGAAATTCGAGTTTTAGTAATATATAACAAATGAATAAACAAATGGTTAAAATTTAAAAAATAAACATTTATTTTATCGTTAATGAGATTATTGACATAGTATATTATCAGCTATTTTTGAATAATTAGGTTCGTAATTACTAATAGCTAAACATAAGAATAGCTAAACTAACATAATTTTAGAAACTGGTGGTAATAAAAATGAAGCGATTGGACGAAGTTTTTCAAAGTTCACAAATCTCTGTTGAAATTGCAAAACAATGTTTTTTGTAAAATATTTCCGACCCATTTCTTTTTAGTTGGAGAATTTTAAGTGTATCGATGCTAGCAATCACGTCGGTTATTATACCCTATACCACTATGTGGTTTGGGTATAATGACTTTGTGCTGCTGTTTGTAACAACCAAAAATATTTGACCTAGACCCATCTTTAATTATACCGATCGAATCAGAATCACTTTCTGAATTGATTTAACAATGTCCGTCCGTCCGTCCGTCTGTGTGTCCATGTAAAGCTTGTAATCAAACTGCAGGTCGCAAATATGAATATATTTTGATGAAATTTGGTATGTAAGCTTTTATCGGCCATGGGATGAACGCTATTGAAATTGGTGAGAATCGGTCCATCTTCAGACCTAGCCCCCATACAAATTACCCATATTAAATCGACATAAATTCCTATAACATCCAAATTGTCATATAGATCTTACTCAAATTGGGTTTGTATGCGTTCATTACATCCACTAATGAGTACTCCAAAAATGATCCCTTTGACCCCATATAGAGCTGCTTCCCGATCTTCACTTAAATCTATTAAAAAACAAAAATATTGCACTGATTCTTCTCAAATTTTGTTTGTACATATTTTTGCAAAATACAAGAGACTTTACCAAACATGATCAGGATCGGTCCATTTTTGGACCTAGTCCCTTTATAGATATAGCATCCGATATGAACTTTTTCATATCTGCAGCCAAAAAAATTAATAAAAATCCCACTCAAATTTGGTTTTTGCTTACTTTCAATGCCCAGTTAGTTGGGCCTAAGAGATAGGGTTTCTAAACGCATGGTATAGGGTATCGTATAGTCGGTCTAGACCGACTATAATTTTCTTACTTGTATTTTTGTTGTTTCATTGGAAATCCATATTTAATTCATTTAATTTTATTATTAAATCCGCTAAAAATGCTAATTTATGCAGCCAAATCTTGTCATGAAGTAAAATGACAAGAGCATCGCTTTCTCATCTAAAAATTCCTTTATATGTGGTAACAGCTTGCGGCATCTTTCTAAAACTTTAGATCACCGTATCGTAATCGTTGCTATCAAGACATCCTCAAGGTTTAACATATTAGCACATAATAATTGTTGATGAATTATGCAGTGGTATGTAATAAATTTAGGAAAATCAATATCCATTTTACAAAATGCTAAAAATCAATTTTCGCAACCAGTCATAGAAGGTGCATGAAAGATTTAAAAATATTGTGTACGTCTTCTCCACTGGTTTATTCTTTCAAAGACAGAATTTTCAGAAATTCTTGCTTCGAACTTGAATCACCAAATATGAATCGTGCAAATATACTAAGCTAGAAGATATCGCAATTGTCAGTAAAAGGCTTTTCTTGCTGGATTTACTTTGTTGATTTACTACAACTTTTTAAACAAAGATTGTTGTAAATTAAGAAGTTTTTCAATCTTTGTACTTTAGTTTTTATACCCTACACCCCAGTGAGCAGATGGTTTATATAAGTTTGTCATTCCGTTTGTAATAACTAAAAAAAAATTCTGGACCCCACAAAATATATATATTTGTGATTCTTATAACAAGCGGAGTTGATATAGCGATGTCCCTCTGTCCGTCCGTCCGTGTGTGGAAATCACGATAACAACTTTAATGGGACAGGTAGTGTGCTCGTTGGTATAGAAAATCATTCACTAACATTCTTAGTAGTACGCTGTTTAAAATCGTCCAAATCGGTTGATTAGGGCCCGAGATTTCAATAAAGAACTAAAAAAAATCTTGAAAAAATATGATTTTCTATGTTGTTCTTGTCACAATCATGCCCTCAATAGGACAGCTAGGGTGATCATTTTTAGTGAGAATGATTGACCAAGGTCATGGAAAGATTTCTGTTTCACAAATCATTATAATCGGCGGAACAGGTCCAAGGAAATCTTTGAAAAAGAAAAAAAAATGGAAAATATTATGCTTCTATATTGTTCTTGTTATTATTCTAACTGTTGTATTATTTATTGTCTTAGCTGATCTTGTTGTTTTTGTGGTCGTTGTGGTAATTGTATAATAAAAACTCCCCCTTGTACATTTTTTATCAACTCCGGTAGAAAAGTTTAAAAGTTTCCATTGTTTTTGCATCACTAAAAAAATTTGTTAGATCATTTTTGTTATCGCCACGAGCCTGCTTTCAGATCGATTGAGTCACGGAAAAGGGATTAAAAATTCATCCAAAATATTTTTAACAAGCAGACACTACGAGTTAATATAAAGGGAGTAAAAATTCACCAACATTTAAAGCAAATAATGCTTAACTAGTTGTTAGTAAAAAAAACAATGTAAATTTACCGAAAAAAAAATTGTATGTATTAATTTATTTAAAGAAAAACACAATAACTTTTGATGTTGTATTTTTTGTGTGTATATTTTTATAACACGGTGTCTCGACTAACTGTAATTCATATGCTTTCTGGTTATGTTACATAACCCTTCGCTTTGATAGTTTTCAGGAATGGCTCTCCCTAACCTCACTTGCGAGGCCATAGGTTGTGTAGGAACCCACATGTCATATAACCTGGCATTATGACTAGCTGGAGCTAGCGCCAACCTAACTTTATCACAAAAAAATATATTTATTAGCTAAAAAAGTAATATAAAATACATTGATGTTCATTTTGTAATATTTAAGTGTTGCAATTTTTGTGTGTAGTATTTATATGTACATTGTACATACATATGTATTAAATAATAAAATAAATTACACATATTCTATATATATATATCCATAATAACCGCATGTTAGAAATAAATAGGTGTATTTTTTTATTTATATAGAATTCTGCAATATTTTGTTTTAGGGAAAATATATTTATTTTGCATTAACAGAGTGTCACTTCATTTTGCTAAGTGTGACTATACCACAGTTATGGCGTCACAATTTTCATTCTAATTAGCTTTGCAATAGTTATTTCTATTTTAAGAGCTGTATGCAGCTTGCTAAGGAATCAAAAACTTCATATAAAAAACGCTTCAGGAATGCTTAAGGAATTTTTCTGTCTAAAAATTTCTGTTGTTAGTCTGCAGCTTTTTAAAAAAGTAGCATTGTTTTTACTACTTTTTTTTTGACGTAAATTAAGTTAGGCAACCCAGGCTTCGAGCAGGAATATCAAATTTTTCGTTTTTTGTGAACGGAATTTTGACAGGAGAGGTAAGAATAAACAAAATGTAATAAGCTTAAAAAATTAGAAGTTCTTTTTCAGTTGCAAATATGGTTGTTTTCAATTTCAATTTCACAATTCTTAATAATTGACAGAAAACAGCTGATTGCTACCGTTGCTCTGAAAGGTACTTTTGTGCTTTTTTTCTTTAAGAAATATACGAAAATTTTCTGCTAAGATTCCTTAACAAGCTGCATACAGCTCTTAAACATGAATGTCAACATTTTCAATTAAGGTGCAATTACACGATGTGTTTTTTACTTATGTACTGTCAAATTTTCCCACAACAAAAGTTGTACACATCGTGTGATACATATGAAACATTGTTTATGTACAATACATGAGGAAAGTCACATGTACGTTTTTCAATTAGAACAGGTTCTATTTTGGTATGACAAACACATGAAAATACAACACTGCTTGTGGCGAAAGAAAAACAGAGTAAATTATAAAGATTAATATTGAAAGAAAAATAAATTGTTTAATATTAATTAACCATTAAAATGTATATATTTTTTTTAACAATAAATTTTTGTAAATTCACAATTATATCAGTTGTTGTTTACATTTAGAGGTTATGTCATACGGAAATACATATGCACGTGTGATAGCAAAAATTATGAATCGTATGTAAAAGGCTATTTTGACGGACATGCGTAATTTCATATGGATAAAAAAAGTGACAGTACATATGTAAAAAACACATCGTGTAATATCCCCTTTAGATAGCAAACAGAACAATGTTAAAAGTATACACAGAGCTGAGTAAAGAAGAAGCAATGAGTTTTTTGCTTTCAAAAAAGTTCTACATAGTTATGCATATACAATTATTATTCTGCTTTATCTACAAAATATCTGATTACGATTACATATAATTTTTAAAATTGTGTATAATTGCTAACGCATTACTATTCACATAAATATAAAATTGCACCTTTTAAGTTTTTCATTCAAATATATGAAAATATCAATTCTAAAAATTGGAATTCAGATTTCCAATTATAAATTAGAAAATATCAATTGAATTTTAGAAAATCATATTAAAACGTCGGAAATAATAACTTGAAATTTAGAACACATCAATTGAATTATTAAAATATTAATTTTATTCTTTAAACACAAATTAAAATTCAGAAAACACCAAATATGTTAAATTTAGGAAATCAACTGAAATTTAAAAAAATATTGCGATTCAGGAGACATTAATAGCATTTCAGGATAAGAAAACATTAATTTAAATTCAACGAAGTTTAGAAAACCTCAAATGATATTTAAGAATTGCGAACATAAAAATGGTTACATATATAAAACGCAATTTGTTGAGAATGTTATTTATATATTATTTGTCATAATTTTTTGGATGCAAATTTGAAGTTGTTCAGAAAAAAAAGATAACAATTTATTTTATTTAAAATTTTTGGGACATTTGGTTTTTTGCGTTTGGCATCCCTAATTTGAACCAGTGTTCATGATGACTTCAAAATTTGACTTCATGTTAGGCAAAGTAATACCCAAAAAATTTAAGTTCGATAATATTTCCCAGGTAGTAGTATTTGGATTCAATATATGAAAATATATTTGATTGAAATAATTCAATTCAAAATCAAAAGTTGACATCACTGGGTTAGATTTTGTATTGTATTGTGTTTTTTGTGTTACCACAAAATCTAATAGTGAAAACTCCCTTTTAATAAGTAAAAAAAATTATATTTCAAATATGGCAATATTTTAAGAAAAAAAAATTGAGAGAACCTTTTTTTTGGCTATTAGTTTGTTACTCCATCCGACCTATACGGCCGCAATGAAGAATTATTTGGCCAATTAAAAGAAACTACACAGCCATTAATTTGCAAAACCTTAAACTAAATTAAACGAGAGGTTATGTCGGCAACCACGATGACCAAAAAGCAAACACTGAAATAATAGTCGAAAACAATGTTTCCTCGTTGGACCACGAATTACTAATGTGAGAGAGCTTTATAGCCCAACTCTTGAAATAAACAAAAATCCGGATCAAACCAAGGAATTTGCTGAAATAATTTGGTATTAAGTTTAACAAATTGTTTACTTTTTCAAATATTTTGTTTACATTTATTATCAATACTTAAACCGAGGTGGTGGGTATTAAAGATTCGGCATAGCCGAATTTAACCTCTTACTTGTTTTAAATAGATTTCGGATTAAATCTTGGTAAAATTTAGCATGTAAAGTAATTAAATGCCTGCTTAGATTACCTCCTTTAAGTAAATCAACCGTCGAATATATAATATTAATAGGCTAGGCCATTTTTTGTTACCGATTTTTTGTTCTAGCGTTTTATCCTGCATTTGACCAAACGTATATTATTTGAAAGGTATTTCTTTTAAGCTGTTCATCCGATTTACAGAATTTTACATTTTTTTCTTTATTTTGAGTAAATTGCATTTAAAGTTGCTACTAACACATACATAATATTATACATATGCTACGTGTGTGTTTATTAAATTTGTTAATGTGTTTGTAAATGAGTTTGTTTTCTTCGTTCAAAATAATAATAAACCAAAAAGTATTATTTAGATTTATTTTTTGACCAATATTGTTATTTATGAGATTTTATTTTTCGGGTTAATTATGGTCAATTAAATATTAAGATGATAATTAAAATAAAAATTCAAATTATTTCATCTTTTCCACTCGACGTTTCGTTGACGGTATTTGGTTTGTGAATTGGCTAAGTTGAAAAATGGAGTTGGCTAGAAATGCACTCGAATTTCGAGTGGTAGAATAAGCTAGTTACATATTAAACAGATACACTTATCTTTATACATAGTGAATAACAATTCTTCTTCCCAATTTTTATTGAAGTGGTCTTTAATTTTTTTATTAACACTCAACATGATCAAATTTAAACAATCTACTTTATTTGCAGAAAATGGAACTTCTTTTCATAACACAAAATATACTACTAATATAAATATTTCAAAACTTAAAGCGCAAAAACTAACCAGCCTACTAAAATGAAATTATAAAAAATATTTTAAAAAAATCAAACATAAAAACTACTAGGCTACTAAAATGAACTGGGAAAAAAATAACTTTTTTTATTCTGTTTGGTTTATAAATAAGAAAATATATAGAAAAAAATCAACTTTTAAGAAACTTTTACTATTTACACTTTTTCTATTTATACTTTTAAGCTACATTAGCAGTTTTCCAATCTGTATTAAAACAAATCAATAAGGCAATATAAATTTAAAATTTAAGTTATCTCAAGATCGACTTTCTTTTCTTGTCGATCGATCAGTAGATCGCGATCGACGTGTTGGACACACCTGATCTAAACCATATAATTAAACTACAGGTCGCAAATATGAATATATACTTTGATGTAGTTTGATATATCTGTGGTTTTCCGCGTATGCCCATTTTTGTCAGTTTTGAGTTAACGATGCCAAGTATATTTATTTTTAACGCTCTTTACATGTGTTAAATTAAAAAAAAAAAAATATTGACCGTTTCTGAGATTTTTCTTTAAATAACGACGTAACTTAAATGTTTATTAAATTAAATTGCAGCACAAATTATTTTCTCAGAAAACGACACATAGTGACATACGTTGTTATTAATGAAAAAAAAAAGCAAAATAATTTTGGATTATTTTTCAGTTTATAACCACTTATAAAAACTTGTGTGTTTATTTCTGTTATTTTTTTGTCACTATTATTCTTGATACGTCGTTATATTCTCATCCCAATTCCCGTTAACTTTTTGTTGACGAACAAAAAAATCCATTTTTCAAGCAACAACAACTTATATATACATGGGTGGTTGCGTTGGTAATTTTTTTTTTCAAAGAAAACGACGTTTGTCGACATAAGTTGTTTTATCTGCACACACTTTAAGTGTAATTTACATATTGTTTTCTTCGTCCTTCTCTAGGATCTATTCCTCTGAAGATTTTTGACTCAAAATATTATATAAAGTATTTATTGCCCATATCTACAGGACTGTTAAATAAAAAGCTCTAAAAACTTTATATCGAGCCCATAATTTCAAATATAACGTTTTGTGGCTCCCCTCAATATTTTGATTTTATGACATACGCGGTTATTCTAGAAAACCACATATATAAGCTTCCATCAGCTATAAGATGAAAATCAGTTCAGTTCAAATGTTCAGAACTAGTCTCTAGCCTCACCAACTTAAATTGCCATAATATCCAAATTTTTATACAGATCCCGCTAAAATTTTATTTGTATGTATTTTTTACATCCAACTGGTTTTATTAACAGAGTCTCACTCCAATACACCCTCGCTGTGCCAATTGCAAACCAGACATTTAATTGCGCAATATTACATCATAATTTTATTGTCTCTTTATATTTTATCAAATATAAATTTAAAAGATTAACATCTGAAAGTCTTAATGTTATAGAAGAAATAAAATAAGAATCGTGAATGTCCTTTAAATGTTTTAGCACAGCTAAGACCCAAAATACACTTGTAGAACATCTTTAATTCATTTTATAAACATTTTTATTTCTTTTTTTTTTATAGCTTTTGTTAAAGTTTATGGGAACTATGGCTGTTGCTTGTTTGTTGCGTTAGTAGTTTTTGTATTTGAATAAATTCTGTTAAATTTTAAATTCACATGAATTTCGTAAGAACTTTTCCGACTAAATGTTTGGCAATAAAATAAAATTTTATAAAAAAAAAAAACAATACACTTTTATAGTATGCGTAAAATATTACGCATTAATATTTATTTAAATAACAAACTATTCTATGAAACTCAGTTTTTAGGATAAATTATTTTCAAACGAAAGCACAAAATGTTACTTTTAGATGACTATATGATAATCTATGTCATGATTTTAAGCTTAGGATATGGATGTAGAAGAAGCCACAAAATGAGTATGATTTATTTGGGATATGTTAAAATACATACCCAGTGTCACTGAAATACATATGTAGGTCAATCATGACCGTACTTAATGAGGTTTTCATATGACTCAAAAATGGTTTGGCTAAAATACATATCATTTCTGTGACTTCAAATAGCTTTACGTGAGTATCGGGAAACATATTTGTTTATTTCTATACTTATTAATGTATATGCACAATATGAGTATGAAAATTGTTAAGAAACTTATGGGCAACATTGATCTTTTGGCCATTTTCAAAAAAGAACCTTCCACAACAAACAAGAGTACTTAAAAAATGTGCTAAAATATGGATATAACAACATGTTCCTTAAATTTTGTAAGGGATGTACATGAACATATTTCTTTATATTTGGTTGTCTAAATGAACAATATTGAGTATCATACATCGTTCGAAATCTCGATTAAAATAGCATATCACGATTGAAAAAATGGTATATTAATTTTTATCTAGAAAAAAGTTTCACAGAAAAAACTGACTTTTTTTTTAGAAATTTTTGTGTAGCAAAAAACTCTAAAACAAACAAAAAAAACAAGTTAGCAGGACCGTCTATGTCTTGGCTGACTACACGATACCATATATCATGCGTTTATAGCAAGAGTCTTATTTCCAACCAATTGGATATAGAAAATAAGCATAACCCAAATTTTAGTGATATCATTTTAATTTTTTTGCCTGCAGATATGAAAAAGTTCATATTCGATGCTATATTTATATGGAGACTAGGTTGAAAAATATACCGATCGTGACCATATTTGAAAAACACTTACTTTTTGCAAAAATATATACAAGCCAAATTTGAAAAAAAAACTGTACAATATTTTTATTTTTTAAAAGACTTAAGTGAAAATCAGGAAGCAGCTTCATGTGGGGGCTATGACTAAGAATTGTCCTAAAGCATCTATTTTTGGACTCCTTGTTCTCGGAGAGATCTATATTATAATCTGAATACTTTTGCAATATATCGCACCTGTACCTCTAAAGTGAGTCAACTCAAAATTTCCAAATTTTCAGTAGAGGCAAAAAACGTTTTTTTTTTAATATTTTCTATAAAATTTAAAAACAGTTGTTTCATTGTAAAGAATTGCGAATAATAAGTATACAACAGTAGTTGTTTTTGCGATTTTTTCAGTGATCATCAAATATAATAAGTTTTTTGGGTGCAACTCAAAATATATGTTTTTAGTGCATTCTAAAGAAGATACTCTTATAACACAAAGAGGGTTACAACTGTATTTTTTTTTTGCGAAAAACTAGAAAAACCGATGTAAGATTTTTACACTGGATAGATATGACCACTGTGTATCGTTTTCTTGCAAAAAGTAAAAATTTAAAAATTTAACATGTATCGACTTACACCAATTTAAGCAGAATTCATTCTATGGCCGATCGAAGCTTAGACGAATATTTTCGATGGCTGAGCCAAAGAGCAATATTAGCAGCAAAATATTGGAGTCTCCATTATTTTCATTCAAGTCAATTGATACTGTGCTAGAAAAAGATGAAGGAGTGCATTTTCTAACTGAGTTTTTAAATTCACTTGATTAGCCAGGTCTTTCCACACATATTTGACTCTTAAAAGTTGGATCAACAGTAATACTACTTCGAAACTTAAATTCACAAAAATTATGTAAGGGAACGCGGTTCATTTTCAAGAAAATATTAGGTAACATTATTGAATTGTTAATAATCAATGTTAAATTCAAGAGCATGTTTATTTGCCAAAAGTTACGATAATTGCAACATTTGTGGTAATTGAATATAAGCACTATAATCGCAATCAAAAAATCACAAGGCCAGCTAATGTAAGTCTGAGGCTTAGATTCGAAGAAGTCATGATTCACTCACAGTCTATTATATGTAGGATGGGAGGGATGAACACAATATGTTGTCCACACATTGGTTTTAAAATAAATTATTACCTACTAAGATCTGACAAACATTGTATTATATGAAGCAAAATTGTATGTTAACAAAAATTCCTACCGTAATTAAGATAAATACTTATCAACACAAATCGTGGAATAAAATAATTATCTTAAGCAGAACAATGTTTGCTGGGTAAGCCAGTGTTTTTATATTTTTTAAAAAGCTCTGCACTTCTAAATATTCTAATATTAGGATCATTTAAAATAATTCAATTTATATGTGAAGTTTAAGCAGATGCCTCTATGCTGTAATTTTTGGTTTACAAAGTTTCTTTAGAAATGCGAAACTTAGAGGCAAAAAACAGATTATCGAATTTTCGTAAAGCGCAATGCCCAAGAATTAACAATGAGAGTTATATCGCGTCGAAATGTACGCATTTTTTGAATTTTTTTTATTATTAATAATCAGCTAAAACGTAGTAACTTTATTTACATATAATCAAAAAGCCTTTGTTAGGCCAAAACTGATTACAGAGTTAATATAACACAGTGGAAATTTGTAAAATAAAATAATATGTAACTTAATATGATATAACATACATAATTGATTTATTGACTTAATATTATTTTTAAATTGCATCCCTAAAATACTAATATGGATAAAAATTTTAAAATTGTATGTCAAAAATGGAGCATCAACAACGTCTACTTTAGAATTGTTTTTATAAGATCTTTAATTTTACGAAGCATTGTACAGATAAAGATAAATTTCGATCACTTTATGGTATTATGCTGTTCCATAAAAGAATAACTCTTATCATAAAAATCCTTGCATTATGGTTGTATTGAATCGGGGACAAATAAGAGCACAAGTTCGTGATGAGCTTGAAAATGTGAATTTCGATGCTAGGTAAACTGGGAAGCCAAATTTATATGTTTTATAAAATAGCGTGAGCAACCTTGCACTAACAAAGTCGTCGAAACTACATCCTAAAAAATCAAAAACATGTTCGGATACATGGTCACGAGGACGAATGTGATACACGTACCGAATAATTCTGTTAAAACACCCTTTCTTTATCTTTTCAAAATTAGCAGCACTTGCACCTGAAAATATTTCCGACCCATACAATATAATCGGCATAAGAAGAGCGTGAGCAATTTGTTTTCTAATTTTAATCGTAAATATATAACATGAACTATAAATTCTTCTTAAGGAAATTATTGTTTTAGTAACTATAAAATTAATGTGGTGCAAATATGAAAGTTGGTTATCAACATACTTATATACCTAAAACTTTAAAATTCGAAACAAAATCAATGATTTCATCATATCCTAAAATAGTTGGTTTCACTTGACATTAACAGGTATATCAATTAAATCATAGCTCATTTTTACTTTGCCAAAAATTCTTCGAAATGGATCGAAATTGATAAAACTTGATATGTGGAAATACAGGTAAACAGGTTCATAAGTTAGGAACTTTTATATATATTTTTCCAAGAAGGCATTCAGAATCAATTTTACCACGAACTAAATTGAGGAAAAATAATATTTTAAAAATTATTCTTCTAAGTTGGAAGTTTTACTAGAACCAAACGACTGCTATATAGGGGGCACAGTAAGCCTTTCCCCAAATAGCGTGGCAAAAATCAAAAATTTGATAGAAGCATTAAAAAAATCAATGAATGTATAGGATAGAGGATTTCTCACAGATTCAGAGTCAATAAACGGTTTTAAAATCGGATAAAAATTATGGATGATAGAGCTCCGTAAAGTTGGAATTTTTTTAGCTTTTAGAAGAAGGCTAAAAGTTTTTGAAAAATATCCTGCTTCAAATCAAATTGTAGGTAAATTAGTTTGAAAGGTATTTTTTTTTCTATAGTTAAAACAAAATTAAAGTTATGTTACTTGGTCTCAGTTTTTCAAATATACTTTATTTAAAAACTTTTATATATGATTACTTAGATACTACCCAAAATGGTTCACTATTACAACATATACTTGCCATTCTGCACGCGACAACCATAGAGTTGACATACACTGGATAGATGGGTAGACGTATTTTGCCATAATTCAGTCAAAAGTTAATCGATTTTAAAGTTATATGACTTATTTTAAAGACTATATAATACCAAATATTACGTATTTTTTTCAAAATATTATATCATTTTTCACGATTTTTTTTTTTGGTGCTTGAAAACAGAAATTTTAATTTTTTTCATATTTTATTTTGATTTTTTCTTAAATACACATCGCCATCCTAGAAGTGTTTTTAAGAAGATTGTAATAATTTTGTAATTTTTGTTATTGGCAATAACAAAAACTACAAATTCTGGAAGGCAATGATCATCACAATTTTGTTAATGAATTCAGCACAATAAAAAATCCACTAGCGCTACCTGAATTATTTTTAGCGGTTACTAAATTCAGCATAATAAAATAAAAAAAAAATTAAATGGAAACTTTTATGCCTAGTATTATTGTGGTGATGACTGTAAGATCTCGAAAGGATCTGGAAGTACATAATTATAGCTACGACATGTTAAGTCTATTAGATATCGCTCCCAATGACTATTTTAAAGAGAACTAACTAACAAAAAAATTATACTAAAGGGTGATTTTTTATGAGCTATAGGAAAGCTTTCAAAAAAAAAAAAAACACATAAAATTCAGAAAAATACATGAAATCTTTATTTGAATCGATAGTACGATCCATATAATTTAATGTTTGAAGATTATTTCATGCAAATGTTGACCGTGACTGCGCCTCAAATGGTCCATCCGCTTAGTCCAATTTTGGCATACTCTTTCCAACATTTCGGCCGGTATCTCACGAATAAATGCTTCAATGTTGTCTTCCAATACGTCAATTGAAGCGGGGTTGTCTGTATAGACATGAGCTTTAACATAGCCCCACAAAAAATAGTCTAAAGGCGTTAAATCGCACGATCTAGGCGGCCAATTGACCGGTCCCGAACGTGAAATAAAATGTTCACCGAACTCGCCTCTCAATAAGTCCATTGTTGCGCGTGCTGTGTGGCATGTGGCACCGTCTTGATGAATCCACATGTCATGCAAGTCAAGCTCTTGCATTTTGGGCAAAAAAAAGTCTCTTGGTAACAGAGGCCCAATTGCTGCGAACGGCGACGAATCGATAATTGATGGTCATCATTAGCACTGGCCGATACGGCTGCGATATTTTCTTCAGTGCGCACTCTACGTAAGCGTGTTGGTGGTTTAATGTCAAACAATGTAAATTTGGTGCGAAATTTAGTCACAATAGCCCGAATAGCCGCTTCAGTGGGTCGATTAAACTGACCATAAAAGGGAAGAAGCGCGCGATGAACTTTCTTAACAGAGCGAGCATTTAATAACTTGCAAGCGTTGTTCGTTTGTAAGACGATTCATGGTTAAACTATAAACCAAACTGAAGATGTTTGACAATGAAACAAAACACGAAACGTGCGTCAGCTGTTTAAACCAGTGTTGCCAAAAAGATAATAGCTAAAAAATCACCCTTTAGTTTAAAAAAGAATATTAATTAAAATATTATATTGATAAAAAATTTTATATTAGTTTAACATGTTATATTAGAGTAGTATTTATACCCCATACCACTATGTGGTTTGGGTATAATGACTTTGTGCTGCTGTTTGTAACTACCAAAACTATTTGACCTAGACCCATCTTTAATTATACCGATCGAATCAGAATCACTATCTGATTCGATTTAACGATGTCCGTCCGTCCGTCCGTCTGTGTTTCCATGCAAACCTTGTAATCAAACTGCAGATCGCAAATATGAATATGTTTGGACGAAATTGGGTATATAAGCTTTTGTCGGCCACAGGATGCACGGTATTGAAATTGGTGAGAATCGGTCCATGTTCAGAACTAGGCCCCATACAAATTACCTCTATGAAATCGACATAAATTGCCATAAAATCCAAATTGTCATACAGATCTTACTTAAATTGGTTTTGTATGCATTTATTACATCCTTTAATGAGTAGTCCAAAAATGATCCCTATGGGACAACTCTCAGTCATAGGCCCCATATAGAGCTGCTTCCCTATCTTCACTGAAATCTATCAAAAAACAAAAATATTGCGTTGATTCTTCTCAAATTTTGTTTGTAAAGACTTTACCAAGAGATTTTACCAAACGTGGTCAGGATCGGTCCATTTTTGGGCCTAGTCCCCTTATAGATATATCATCCGATATGAAGTTTTTCATATCTGCAGCCAAAAAAATTAATAAAAATCCCACTCAAATTTGGTTTATGCTTATTTTCTATATCCAGTTAGTTGCGCCTAAGAGATAGGGTCTCTAAACGTATGGTATAGGGTATCGTATAGCCAGTCTAGACCGGCTATTATTTTCTTACTTGTTTTTTTCTAGCCTTTCTGATTTAAATAATATGAAATTATAAGTCCTTTGAGTGGTTAATTAATAAAATTTCATTGCGAAATTTGGAATTTTGAGAAATTTGGGTGTTTTTCTTAACACAAAAAAATCGAGGAAGCAGGTCAAATAGTGGTCCGATTTCATTATATTTGTACAGTTTTTTTGCACTACATTTGTAAATTTTTTAAAATATAATACAGAAATTAGCAAATTTGTCTTCTTTTGTAGCATTTTAACCAAAATTTTAGGAAATTTTGTACGAGGACTAGGTCCAAACGTGGGCCGATTTCAAAGATTTTTTACAGATTTCGACACTGGCCTAATAAAGGCTTATGAATCAAATTTCATCACAATAGAATAACATTTGCTACATTAAATGGCATGAAAACCAATTTTTAAGGAAAATTTGAATGGCGACTTGGTCCAAGCTTGGTCCGATTTCAACAAATTTAAGTAGGGTTCGTCTTTGGGTCAAAAACACTTAAAGTTTCAAATTTCAGCACATTATCTTTATATTTGCAACATGTAATATTAGCACCAAAATAATATTGAGATTTGATGAGATATACTGAAGCCCCCTGTGGACCTAGCCCCCTCCCCCCTACTAACACCCGTTTTAAAGGGAAAGAAGCCATCTTTCAAAATCGTTTAAAATTTTTAAAATATCTCTATTAGTATAAAAGTTATGATTTTTGTAACGAAAAAAATCAAAAGGCCCCTCTGTGCAGTGGGATGCTTAATTCCGCGTTCCACCGAGGATATCGAAGACAAAATAGCAATAATTGTTTCTGAACTTATTCAAGTTTTTTGATGAAGATATTGCATTGTGGATTCCAGATTACTAATTCGGCCTGAATAAAGATGTAAATAGATATTTTGTTACATAGCGATCATTAAACGCCTTTGCCCAACGTTCTATAAAATATAAATCACAATTTGCTTCATTAACATTTATTATAATATGAGAAATAAAACTAAGTCTTTTATCAAAATGAACTTGCAAATCAATCAATAAGTTGACACCAGTTGTAAAAGCTATTTAGCTCAGACTGGAGACTTAAACTGCCTTCATTGTTCGTGGTGATTGAGAAGAAATTTACATTACGGCTTACATAACGATATTATAATATTGGATAGACTTTGATAAATCATTTATAAACAGCAAGAATAGGAGGGGTCCGAGGTGACTACCTTGTGGAATACCGGAGTTATATCTATATATTTCTATTTAGAGTTATTGCAAATTAATCATTGTTTAAGATTTTTTAAGTAAGATCGAATCCATTTTAGGAAGTTGCCGGAGAACACGCTACCAGTAGATCATATCAAACTTTATGGAATCCAGAGTTTATATAGGACGTCGATTTTAATTGGTTAGTAGTCATTGAACATCGTTTTCAAAAACCATATTTTTTTTTATTTATTAACCAACACTCAGGGGATGCCCCTACAGATGCAATGCATTGTGTTGATCTTAGGAAAATTGGTTATGGGAAGGAGGAAAGAGGGAGAAGTGTTTGTGGATATTTGACTTAAATTTTATTAGATTATAACTGTCAGGAAAGACCTCTGCGGGGAGCTTATTCCACGTACGGCTAGTTCGACTGATAAACGAATTCTTTCTATAATGCGTTGCGCGGTCAAATGGACAATAAACTACAAATGGATGTGATCTACTACAGCACCAGTGCTGGTATACCATCCGGCCCCGGAGACTTATTAATGTTGATATCTGAAAGAACCTTTTTAACTGCACGTGCTCGAAAGAATATTTTAGGCATAGTAAAAAATACTCTTTCGAGTTCGGGCAGTGGTTGATCGCTATACCGATCAACCGGGTCAGTGAATATTTGGTCATTCATTATAAGAGTTGGGATTGCAGAACTAGCATTATTTTTTACTCTTTTAACAAATGACCAAAAGCTCTTGCTGCCCCGAGGAGCAGGAAGAACTTTAGCACTAAGACGCTGATCGTGGAGAAACTTTTCACGGCTTAGTACTTTGGTGTTGAGCTGGTGATATAACTGATGACATTTCGTGTGATAGCATATCATTCCCGCGACATATTTATACATATCTAATATATGAAGTAATGATGAGCAAAATAATTAAATGGTCATCTAAAATTTCCTCGACTTACATGCAATTTGTAGTTGTTGTAAATGAAACAGCCAATCGTTTGTGTCTAAACTATGGTATCTTGTCACTTTTGTTAAAAGTGTATAACTATACACATATTGTGTGTTCAATAATTTTGCAAAAAATTGCAATAAATAAAATAATTATTATAATTTCTATTAAATAAAGATAACCTTTCTTTAAATAAAGAAAACTATAAAAAAAAATCAAAGATACATCGTTAAATCTAGCAGCTACTTTTGAATAGCACAAATTGTTTCTCATCAACTAATTAACTCAAAATTGACATGAATATGGAAACTATGTGATTCACTGAATAATAATTGTATTTTCATTCTTATTTAATACTATTGTGGGTTCACTACCCTCGCTATTATTAATAAATTTCTGTCATCATAAAATACTAAAACATTTTATAAATTTTCATTATTTCATTTATAATGATTACATAAACTTATTCACCATAAATAATATATTTAACAATATTACTTAACACAACTTAACTATTCAGAAAGTTGGGCGCACACATAACAACCACAATATACATAAGTGTTCAATCATCGTACACAAACACACACGCACTCACTCATATGGATAATTATTAATACTCCAAACATACATACGCTAATAATGTAATAATTAAATATAAAAGCAAAGATTTTATTTGTATCGAATCGTCAGTGAAACGTGTGCCAATGTTAAAATACAACTTTAATGAGATTTCAAAATGTTACGCCTCACATTGGATTTTTGGTTCGCACAATAAATGATTTGAATTATTTTCTTATATTTTAATAGAAAGGAATCAATTCATCGATAGTATTTATAACGTTTAGTTTAATCAGGACAGTAGTTCAAAATAACAAATATAAAAAATATATTTGGTCTAGACCGACTATACGATACCATATACCATACGTTTAGAGAAAGGGTCTTAGGTCTAAGTAATTGGATATACATAGAAGATAGTCATAAATCAAATTTGAGTAGTATTGTTATGAATTTTTGTTTTGCTTGTAGATATGGAAAATTTCATATCGGATGTTATATACATATATATTAGGGTGGCGCTTCATTATAAAAGGGGAAAAAAGTGTTCGAATTTAAAGTCTCACCTCCCTAGAAATATGCGAATAGCAAAAAATGGAGAAATACAAAGTTCTGGGTCAATCAAAAAAAATTTAGAGGTGCATCAACGCGACTGAAGATTTCACGTGAGTTTATATGGGGAACATATGACTTTTTTCAGATTTAACGAAAATTTCGTTCTATAGTTTACTTTTTTCGACAAGCTGATATATGAATCGATATCAGCACTAAATTATCTTTCCAAAAAGCTACATAACTTCAAAACCGAATAAAAACTCGCCACGAAATGACAAATGCCCCAGCCCACATTTGTGCCAAAAAAACTCTAGGTCATGAAATGTGATGAACATTTTTTCAACCCTGACAAATTGATTAAAGCCATAATTTTTTTTTTCTCTATACCTATAAGTTCTTAGCTATGAAGTATTTTTTTATTACGACGTTGTTACCCTATTGCGAAATGAGACCAAACATGGAAAATTTTTTTGATAAAATTTTGAAAACTCCTTTTTTAAGTTTTAAAAAATTTTCTTAGACAAAATTTCAAAAAATGGATCTGGCACTTTTAAGTTTATATGTTAAAGATTAACTGTTTGAATTTTTAAGTAAATTGTACGAAAACTTTCCTTTATGTGCTCCTAGGGTTGAAATGATCCAAGATTCATCAGTTTTGAATTAAAAATATATGAATTTTTTCACTTAATCGTCTTATGCTGGCTTTGGGTCATTTGTGTCGCCAAGCCCAAATGGGTTAAAGACGTTAAATTATAAAATCATCATAATCATCACATCATAAAAATCGTTAAAATTTTATTTCCCCACCCATATTAAGGGTTTCATCTAATTTACTAGAACAATTAATTTTTTAAATATGCCAAAATTCATAGTTTGGCCTCGGCAAAGAATGGGTTAACGTTGTTCGGTTTATTCCAAATTTTTAGCATGGAAGACTTGCACATTTGATTATTATATTTTGAGCGTCACATCTAAAAGTAGAAAACTGATGAATTTTTGATACAAGGTATTTAGAAAGAGTACATTTACTTAATATTTCACAAAAAACTAATTTTTCTCGAAATCCGCAAAAAAAATCTTTGTAAAGAAGTTGTGGACGAGGAATTTACTGAAAAATTCACACATTTAATTTCTAACATATATTTAACAAAACTGTAAAGTGGAAGATAAATTTTTTGAAATTTTGTTTAAGAAAATTTGGTAAAACTTAAAAAAGGAGTTTTTAAAATTTTATCAAAAAAATTTTCCGTGTTTGCTCTCATTTCGCGATAGGTTAACAACGTGGTAATAAAACAATACTTCATATCTGAGTACTTATAGGTATAGAGACCAAAAAAAAATTATGGCTTTAATCAATCTGTTAAAGTTGAAAAAATGTTCATCACATTTCATGACCTAGATTTTTTTTGGCACAAAAGTGGTCAGGGGCATTTCTCATTTCTTGGCGAGTTTTTATTCGATTTTGAAGTTATATAGCTTTTTAGGAAATAATTTAGAATTCATATAACAACTTGTCGAAAAAATTAAACGATAGAACGAAATTTTCGTAAAATCTGAGAAAAAAAACATATTTTCCCCATATAAACACACTTGAAATTTCAGTCGCGTTGGGGCACACCTAAATTTTTTTTGATTGACCCAAAAATTTGTATATCTCAGTTTTTTTGCTACTCACATATTTCTAGAAGGTGAGACCGAAGTGTGAACACTTTTTTTTATTAAGGGCCACCCTAATACACATACATAAATAGTCAAGAACGCGACAATTGTAAGACTTTGAAGTGAAAAAAATCTGCAATTTATTTTTCGTGTTTTAATTCTTGATACCATTTTAGTAGCATTATGTTTAGTGCAAAAGCTAGGTTTCGTTGATTTCCTGTTTCCAATATATTAGCAATAAACATGGGATTAGGAACACGACAAAAAATAGAACACGTCTTCGACTGCATCTTAGAAAATACGAATTGTTGATTTCTATTGGTAATTGTCATGCTGAAAAATTTACATTCATTTTTATACCTCCAACACCAATTTGCATATGGCATATATAAGTTTTCCGTTCCGTTTGTTACGCGTTGAAGAGTGCATTTGCGACCCCATAAAGTATGTCTGTTGAAATCACGCTCATTCACAAAATAAACCATATAGCTGGGTAAAGTTATAAAATTATGGTTTCTCGTTATTTCGGGCAGATTGGTATTGAAAATATAAGTAGTGTAATAAATTCAGTTATTAATGTAAATCGATGTGGAGGGTACCAAAGATTCGGCACAGCCGAATTTAGCACTTGCTATAATCTTATAATCTTTAATATTATTTAGCACGCGACTTTAATAATGCGACAAATGTTCGTGTCATGTTTATGATAAAGATTAGTTCAATTAATTTCAACTCAAAATTGTATTAACTACCAAAAATTTCATATTTATTATTTTACTTTATATATACAAATATATTAGAGGTTATAAAAATCAAATTGTATAAAAGGGAATGTGAGAAAATTTAAATTATATATTAACCATAAACTCTAAAGAGAAAATGGCATTAAAAGTAACTAACAGCAAGAAAAAATTTATTTGGGAACTTTCAGGCCATTTTTCTCACAATAACAACTTAGATAAGCTGCAAATACATTATATTATAAAAATTTAGACATATTTTAAGAGAATGTTTGAAACATTTGTTGTTTATAAACATTTTTATTTTCGATCCAAGTAGACCTTTCTGTGAAAAATATTAAAGTCACATGTACAACGTCAAGCAACGACTATCTGCCTTGAAGAATTTGAAGCAAGCTAGTGATCTCAGCAATTTACTCACTCCCCGAGATTTACAATAACGGAGGAAAATTACAAAAAAAAATTTAAATCATTAGGCACACACTTTTTAGCTGCTGGCGACTATAATGCCAAGCATATATTCGTGTATTATATAATCCAATTTCTAAAATGAGTTTTGACTTGATCTCAAGCGCAGAACCCACTTATTGGCCATCAGATAGGCAAAAACACCGGATCTAATTGATTTCGGAGTAACAAAGTCTATTTCTAAACACTTGGTTCATATCGAACCATCGTTAGAACTCTCTTCAAATCACACACCTACGATTATTACTCTTTTAAACCCTAAAAAAATTGTACAACACATAGGTGACTTCGCGCTGACAAGTAAAACAACAAATTGATTAAAAAACAAAAAGTTTATCAGTACACATTGCTCGGAGAACTTACTTATATTGACCTCTTAATCAAAGGGTTTGAATTAAATCTCAAACTCGCCGCTCAAGTTGCTACTAAACCCACAAGACCAAATAGACAGTATAATGTCTCTTCAGCAAATGCCGAACAACTTTTATTTGAAAAAAGGAGAGCACGAAGATAATGGCAACAGCACAGATCCCCACAACTTAAGGTGTGATTAAAACAATGTGTTAGAAGTCTACGAACCCTATTGGATACGCAGAGTTTTTAAATAGTTTCCTTAAGAACCTTGATAACAAACCGAGCTCTGACTACTCATTATGGCGTGGAACAAAAAATATTGAAAGACCCATCACGATAAAGCCTCCTTTGCGCAAATAAATGGAGATTGGGCAAGAAGTGACTCTGAAAAAGTTGAACTGTTCGTGGAACACTTGAGAAATGTTTTCACACCGAACACATCAAACTCCATAGTGGAGCTGCCTCCAGTAACGCCTCAGCAAAGAGAAAAAACCCCACTCAGGTTACAGATACGAGAAGCCAAAAAGGCTATAACTGATTTAAACCCAAACAAAGCACCAGGGATCGACAAGATCAGTAATAAGATGTTTATAGAACTACCCAGTACAGCTTTAAGAATAGTTCTTTATATTTTTAATGCTATCATACGCCTTCAATATTATCCCCTAGAATAGAAAGTTTTACCCATAAAAATGAAACCCAAGCCAGGCAAAGATGACACGAAAGTCGAGTCATATAGACCAATAATTTTTTCATCGAATATTTCAAAACGTTTCGAAAGACTGCTAATGAATAAACTAAACCAAGCTGTAAATTAAAATAACTTTATACCAGAAAATCAGTTCGGATTCAGGGAAAAACACAGCACAATTGAGCAAGTTCACAGGCTGGTCACAGTTATAAGAAACACTTTTGAAGAAAAAAAATATTGCTCTGCACTTTTTATTGATGTGTCACAAGCTTTTGATAAAATTTGGCATGATGGTTTGATCTATAAAATTAAACATATGCTACCACACAACACTCATACTCTCCTAGAAAGCTATATAACAGGTCGTAAGTTAAAGAACCATATAAGTTCACCACAAGATATACAAGCCGGAGTCCCGCAGGGTAGTATTCTGGGGGCCATTATTATATGTACTCTGATTTACCAACAAATGTAAACACCCACACCTCGACTTTTGCTGATGATACGGCAATCTTAAGTGTACATGAAAACCCATCAATAGCATCTAGATTTTTACAAACACACATTTCAGAATAACAAGATTCACCCTTAGAAAAGAAAAATGCCCACCAGTACAGATTAATAATCATGATATACCACAACACACAAACGTCAAATATCTGGGAATCGATTTGGACCCCCCGTTTTACTTGGAAGCCTCATATAGAAAGTTACCCAAATCAAGTTGAAAACTGTACAGCTTTCATGGCTCATAGGCAGAAACTCAAAACTTGAATTGGATTCTAAACTGCTGCTTTATAACTCTATTATAAAACCCAATGTTGAAAAAATGCAAAGAAGACCAAATAGACTTTTAAGAATGATTACAGGTGCACCCGGGTATGTTAGGAATTCTAATATTCATAATGACTTAAATTTTCCATTGGGCAAAGATGAAATTATGAGACACAGTGCAAGATATTTGCAAAAACTTGAAAGTCACCCTAACTTACTAGTCCGAAATCTACTCAATAACCGTGGTCATCTACGTCTTAGAATGTTAGCCACAGCTGATCTTACTCACTGAGACGTATGAAGGACGATTATGAAAACATTTTGATTCGTAAATATATAAATGACATTAAATTAAGTATTAGTCTAAGATTTGAATAATTATTGTTAGTTCACAATAAGTGAAGATTGAACAAATAAAGAAAACACAATAAAAAGAAAAAAAAATTGAAATATTTTTGTTTTTGATAGATTTAAGTGAAGATCGGGAAGCAGCTTTATATGGGTGCTATGACTAAGAATTGTCCTACTGAGTTTATTTTTCGGCTACTGATTAAGTGATGTAAGAAATTCACAATTTGACCGAGATCTATGTATATGATATTTTGGATCGTATGACAATTTAAATCGACAATCTGGACAAATGATCCCCACTAGATCTTTTCAAACATTTTCGGGCAGACGTAATGAGTCAAAAATGAGCTAAGATAACAAAGCTAACATTTTACATGAGATGAGTTCCATGTACAGTTTCGGCAATGAAGGTTTCGAAGAAATGAATATTTTTTAGTGGAAATTACGGCGAGCAAAGTATAAATAATCTACCAAATTTTAAAATGTTTGACTGTAGCCGAGTTAATGGTTTAAAGTATTTTTTTTTATACAAGACGACCAATGGTAAGAACTCAACTGGCCTTTTCTTAATAAAAAATAAAGTGTCCATGATTTTTTCCTACGCTATCCGAATCCAAACCATATTTTAGATTTCCTTGGAATGAGATTTTGAGTCTAAAAAGCGTAATGTAATTGAAATTTTTATGGGAGCTGCCACGTCCCTTTTTCCAATCATGATCTAGTATATCCAATAATTCGTTCCAGATAATACAGCATGAGCCTAGCAAATTTCAACAAAATCAGTACAGCCGTTTTGGCCTGAAGCTTTCACAAAAAAAAATTAATAAATAAATACACTTTTTCCGTAAAACTTAGAACTTTTTTAATTTTTATAAATTACACTATGTCACAAAATAGAAAAAATTGCATGCACTTTTGAAGAGACCTAGTGTAGGTTGTAGATATTGTTGAGTAGATCATTTGTCCATTTTTAGAATTTTGAATACACCCTCAAAATCTGAAGTTATGTCCAAAAAACGTTATTTTAGGACTTTATGGACTTATATATTTTTAACTTTTTCAGTTGTGGGTCGATCTTAAACTTTTAAACGGTTTTGGAAAGATGACTAACTAAGCTTTCCAAATATATATATATATGTTTATACTTTTAACAGACCCATGTGGAAATAATACCCCAAATATTTCAAATTTCCAGTTTTTTGGTGAGCTTTTTCAACTTTGGCGCCTTTTTTTTTCCTAGACATTGTTTGGGAACAAATGTTTTTATTATTTTTATTTGAAATCACATTTAGTAATGAGTAAATTGACACCTTGTTTTTTAAAATTGGTTAATAATTGTTAATGTAACAATTTTTTTATTTAATTATACAGATATAATTTTTCTTAGTATATGCTATGTACATATATAAACTGTTTTATATGCAAACATTTTTACAGTTATTTTTTACACTTGAATTATCCTATATATGGTTTAGTCTCTTTTATTAAAAAATAATAAGTCTTTATCAATAAGCATTTGATTTAAAAAAACAAGGTGTCAGTTTACTCATTACTAAATGTGCTTTCAAATAAAAATAATAAAAACATATGTTCCCAAACAAAGTCTAGGAATAAAAGGCGCCTAAGTTGAAAAAGCTCACCAAAAAACTGGAAATTTGAAATATTTGGGGTATTATTTCCACATGGGTTTGTTAAAACTATAAATATATATATATATTTGGAAAGCCTAGTTAGTCATCTTTCCAAAACCGTTTAAAAATTTAAAATCGACCCACAACTGAAAAAGTAAAAAATATTTAAGTCCATAAAGTCCTAAAAAAACGTTTTTTGGACATAACTTCAGATTTTGAGGGTGTATTCAAAATTTTAAAAATGGACAAATGATCTACTCAACAAGGCCCACAACCTACACTAGGTCTCTTCAAAAGTGCATATTGACTGTAACACCGTGTTATATATATCAATAAATTTAGGAAAGGGGAAGGTAGTGAATTAAACTGTTGTAATCAATTATATTATTATATCTATTCTCTAAAGTGTCTAGTTCTCGAAACAGTTTATGTTATATTAAAATATTTTTTGGAACAAAGTCGTTCATTGCATTTATCAAATTTGTAATTCAATAATGAATGAAAAATTCCAATTGTAAAAATTTTATGGCCTTTAAACGGAAACAATTACTGAAAAATCACAATGGCAAATACTTTTGGATGGTACAGTATATCGCTATACTCCATTTTAGTCTCTTTGTGACGAGTGAGAATTGTAGGTGAGATTATTCGTTTTGTTTATGTTAAGTTAACATCAAACTTTAAATTTATTGCATAAGTTTTTTGAATGCTTGTACTTCAAAAATAAGACATTTGATTTTCTATTATTTCTTGATTTGCTTCCACCATTATTATATTTTCGGTATCTATTGCAATTTTCCAGTCATCTGACGGGCCGACGGATATCGTTGAATTGACTCAGAGTATAAAAAAAAACTCCGCTGCATGCCACACCCATATATTTAGCCCAATACGTGCTTCAAAACTAAATGAAAAAAACTTACTATTTTTAATGACACCATTACACCAATACACTTTTAAGTGTACACGCAAAACATCGTAATATAACTATTTGTTTAAAATAGTTAGAAATATTAGAGTGTCAGACAAATGATACCATTAAATCAAATATATGCAGGAAATCACATAAATCACTTCAACTTCATGACATTATTTGGGAAATTCCAAACGACAATAAAATGTTGCCAGTACGAATCATACATTTTAAGTAGGTGATCTAAATAATTGACCATTGGATGATAATAAAACATTTTCTATCTAATACACTGTTTACTACATATGATGGAAGAACATTTTATTGACCATTTTTTTGTAATTGCGTGAAAAAGATAACCAAACAAAAATAAGTAAAACAATTTTGTCTCTGTTCAACAGCAAGTGACTGAAGACTATGGTCGACATGATAAAGATTTTATAGGATTATACATTAGCCAAAATCCCAATAAGCAATATAAAAGCGAAAGTATGAATGTTTGTTTGTTTGTAGCTTATAGGAAGCTAACATGGACCGATCTTCCTGCAATGTGTTCTGTGTTTCTGGAGAACTATTACAATGAGAGCCTTGGGACTTTGCGTGAGCCCATAAGTTATTCATGTGATTATCCGAACAAAAAAAAGTTTTAATTTTTGCACCGAATAAAAAACCAAAAATATTGTATATCAGCAAGAACTGAAATAAAAAAATATTAAATATATATAACAAAATGTGTACAATTAGTACAATAAAAACTTTGTAGCAAAAATTGTTTAAGAAAACGTACATGTCAATAATTCGCAGCGAAGCATAACGGAGCATACTTGTAGTAGCAAAAAATTTACGTAAACTTTGAGTAAAAAAAATACTTGCGCCCTTAAAAACCGCACTTGAACTTTAATGGAACATATAAACTTATCGTCTTTTCAAATCGAAATTTGCAACAAAATTATAAACCCTTTTCGATTGATTTCGATAAAAAAAAAATTTAGGATTTTTTAAAATATTTTAAATATTTCAGAAATTACGCATTGCAAGAGCAACTCTGGGCAGTGAGAAATTCCAAGACAGGGTGAAAGTACTAGGCCATTGATGACTTCTCTTTTCATTCTTTAGCAAACAGCTTCAGCAAAGCAAACTAGGCTAATTTCATCAAATGAAATCATCAAAAAATTTGAATTTTTCCCCCTTTTTTAAAACAATTTTTTGAATAACTTAACATATTTAGGGCATAGAATTATTATTTACTAGTGGAGTTGAAGAATGATATTTTTAATGATAAATCAAACATACATCAGCATTTCTTATTCTATTTTTTACATGGATATATTTATACAAAATTTTTATTTAGGCCCTAACTACAATTTTGCTGAAGAAAGAAATGAGAAATCGTCAATAGTTCGTCAGTTTTATCTGAAAAACTGAGCAAACAAACATTCAGATAAGAAAAAAAATTTAAAAACACATAACAAAGGTTTGGCGTGTGAACGCCTTTCACCCCTCTACTTTCTCCCTGACTTGGAATATCTCACCCAATATCTCATTGTGAACACGAAAATATTCCACAATGTCATAAATTGTATTTTAGAAAATATGAATTGATTCTCAGCAAGTTTCTAGTGCATTTCAGAAAACATTAATTGATTTTTAGAAATGATCAATTTATTTTCAGCGTATTTAAGAAATTCCAATTGATTTTCAGAGAGTATCAAATGTGTTTCAGAAAGTGTGTATGTATTTTAGAAAACATAAAATGTATTTCAGAAATTATCAAATGAATTTCAGAATCAAAAACAATTTATCGAAAAGTTCTTACTGCCAGTGATGCCAAAATTGCAAAGTACCAATATTTGATGTTACACTTAAAGTATATCTATAAAAAAAAACTGAATTAACACAATATTAGCTTTACATTTTAAGTTTATATATAATACTAACAGTAACCCGATGCGCTTCGCTACACCCATCGTAACCAAAATAAATAAACTGGGAATACATTTTTTAGAAAACCATTTTATTTATTGTTGTTGATTTTTGATTTGGCGATTTTTGTTATGATTCTAGGGCTTGGCTGGGGCTTTGTTTGCTATTTTTGATTTTTACCATTTTTGTTTTTCTGCGATTTTTGATTTTTAGCGATTTTGAATTTTGTCGAGATTTGGCTTTATCGTTTTTTGTTTTCTGTGATTTTTGATTTTGGCGACATTTTATATTGGCGGTTTCGGTTATTGTGATTTTCGATTTTGGCCATTTTTTGTTTGTTACGATTTTTGATTTCGGAGATTTTTGGTATTCGCGATTTTCAGTTTTGCTGATTTTTGATTTTGGCGATTCCACCCATATATTACACGACTACTCACATACATAGGTAATTAATGTACTAGTCAAAAGTTTCAAGACTGTCATTTCCACAGTACTTCACTTTTTATTAATAGAATGTGCCACGCCCATTGCTCCGATATCGCAATTTTTGTCCGACTACTCACATTAATAACTCGTGAACTCAGACAAAATTCCAAGGCTTTCACTATTATAGTACTCCAGTTATATTAAATATTTATTAAATACTAATTTTGTATGGATATGCCATGCCCACTGGTCTGATTCCGCCCATTTTTTACCGGATTACTCACATTAAAATCCCATGAACTCAGACAAAGTTGCAAGGCTTTCACTATTACAGATATCAGTGGGGGTTCCACGCCCACTGATGGTATCCCGCTCGTTTTTGCCGAGCAGAAAAGTTGATAGCTTATGAACTCACACAAGGTCTCAAGACTTTATTTATTATAGTACTCCAGTTATATGATAATAAATACTAACTCTGTATGTGGGATGCCACGCCCACTGCTCTGATCCCGCCCATTTTTTCAAGTTAGTTTTATATGTACATGTACATAACTTCAGAACTCTTGATGTCGTAGATGTTAAAAATGCACGTTATTTTTCTTCCCGGATAGACAGTTGCCTACTGTAAAAATTTCAAGGTAATCGGTCCAGTGGTGTAGTCTCCTATAAACCACATACAAATAAACATACAAAACTCCATTTTTATATATAAGATGTATTAACGAATGAATTAAATTAAGTATTAGAGAAAAAATTCGCTGCACTGAATACTCTTTCGATTTCAGTATTTGAGTATGGAACACTTCACGAAACTTGACGAAACTTGATAATTCAAAAACTGATATTCACTGACCAACATTTGGAAGTTAAATATTTCAACCTAATCAGTTCTGTTTGGATTTTTCCATTTACTCACTTTTAAGTTGCTAAGACAGTTTTGTACTCTTCGATTTCTTTTTTATCTTGTAAAAATACTTTTACAAAATTAACAAGTAAGAAAATTATAGTCGGTCTAGACCGACTATACGATACCCTATACCATGCGCTCAAAACCCTATCTCTTAGGCCCAACTAACTAGACATAGAAAATAAGCAAAAACCAAATTTGAGTGGGATTTTTATTATTTTTTTTGGCTGCAGATATGAAAAAGTTCATATCGGATGCTATATCTATATAGGGACTAGGTCCAAAAATGGACCGATCCTGATCATGTTTGGTAAAGTCTCTTGTATTTTGCAAAAATATATACAAACAAAATTTGAGAATAATCAGTGCAATATTTTTGTTTTTAATAGATTTAAGTGAAGATCGGGAAGAAGCTCTATATGGGCCAAAGGGATCATCTTTGGACTACTCATTAATGGATGTAATGAACGCATACAAACCCAATTTGAGTAAGATCTATATGATAATTTGGATCTTATGGCAATTTCTGTCGATTTCATAGGGGTAATTTGTATGGGGGCTAGGTCTGAACATGGACCGATTCTCACCAATTTCAATAGCGTTCATCCCATGGCCGAGAAAAGCTTATATACTAAATTTCATCAAAATATATTTATATTTGCGACCTGCAGTTTGATTACAAGATTTACACGGACACACAGACGGACGGACGGACGGACATTTTTAAATCAACTCAGAAAGCGATTCTGATTCGATCGGCATAATTAAAGATGGGTCTAGGTCAAATATTTTTGGTTGTTACAAACAGCAGCACAAAGTCATTATACCCAAACCCCATAGTGGTATAGGGTATAAAAACATCTTCATAATTTTTGTTTAGCATGAACTGTTTCATTTATTAAATACTAAAATTACTTAGAAAGGAAATTGAAAAGAGCCAATTTAGCATTTTTTTAAGAAAGGCGCTAATTGGAAAAAATACCCTTTTTGGGTCGTCAAATGGCGCTAAATCTACTGCATTGCTGGTTAGTGCTTCTATAAGTAATTTTCAGTCAAACAAAATGTTTACCAACTATGTTTACTTACTTTTAATGCAATGGAAAACAAGTAAGAAAATTATAGTCGGTCTAGACCGACTATACGATACCCTATACCATGCGTTTAGAAACCCTATCTCTTAGGCCCAACTAACTGGACATATTAAATAAGCAAAAACCAAATTTGAGTGGGATTTTTATTAATTTTTTTGGCTGCAGATATAAAAAAGTTCATATCGGATGCTATATCTATAAAGGGGCTAGGTCCAAAAATGAACCGATCCTGAAAAGTCTCTTGTATTTTGCAAAAATATGTACAAACAAAATTTGAGAAGAATCAGTGCAATATTTTTGTTTTTTAATTGATTTAACTGAAGATCGGGAAGCAGCTCTATATGGGGTCAAAGGGATCATTTTTGGACTACTCATTAGTGGATGTAATGAATGCATACAAACCCAATTTGCGTAAGATCTATATGACAATTTGGATCTTATGGCAATTTATGTCGATTTCATATGGGTAATTTGTATGGGGGCTAGGTCTGAACATGGACCGATTCTCACCAATTTCAATAGCGTTCATCCCATGGCCGATAAAAGCTTATATACCAAATTTCATCAAATTATATTCATATTTGCGACCTGCAGTTTGATTACAAGCTTTACATGGACACACAGACGGACGGACGGACGGACGGACGGACATTGTTAAATCAACTCAGAAAGTGATTTTGATTCGATCGGTATAATTAAAGATGGGTATACGTCAAATATTTTTGGGTGTTACAAACAGCAGCACAAAGTCATTATACCCAAACCACATAGTGGTATAGGGTATAATAAAATAACAAGGCTGAACACTTCATGGGAGGCAGATGAAGAGAACCTAATTATTTAATGAGCTTCAATATAAACATCTGGACAGTAATCGGGATTGAAGTGGTGGCACCGGATTTTTAAAAAATGATTTCGAAAAAATTTTTTTGCAATTTACAAGAAATGTTACAAATGTTGTGTAATACTTAAAAAAATATTTAGTTACTTAACGTTCAGACTATCTTTTTTCTTTTTTAAATTGAATTAAGATCTTCGTCAATTTAATTGATATTTTCTTAAATTTAATTGACATTTTCTGAAATACATTTGATTATTTCTGAAATACGACTACATTTGATAATGTTTCCAGAAATACAATTGGAAAAGTTGTAGTTTATTTTTTTATATTAGAATTCTGAAATAAAAATGAATCTATCTCTCTGTTGTTGTAAACAGTGTAAAGTGTAAACTATGTTCCCACTATTTCTTCGAATATCAAAGTCAATGAGCCACAGTACCCTTCAATTGAAAACCAAACAACAATAAACAATTGTAGCATTTCGTACTCATATTTGTATAGCAAATTCAGGCAAAATATGCAAAATAAACCCCCATTCCTTTTTCGCATACAAATGAGAAATGACAGCTTTAACTTTTTTTTTATCACTAAATGAGTTAGACTCATATATATTTATATGTATATATTATATATATATATATAAAAATTGTTTTGGCACAACTTTATTGTTTTTTAAGTATTAAAAACATTTTGGCATATAGAGTAACTGGGTTAAGTTTAACATATCGAATAAATAAGGTATGTATGTATGTATGTATGTGTATTGATTATGCTGTCCCTTATTATATATAATTATATGAGATTGAAAAAATAAATACTTCCAAGAACTCATAACACACCTTATGATCTATGAAAAATATTCATAAAACAATTTTCACTCGAAACATCCCTCAGCGCGGTTCGTAACTTAGCACTGAATAAATTGACTAAACTCAATAGAAATTTCCGGTAATGGGCCTTAGTGCAATCAGTATGTTCTTAAAGAAAACAATATATCAACAACTTATATTTATATTAAAGCTCACCTTTTGAGTGTTGTGAATTAACAATTTCGGCCAAAACTGATACACTCCATTTGGAAAATTGTTTGTACAGAACGGTGTGTGAGATATTGTGATAATACCTCCATAAATCAATTTGTTCAATATTTTTAGATCTTTATTCTTTTGAAAACTAATTTCATTATGGACGAATTTACGGATACTGCACATTCCTTAATATTCTTCATATTATCAACATTATATTCCAGACACTATATTCCAGAATGGCATAAATTAAAACTTTCGGGCCAAATATTAAAAAAACCATATCCATGTTATGGCAACAGACTGAAAGATAGATATAAGGATTAATGTAAAATTCTGCAAGGAAGATTTACTTTGTTTCTAGCTAGAATTTTTTATAAAATGTCGGTACATTACCTTAATAAGTTCATTTGGTGATTGCGCATGTATTAACAATATATTTATAGTGTCTTCCATGCGCACTTAACTGGAATCATTACGAATCGATTTAATAAACTGTGTCAGGGTTGTTTCACACAATTATATTTCTTGTGCATTATCTTCCAATATGATAAAAACTCCATCAATTATATCAAATAGATAACCATATTATTTTCTGGTACAGCATTCACAATCGAAATCCAGGATATAACATATTGTCGCACAATATAATTCTTTTCACAAATGCGTTTCCTAAGAGGTGTAAAAGTTCTAGATTGAAAGTTTGTGAAGATTCTACAGCAATAGTTAACGATCCAACAGGAATAGGCCACAAGCGAGCAAAAAATAAATTGTGGAAGGGTATAATGGAGGGACGTGCCACCACAATTGAGAATGGCACTAACGAATTGACCGACGTATTTTGAAGAATCTTAAAGAAACAATAAAAATTAACTTGAACTTTTAATTTAATTAATTACTTACCTTTCCTAAACCTTAACAAAAACAACTCTACAACAGCAACATTGACAGTCATATGTTTTTAAATAGAAAAAAACTGCGAGTGTGTTAGTACAAAAATTGTTTATGTGTTAGTTTTAGTCATTCATTTCTTGTAGGGATGTTTTTTGTTTCGAACACACAAAATCCTTTTTATTTTAACTTCGTTTTCTTGCACGTGCACTGCTTAAAAACAGAAGATGTTCTTCAACGCGTACATCTAAAAATTAAAACATTATCCACGCGCGATCGGAAAAACGAAATTAAGTCATAAACAACATATAAAATTTCTCTATTTTATTTCATACTTTATTCAGAATATCTTTGGAAGTACTTAAAAATCACATCCAAAAAGTTCCACCTTCGAAAGCTTTGAAAATGTAATTTCTTTTAGAAAGAGTTTACTTTTTTTACTGGGTTAATGTGGCGAAATATAAATATTTACTTAATATCAAGACAACTTTCTGCTCGTCTTAAATAAACTAAAATCTATTAACTAATTACGATAACTTTTGTCCTAAATATTTTTTTAAAATAATATATGACACATAAATTCCTATTGCTAAATCAAAGTAAAATTGTATTAAGTGTTAAAAGAAATTAACCTAACATAAGACAATAACATCAGAAAAATATTAAGAGCTTTGAGCATTTTTGGGCGTTTTCCTTGATTTTAATAAGTTTTTTCTAAAGGTAATAAAAAGCTCATAATTTTTTTTCATTCCTGTTTTTTATTCGAAACTACAATCCTTGCACTTCATTTTGGAAAACTCCTGGCTTGCAAGGCCAACCCATATGATAAATTCAATTGTTCAGTATATTTTCGACAGTATGGATTTCTATTTACCGATGCTGCACTAATTTTTTTTTCAGTACCTCAATCGACGCTGAGTGATCAGCGTAAGCTTATCCGTAACAGCTGCTCGGTGCCCAATGCATGTCGCCAAAAATGTTTAATAAGGCGGTTTTCAAACTTGCCACACAAGTATCAATTATTTCAGAATCATATCATCGACAAATAATAAGTTACCATTGCATAGTAGCGCTCATTGCTACGCCGTCCCAATTATACCGCTGGGCTAAAAACTTTCACTGGCTTATTAGCAGTCATGTATAGATTTTCGTGAACCAGATGCAAAAATTTTGCTTGTGGACGTAACCACCGAGAAGACGAATTTTCTTCCACGCGTTCCGTAGCCCCATTAAAGAACCGAAGACGGATGGTCGTGGGCAATCAGCTCTTGCATTAATTGAACTTTGAATGGCATCACACAGAGATTTTTATGTAAAATTTGCATCAAGGAAGTGCTTGAAATGTCAAATTCCTGAGAATGATTTCGAGTTGAGGCGTTTGGTTGTTCTTGTATACTCTGGGCAGCAGCAATGTTTTCGGTTGTTTCCGATACAGTTTCAGTTTATTTTTTACCGAATTTTAAATGTAATTTTCTTGCACTTTCGGTAGAAATAAGTTGTTGGAAATAAGTTGTTAATATTTGCCAACGTTGTTTAAACATAATTCCACTCATTGCGTAAACCATATAAATTATACTAACTTCTTGTCATAACACACCTGACACTGGTATAGCAAAGTATAGTTCAAAATACGAGATGGACCACTTCTGTATGTATCCGATTACACTGTGGAACAAATTCAGGTTAGCAAAAGTTATGTCGATTCTGAGAGCGAGGGGTGAAAATAGTGGCTAAAGTTGAAGACCCGTATCGCGGCGTTTGTTTATGTGAGTTCGAATTTTTTTTTAATCGATCTTCGAACTTTGCAGTCAAATGCCGATTTTCAGCATATGGTTTTCTGGCTATAACTCGTCGACTAATTGATATTTTTTCAATCTGTAAAAGCCAAATTATTGCTAGAGACCTGTGCAATAATTAAAATCTTTTAAAAAATTTATTAACAAAATTTCATGGTGCTTATGAAGCAATATGTTGGAAAAATTATTTTTTTTCATGCTTTTTGAAAATATTTTCCACAAAACTAAGTCTTTTTTGCTTTCTGTTTGATATATAATATGCTTCTCAGTTTCTTCAATAAATTTCATTTGAAAAGAAAACAATCGTAATACAAAACTTGCGTTTTCCAGCTTAACATTAATTTACTTCTCATTTTTTATGTACCAATTTTGTTCAGTGTTGGTTTTGAAGAAACATTGAAAAAGAAATTTTAAAAATATGGAAAAAAATATATTTTTGAAATGTCTGTTATGAAAAGTTTTAAGTAAAAAAATTAAATAAATTAAATTAATGATTTGGCCAGTTGCCGTTTAGCAGGCGGCTGTTGATCAACATAACTGCTCTCTCTAATATCTTGGTCATCGTCATCATCACCAGAAAGGTCCAACAGATATTCTGGAATTTCATCTTTGTCTTCCCCTTCTTCCTCTTTTCCCTCGTCTTCCTCTTCTTCAAAGGTGTTTTTATACCACCAACAAATTTCAGCGAGTATTGCATCTGGAGATTTATTTCCTCTGTACCTGAAATGAAAATAGTTTTCAATCGTTAACATCTTTAAATTGTGCACTCTGACAAAGATATTAGAAAAATCTAGGAATTCAAAATATGCACACTCTATACTCTATACTTACCTTTTTTCACATGGAAGCGCAGTTTGGTGATAACGTTCGCCTTGCTCGTCAGATTCAGTTGATAAGTGTTGAGCGAGTTGATCTTGATCAAGATGCTGATGCAAGAGATGAATTTTGTGCGCCATATTAAGCCCAATTTCATCGAAAGCTGCCAACATGTTTGCAACAGATTGCCTGTAGTTGTTTTTGCGTTCTTTACCCAAAAGTCCTTTAATGACTGCTTTCAATGTGAGCCATGCATTTAATTCTCGGTCTGTCAGAACTTGGTCAAAATCTTGACGACTAATTAGTTTCCGTATGTCGGGACCATTAACAACCCCTTCCTGAATTTTGGCTTAACTTAGTCTTGGGAAAGTGTCTATTAAGCGGTTGAATACTGCTGGTCTTTTTGCGATACATGTCAAAAAATTTTCAGCAATGCTAAGTTTAATGTGGAGCAACGGCAACAAAATTTTCAATTCAGGAACAAGACTTTCGTGTAGCCTATTGTCTTTAGGCCATTTCCGTCCAATGGACTATTCCAGTTATGCTGTTTGTACTGGGTTCTTCCTTTAATACCTTCTCCGTATCGTGAATCCCAATCGCACAAAAAACACGGATATTTTGGACGGCCAGATGCTGTTAAGCCTGTAATTAATGAAACTATTTTGAGGTCGCAGCAAATGCGCCACTGGTGTTCGTTATATTTGACTACTTCCAGGATGTGTTTCAAATTATCGAAATTTTCACTAGTGTCAGTGCTATACGCAATCGGAACAGAAGGCATTCTATTTTTGCATCATTCACATTGAAGAACTTTTCTAACTCTTTTTGGCGTTTTAGATATGCTGTTACTTTGGCACCTTTCGCCAGCAAATTATTTCCTTTCAGAAATGAAGCCAGTAGTTCTGATTTTTTCTGAGTCAAACACAAATTTGCAACAAATCCATCCAAGTGGTTTTGTGTGATTAGGATTGGGTCCTTTGATATTTCGTAGGATGTACCTTCACCAGGGTCGTATTCTGAGAAGAAATCAATGGATGTAGCAGCGGCGGTTGTAGTACTGATATCTGTTTGAAGATCAATACTTCGGTATGTTGGTACTGGAACAAGTTCTGAGCGCGGTAATGGTAATTGGACACTTGGCACTGCTACATAAGTTTTATTCTTGGCTTTCCTTCTATTCAAAGTTTAATGGTAGTTGATGCATCCATAGCAATTTTCTTCTTGATGCCGGCTGTTGTCTTACCACATCATTGGTATACCAAAAGGCATAGCCTTCTTCTTTTCACTTTTGAATTGCATAAGAGTTGAATAGCAATTAAAGCAAACTTTTTTTAGGGGCATAGTTTACGTCAGTCATAAACCCTTGCGAGAAATATTGTTTATAGGCTTCCCAAAAAAAAATCACTCGCATTGCCACATTTTGCATCGCTTGCTATGAAACGTGCACAATCATTACAAAAATGGTCCATTTTACATTTTGGTTCCGACATTTTTAATACAATATTTACAATGTTTTTTTTTTTTTTTTTGATATTTTTATGAAACCGATGCACTTAACATAAATCACTCACAAAATGAAATAAGTTCCAAAAAAATTAATAGCGAATTTTATCACGACCGATCGAAAATTAAAAGACATCGGCTTCGGCTGAGTTTCGAGTCTTAACTGAATCTTCATTTTTGAAATTAGTTCGCTTGTACGAAATAAAAAAAAAATCGCTACCTGTGCGGTGTTTGAAAACAAAAAAGTTGTTTTACTAATTCCTAATTCTTGGAACTTCCCTTTTTAATTACTTCTACCTAAATCGCTATTTATTTAATGGTTGTAACACAAATTCTCGACTAAGACCATTTTCTTTTCAAATGAAATTTATTGAAGAAACTGAGAAGCATATTATTGATCAAACAGAAAACAAAAAATACTTAGTTTTGTGGAAAATATTTTCAAAAAGCATGAAAAAAAATAATTCTTCCAGCATTTTGCTTCATCAGCACCACAAAAATTTTATAAATCAATTTTTTAATTGTTCCACAGGTCTCTAGCAATAATTTGGTTTTAAAAAAAAACCATATAAACAATATGCTGAAAATCGGCATTTGACTGCAATGTTCGAAGGTCGATTTAAAAAAAAATTCGAACTAACATGAACAAACGCCGCGATACGGGTCTTCTAATTTAGCCTCTATTTTCACCCCTCGCTCTCAGAATCGACCTAACTTTTGCTAACCTGAATTTGTTCCACAGTGTTATTGAATGCATTTTTGAGCAAATTAAATATTTATTAAATTCACAATATACGGGATTAAAAAATTAATTAATAACTGTTGTATATTTTAGCCAGAGTTCAGAAAAAAACACACAATGAATAAAAAACTCGTACATATATGTAAACAAACATAACTTAGACCAACACACACATATTTTTATTTTCATACCAATTATGTTTGTTTTTAAATTTTATTCGGTGCCCAACACAACCATGACTGTGTTCGTTTTAATATTTCGTTATTTACACGAACATTTTTGTATCACATACTTTTTGTTTCAATCACACATAAAGCACACATTTTTGAGTGTTGCTTTATTTGAAGTTCATGTTCTGGTACGTGTACTGAAAAAAAACACAGAACATGTACAATAAACAGGTTCGAGTTCAGTTATATTTTAAGTCGTGTTGGGGCTCGTGTAGTGAGAAAAAACAGAACATGTACAATAAACAGGTTCGAGTTCAGTTATATTTTAAACATGACTTAAACATGACTTAAAATATAACTGAACTCGAACCTGTTTATTGTACATGTTCTGTTTTTTCTTACTACACGAGCCACAACACGACTTAACATATAATTGAACTCGAACCTGTTTATTGTACATGTTCTGTGTTTTTTTTTTCAGTACACGTACCAGAACATGAACTTCAAATAAAGCAACACTCAAAAATGTGTGCTTTATGTGCGATTGAAACAAAAAGTATGTGATACAAAAATGTTCGCGTAAATAACGAAATATTAAAACGAACACAGTCATGGTTGTGTTGAGCACCGTAGAAAATTTAGAAACGCACATAATTGATATGAAAATAAAGATATGTGTTGGCTGCTTTTGAACAGAACATTGTGTGTTTCATGTGTGTATTTTCTGAACATTGATTTTAGCTCAGTTTTTAGAGCGAGTTCTTGGGATGACACTTAAACAAAGGCTTTTAATACATATAAGCTTTTGAACTATTTGAAAAAATTGTTAAAAATTGAGGGTTTAACTAAACTACGTTTAACTGACATCGCAAAAACTTTTGAACTATTTTAAAAAAATTAAGTATCATTAGAAACCTTATAATCCTAAATTTAAATTTACTTAAATTTTCGATTAACTGAAATTAACACAATAATATCACAATAATAATCACAAAATATTTAAAAATATTTTATAATAAAATAATTTTTTTCTCAAAACTTTTTTATAATCTATTTCACAAACTGATTAAAACAACTTTTTGTTTACTTAATTTTGAGTAAATATTTTTATTTATTTTTATTGTTTTTAGTATTTTTAGTTTTTTCCTTTAAATCCATTTATAATCTCTACCGCTCTGTGATCAGCGCACTTATAATGAGTTTGTGGTGACATTTGTAACTACCACAAATATTTTCCCTGTGCCCACGTTTTATTAGACAGATCTGTGTGTATGTTCATGTAAACTTTGTAATTGAAACGCAGGTCGCAATATTAATGTATTTATGAAAACTTGATTCTAGGCGATATCATTTTTATACCCTATACCTCTATGTAGTCAGGGTATAATGACTTTATGCTGATGTTTGTAACTACCAAAAATATTTGACCTAGACCCATTTTTTATTATACCGATCGACTCAGAATCACTTTCTGAGTCGATTTAGCGATGTCCGTCCGTCCGTCCGTCCGCCTGTGTGTCCATGTAAACCTTGTAATCAAACTACAGGTCTATCGTTTTACTCATAGATAAATAAATTTTTATTATGAATTCATACATTTTAAGGTTGAAAAAATGTTTCAAATCATCTTCAAAGCTTGAAAATAGAGAATTTTTTTATATTATTTTGTTGGCGGAATACGCACAGATGTCTCAATACTACTTAAATAGCATGCCCATATCTTTGAAAGGCCTCAGCTTCTTCTTTCTAAATTCATTAAAATCAGTTGATATTCAACAAAGTTCCTGACTTATACGTGCAAAATGGTCGAAATATCGAGTTTTTACCCGTAACTCAAGATCTTGTTGTACCTACCAGGAATTTCTGTTTCATTGTTTTTTGTGTTATTCACTGTGTTATTCAAGAATGGGAAAAAATTACACCTGATTTTATTAAAAACCTTGTCCATTCGATGCTAGACCGGCCAAAAGCAACTAAGAGGAGACTCTGAAAAGTATTAAGCTGAAAATGTTGAGAGTGAAGTTATTTTATATTGAATGTAGCTTTTTTTTTTTTGTTTATTTGTCCTAAATGTGGTTTTTATGGTACAGGTCCAATTATTATTAGGGATGTAGCAAGACTATTGCGACTCACTGTATGTATGATGTTTTCTCATACAAATATTTACATTATTTTTTCTACTTTTTAAGTTTTTAATATTATTCAAATTGGTAACAGCCTAATGTATATATTAATTTTGTATTAACATGAATTAGAAAAACAAATCACGTTTATTCATTTTGGCATTTATTTTGTCTACTCATGTTCGCTTCCTAAAACAGTGCGGTAAGTAGTTGCTATCCAACATACATACGAACACGTTCAACAAATGTATATTTGAAATCAGCAGGTCACTGTAATATTGTAATTATTTTTGCGTCATGGAGTTCAAGGCCCACTCTGCTATACTCAATAACAATAAGGCTGACAGAAACTTATGATTCAGATTCTAATCTTTAATATTTTTTTTATCTAACAATAAACCAACGAGAACTTTTCAGAAATTGATAAAAAAAATTCACATTGTTCGAAAGCTAAAGTATTATTTTGGATTTTTCTAAATAAAATCAGTAAAAATAAATTTAAATTTATTATTTTATATTATTATTAATAATATATTATTGTCTTATAATAATATTATATTGTTAGTAATGTTAATAACATAATATTGTTATTATATATTCTATTGGCAAGATATGACAACAAATGCATAAATTGAATTATTCTTGGAAATTTAAGCTTAATAATGCTTACGAAATTCCATTTATCAATTTAACACATATGTAAGTACATAAGTACATATATATATTTATATATATATTTATTATATATTTACATTAGGCATAAATAGACATACATATACATATATATATATATATATATATATATATATTCGTCTACATATATACATATATGAACTTGTTATTGTTACAGAGATCAAAATTCATACGGCATAGCCCATTAGGCCATGAAACAGTTAATGTTCGCGATATTAGAACTAAAGATCTTATACGAGTAGCTTCTATAATTTATATTCATAGTTCCCTATTAGATTTTCTTAGTATTGTGCTATATTTATGTAATTTTTGTAAAATCACGAATTTAATGTTTAAAGTACATAAATGTAGATCTGAGAAATTTAAAATTTTAATATATAGTATATTGTTGTCATGCACACGTGTCGAATTAATTTCATTTGAATTATATCGTTGTCATTAAAATTATATTTCTTCAGGCGAGTAGCATTTTATAATTAAGGATAAAGTTAAAGTTTGACACTGGGAATTCAATTAATATGAATTTTGTCTGGCTCTTTGTTTTCCTACAAAACCGTTATAACGTCGAAAATAAATATAAATATTTTTGAAATCTAAATATTTAATTGCTAGTCAAAAACGAAATTTTTGTTAGTAAGATATTTCTTATGGAAAAGTTTCAGAAATATTTGATACTCTAAAGTCGTTAAACACACACTGCTTTGTTAGCAACCGCACGAACATTGATTAATTTTTCAATAAAAGTTTAAACACGACTACATTCAAAAACTTAATAAACATTTTTATGTGTGTGCATATGTAAGTATTGCCACCGCCATCGAATTAAATTGAAATTTAAAAATGTGTTAATATATACTTTATAATAGCACAGAATATTTATCCGTTACACATAATTCCAGTTAATTATTATTCATAACAATATTTGTACTGAAGTAAACTGATGACTGTGACGACTTTGAATGAGGGCAGTGTTGTTACCAGTTGTTGTTTTTCATGATTGTTCATCAGTACAAAATTGTTATTATGTTTATGCATAAATATAAAACAACAGAAGAAAACAAGTAAGAAAATTATAGTAGGTCTAGACCGACTACACGATACCCTATACCATGGTTTAGAGACCCTATCGCTTCGTTTCAACTATTGGATATAGAAAATAAGCATAAACCAAATTTGAGTGGTATTGCTATTAATTTTTTTGGCTGCAGATATGAAAAAGTTCATTTCGGATGCTATATTTATATGGGGACTAGGTCGAAAAATGGACCGATCCTGACAATATTTGGTAAAGTCTTATATTTTGAAAAAATATATACAAACCAAATTAGAGAAAAATCTGTGCAATATTTTTGTTTTTTGATGGATTTAAGTGAAGATAGGGAATCATCTCTATATGGGGCCTATGACTAAGAATTGTCCTATAGGGATTATTTTTGGACTACTGATTATTGGATATAATAAACACATACAAACCCAATTTGACTGAGATCTATATGATAATTTGGATCTTATGGCAATTTGTGTCTATTTCATAGGGGTCTTTGTATGGGGACTAGGTCTCAACATGGACCGATTTTCAATACCGTTCATCCTATGGCCGATAAAAGTCTACATACCAAATTTCTTCAAAATATATTCATATTTACGACCTGTAGTTTGATTACAAGGTTTACATGGACACACGGACGGCCATCGCTAAATCGACTCAGAAAGTGACTCTGAGTCGATCGGTATAATAAAAGATGGGTCTAGGTCAAATATTTTTGGTAGCAGCACAAAGTCATTATACCCAAACCACATAGTGGTATAGGGTATAAAAATTAAATGCTTTGAAGCAACTTACAAAAAATAAACTTAAACAATCAGCCAGAGCAAAGTAATGGTAATATAATGTATAGTAAATTAAAAACTTTGTTTTAGAACTATTCGAAATACAAGTAGTCTGCTTGGGATAGCTACCATTTCGTATACCATCCATACCACTGTGCAGAAGGTATACAGTGAGTGACAGTACAATGGAAACTTTTAACAAAATATGTATTTGACAAGTTGAAAAATCAATACCAAAAAATATAATAATAAAATTGAAAACTCTTTTAAAAATTATCTATATCCTCTTAATGATTGAGTTAGATATTAAATCAAGCTCAAGGCCAAAAATGTGTACTTTAAATAAAGCAAAAAACGTTGGTACGAGTATGTTTGTTAAAAAATTGATCTTTATTCTGCATGACAGGTTATACAGCTGTTTCTTGTGACGTGAGAACTCTTTTATTTATTTAATAATTTTTATGTTTTATTAATTTAAAATAGCTTAACTTCAGATTAAATAACAAAAATTAAAAGAATTTGTTTGTATGCTGTTGACAAAACAATTGAATCCTTTACTAAATTCTAGCAGATTCCAGCGCTCGAAATTCGAGTGCAATTTCTAGGCAGCACAAACCAACACTTTAATGGTTTATTATTATTGCAAATGAAGATAACAAACGCATTAATAAACTCATTAACAAATTTAATAAAACACACATAGCATATGTAAAATTTTATGCATGTGTTAGTAGCAATTTTAAATGCAATTTACTCAAAATAAAGGAAAAAATTTAAAAATCTGTAAATCTGCAAAACGGTTAAAAAGAAATTCCTTTCAAATAATATACGCTTGGTCAAAATCGGGATAAAACGGTAGAACAAAATATCGGTCACAAGAAATCGCCAAGCCTATTAATATTGTATATATGTATAACTAGGAGTATACCCGCTACGTTGTTATAAATTATTAAAAATTAAATTATATAAATTATTTAAATCATAATATTATTTAAAAACAATAAGAAATATAGTTTGAGTCACAACTTGGATGGTCAATACTAAAAAATTGTATCGTAAAATTAAAAACCCTTTTATTAATTTACACATTTGTATGTTTTATTTATTTAACAAGGAAGAGATATAAACATAACTTCAGAACAAATTAACAAAACTTAAAGTTATTCAGCTTTATGCTGCTGACAAAACAATGGAAACTTTTGCTATACAACAACACTGTGTAATAAATGATGGTCATGGTCTTTGGGGTGTATGATTCCTATACCGAACGATGGTATTAATTTATTTTAGTAAAAGCCCCGAAGCGTTTGGCCGTTTAAATATTTCATTTTTTCGTCAACACAACTTGCCAACAGTATTCATGCGTTCTTTAGCAGGATTAATGCTAGCCAGATTTTATGGATTTATTCATAGAATATTTCTCACAAATATTCTTTTGCTTACGACCATCACCAAACTCATCTATTATTCAGGTTTTTAATTCTTCAACTTTATTCTTGCGATTATTTTATAATAATTGAAAGAAAACGTTACAATCTATAAATTTTTAAATAACGGTTAAGATTTTTTACATTTTCTTTCACTCGATCTTCTATTTTTATTATTTTAATCAACTCTGATAAAGAAGTTTAAAAGTATCCACTGTTTTGGTATCACTAAAAAAATATTTTTTTTTTGTTTATCTATTTTTTTTTTTTTTAATTTGTATTTTTTGTAATAAAGGTGTTATTTTCCAATATAAACAAGTAAGAAAATTATAGTCGGTATAGACCGACTATACGATATCCTATACCATGCGTTTAGAAACCCTATCTCTTAGGCCCAACTAACTCGATATAGAAAATAAGCAAAAACCAAATTTGAGTAGGATTTTTATTAATTTTTTTGGCTGCAGATATGAAAAAGTTCATATCGGATGCCATATCTATATGGGGACTAGGTCCAAAAATGGACCGATCCTGATCGTGTTTGGTAAAGTCTGTTGTATTTTGCAAAAATATATACATTCAAAATTTGAGAAGAATCAGCGCAATATTTTTGTTTTTTAATAGATTTAAGAAAAGATCGGGAAACAGCTCTATATGGCGCCAATGGGATCATTTTTGGACTACTCATTAATGGATGTAATGAACGCATACAAACCCAATTTGAGTAAGATCTATATGACAATTTGGATCTTATGGCAATTTATGTCGATTTCATAGGGGTCATTTGTATGGGGGCTAGGTCTGAGCATAGACCGATTCTCACCAATTTCAATAGCGTTCATCCCATGGCCGATAAAAGCCTACATACAAAATTTCATCAAAATATATTCATATTTGCGACCTGCAGTTTGATTACAAGGTTTACATGGACACACAGACGGACGGACGGACATTGTTAAATCAACTCAGAAAGTGATTCTGATTCGATCGGTATAATTAAAGATGGGTCTTGGTCAAATATTTTTGGTTGTTACAAACAGCAACACAAAGTCATTATACTCAAACCACATAGTGGTATAGGGTATAAAAACACCAAATAGTGATTTCGCAAAAAGATTCATAATTTTATTAATAAAAGATTATAATGTACTGCCACCTACTCTACTTACGTACCACTTTTTTATTCATAATAGGTTCGAAAATTATTAAATTATAAAGATAGGAAATAATATCATTTGTACAATTGATGGCTTAATTTGGAAAGGAAGTAACTCAGGCCATAGCACAAACACTATTCATCTGCAAGATCAAAATCGCAAAAAACTGTAAAAAATTCTATTTTTTTGTACCTTTTTTCCCCTGTTCAGATCCATAGGTAGCAAACCGTTCAAAATACAAGGAAACAATCGACTACAAAAATGTATCTAAGATCTCAGTAAACAACTCACGTGATCACGCACCGACCGCAGCAGCACAGGCAAAGCAGTAAGCTCAGCACACGCATCAAGGGACGCAGCACACAATATAAAAGCGACACGAAGCCCACATCGTGGCATTACGCAGCGCGACGTCAACGAGGTGTCAGCGGGGAAAGTTCTAGAGAAAGTGCTACAGCATAATTCGCACACAACATTGGCAACTGAAAATTTCAATATGCAATGTGAAAAAATTTATTTATTTTGCTACGTTTGCGGTCATCAATTAAGAAAAAAAAAGTTCGACGAGATTTCAAAAGAAAAAGAATCTTTTAACTAGTGAATTCAATAGAGCATATAAGTTGTTTTTCGACGAAGTAGAATTGACCGGTGAAAATTACACACCTAATACAGTGTGTCGCCAATGTTATAACAATCTCATGGCATGGTTGAGTTGAGGCAAACTTAGTATGAAGTATTGGATTAATCGACCAGGTGAGCATGATGCAACCAGTTGCTATGCATGCGTAAATTACATATGTCGTCTAAATCGACATGCTGAGAAGAACAAAATTTATAAAGCAACAGTAACAGCCACACTACCAGTGCTTGCACCTGAAAATTTTGTATCACCAAAGCCGCTAACTTCAGATCGTAGGACAGAATTTACAGGAATGAGTAGAGCAAGTGGTGTTACTTATGAAGATCCATTTGATACCGATTATGAGACCCAACTAATAACACAAATGGAAATGGATTTCATTGTGGCCATATTGGGACTATCGCAGCGACTTGCCATATTTTTGACAGCGTTTTTAAAGCAAAAAAAAACTCACACATGCTAATGTTAACTCTACGGCGTACCGCAAACGACAAGCTGAATTTCAGAGCCTCTACACTCTAAATGATGACAATTCGTTCGCTACTGCAACGATATAAAAGCTTTGGTGGTGAAAATGGGAATGAACTACATCACTAGTGAATGGAGATTATTTATTGATGGTTTTGTTTCAAGCTTGAAAGCAGTGTTGTTGCATGTGTTGAACCGAAAACCTTCCATTCCGCTAGCAACGGGTATTAACATGAAAGAAAGCTATGAAACATTGAAAAATATAATGAAAAAAATCAAATACTACGAAAATAAATGGAAGATTTGCTGTGATTTGAAGGTCATCCTTATTTTGCAAGGGATAATCGATAAGGGCGGCTTCCCAAAACTCTTTTGTTTTCTTTGTAGTTGAGATTCGCGATCTCCTCCAAATTAATTCCAATGTAATTCGTGGAGACCAAGAGAAAGTGTGGAGGAACAAATGAAACAACACAGACTGAAGAATGCACCTTTAATTGACAATACTCAAGACATCTTGCTGCCACCGCTCCAATTAAAATTGGGAATTGTTAAAAAATTAACGAAGTGGCCGTTGTAAATTTTCCAAATGCATTCGACTATTTGAAAAGTGTTTTCCCAATGCGTAGCGATGACAAAATTAAAAAAGGTATTGTAGTAAATTTAAAACGAATTTTTGTTCACCTCATTGTGCTATTCGCACTGTGTTAATGTTTTCTTTTCTGTCTTTATATTTTGTCTTCACTTAACAGGCGTACTTAATGGCCCTGACATTAAAAAGCTATTCAAACGCTTTCTGGGGGAATCTACATATCATATTTCATATTTTTATACCCTATACCACTATGTGGTTTGGGTATAATGTCTTTGTGCTGCTGTTTGTAACAACCAAAAATATTTGACCTGGACCCATCTTTAATTATACCGATCGAATCAGAATCACTTTTTGAGTTGATTTAACAATGTCCGTCCGTCCGTCCGTCCGTCCGTCTGTGTGTCCATGTAAACCTTGTAATCAAACTGCAGGTCGCAAATATGAATATATTTTGATGAAATTTGGAATATAAGCTTTTATCGGCCATGGGATGAACGCTATTGAAATTGGTGGGAATCGGTCCATGTTCAGACCTAGCCCCCATACAAATTACCCCTATGAAATCGACATAAATTTCCATAAGATCCAGATTGTCAAGTAGATCTTACTCAAATTGGGTTTCTATGCATTCATTACATCCACTATTGAGTAGTCCAAAAATGATCCCTTTGGCCCCATATAGAGCTGCTTCCCGATCTTCACTTAAATCTATTAAAAAACAAAAATATTGCACTGATTCTTCTCAAATTTTGTTTGTATATATTTTTGCAAAATACAAGAGACTTTACCAAACATGATCAGGATCGGTCCATTTTTGGACCTAGTCCCCATATAGATATAGCATCCGATATGAACTTTTTCATATCTGCAGCCAAAAAAATTAATAAAAATACCACTCAAATTTGGTTTTTGCTTATTTTCCAGTTAGTTGGGCCTAAGAGATAGGGTTTCTAAACGCATGGTATAGGGTATCGTATAGTCGGTCCAGACCGACTATAATTTTCTTACTTGTTTCAAAATTACCTTGTAAAGAAGATACAAGAAAGGTACACTCTTACACTTATGGGCCGTTTTTACCCCCCCTTTAACATCCGAATTTCCAAAAGATTTCGTCTCATTTCATGCCTCTATCTATAGTGGAATCCACAAACTACATTTTATATTCGTTTGTTTAGAAGATATCAAAAGTACACTTTCCCCATTTTGGCCGTTTTTCCTCTCCTAGACGTTAAAATTACCAACTCATCCATGACTGATGCCCACATATTCGGTGGAGTCTGTATACCAAGATTCATATATATAGATTAATATCTTAAGAAGATGTAAAGGTAAAACTATTACCCTTTTTGGCCGTTTTTACTCCCCTTAACATTCGAATTTCCAAAAGTTTTCCTCTCATTGGGTGTTTCTATCTCTAGTGCAATCCACAAACCATATTTTATATTCGTTTATTTGGAAGATACCACATGTACACTTTCTCTTTTTTTTGGCCCTAGACGTTAGAATTAGCAATAATTTCATTATTGACTGATGTCCACGTACTCGTATATGTAGAGTAATATCTTAAGAAGATGCAAAAAGGTACCATTTTTACCCTTTCTGGCCGATTTTATTACCTTAACATCCGAACTTCCAAAAGTTTTCCTCTCATCTACTATTTTTATCTTTAGTGGAATCCACATACCAGATGTACAATTTTTTTAATTTTTGGCCATTTTTCCTCCCCTAGGATTAGCAATAACTTTATTCTTCACTGATGCCCACGTATCCGGTGGAGTCTGTATACCAAGATTCATATGTATAGATTAATATGTTAAAAAGATGACGAAAGGTGCAATTTTTGCTCTTTTTGACCGTTTTTCCACCCTTAACTTGCCGAATTTCGAAAAATTAATCCTGAGCCCATGTTCGTTTCTCGGATAGAATCTACACATCATATTCCTAGATTCATTTCTTACCATCTCCACCCCCCCCCCCCCCCCCCCCCCTTTTTTAACGCTTTTACCCACTTAATGTACGAATTTATAAAAATCCCTTCTCAGTGAATCTTTACGCCAAGAGGGGAACCTACAGTTCAAATTTCAGGTGTCTGGGTCCAAAGGTGTGGGCTGGGCGATGATGATCATTCACGCAACTCTTATAGATAATTGAAAACTTTCTCTCTATTTTTGGTTCAAATATTTTGTTGGGTACCCACTATTTTTTAGTACAGCTTCACAACGCCGAGGCACTGAGTCAATTATATTGTTTGTAATATCCATTGAAATTTTTTGCCACTCTGAATTGAGATCTGGTGATTGGGCTGATCATTCCAAAACATTAACAGCATTAGATTGGAGCCATTCGGATTCAACTTTGGGGAGTGTTGGGTCATTGTCATATTGGAACTTCCAAAACATGTTGGATCTTCCTCCATGTATCATTTAAAATTTACCTGTATCAAATTCCAGTTACAGTACATATTACTGCTTAAATTAAATGCGTCTAGTTCATGTAGCCTCGGCCCAAAAACAACCCCATACCAAACAAGTAATTATAGTCGGTCTAGACGATACCCTATACCATGCGTTTATCTCTTCGGTCCAACTAATTGGATATAGGAAATAAGCATAAACCAAATTTGAGTGGCATTTTTATTAATTTTTTTCGCTGCAGATATGAAAAAGTTCATATCGGATACTATATTTATATGGGGACTAGGTCGAAAAATGGACCGATTCTGACCATATTTGGTAAAGTCACTTATACTGTGATAAAATATATACAAACCAAATTTGAGAAAAATCTGTGCAATAGTTTTGTTTTTTGATAGATTTAAGTGAAGATCGGGAAGCAGCTCTATATGGGGCCTATGACTAAGAATTGTCCCATAGGGACTATTTTTGAACTACCGATTAATGGATGTAATAAACACATACAAACCCAATTTGACTGAGATCTATATGATAATTTTGAACTTATGGCAATTTATGTCGATTTCATAGGGGTCATTTGTATGGGGACTAGGTCTGAACATTGACCGATTCTCACCAGTTTCAATAGCGTTCATCCCATGGCAAAAGCTTATATACCAAATTTCATCAAAATATATTCATATTTGCGACCTGTATTTGACTACAAACTTTACATGGACACACAGACGGACAGACGGAGAGACGGACGGACGGACGGACGGACGGACAATGCTATTTCGACTCAAAAAGTGATTCTGAGTCGATGGGTATAATTAAAGGTGGGTCTAGGACGAATATTTTAGGTTGTTACAAACAGCAGCACAAAGTCATTATACCCAAACCACATGTGGTATAGGGTATAAATATCGCCATCGCCAAAAATTAAAGTTTTATTTGTATTTTTGGGTCTACTCCTTTTCCCTTTGGTTATCGTAGAAGCGTTCTTCCATGATGATCTTCCATGATGGTCTTTCATGTGTCTCGTCCAGTTCATGTGTTTTTAACAAAATTTATACGAGCCAGACGATTTTTCTATGATATCAATGGTTTCTTCAAAGGACGATAACAACCAAGATCAGCCTTAAATGATCGTTGGAAAACAGTTCGAGCGCATATTTATACCCTATACCACTATGTGGTTTGGGTATAATGACTTTGTGCTGCTCTTTGTAACTACCAAAAATATTTGACCTAGACCCATTTTTTATTATACCGATTGAATCAGAATCACTGTCTGATTCGATTTAACGATGTCCGTCCGTCCGTCTGTGTGTCCATGTAAAGCTTGTAATCAAACTGCTGGTCGTAAATATGAATATATTTTGATAAAATTTGGTATGTAAGCTTTTATCGGCCATGGGATAAATGCTATTGAAACTGGTGAGAATCGGTCCATGTTCACACCTAGCCCCCATACAAATGACCCTATGAAATCGACTTAAATTGCCACTAGATCCAAATTATCATACAAATCTTAGTCAAATTGGGTTTGTATGTGTTTATTACATCCATTAATCAGTAGTCCAAAAATGATCCCTGTGGGACAACTCTTAGTCATAGGCCCCATATAGAGCTGCTTCCCGATCTTCACTTAAATCTATCAAGAAACAAAAATATTGCACTGATTTTTCTCAAATTTTGTTTGTATATATTTTACAATACAAGAGACTTTACCAAACATGGTCAGGATCGTTCCATTTTTGGGCCTAGTCCCCCATATGATATGAACTTTTTCATATCTGCAGCCAAAAAAATTTATAAAAATCGCACTCAAATTTGGTTTATGCTTATTTTCTATATCCAGTTAGTTGGGCCTGAGAGATAGGGTCTCTAAACGCATGGTATAGGGTATCGTATAGTCGGTCTAGACTATAAAATTATGCTGTCTTTAACTCGTTTTACGGGTCCTGCTCCTAAATATTGAGTCGTCACCGTATCTAGTTATTATTGCTTTTTGCAATTATAGATTTATTCAAAGAATATTTCTCACAAATTTTCTGTTGTTTAAGACCAGCATTAAAATTATCTATTATTCTGATTCTTAACTCATCATAAAACTTTATTCTTATTATTTTCTATTAATTAACTATTAGAATCAAACATTGGAAAATCCAATTCTGTTTAAACCACATTTGAAAGAAAACGTCAGACACTATAAACATTTCAATGATGCTTAAGATTTGATATACTTTCTTTCATACCTCTTCTATTTTTATTGTTTTAATCAATTCTGGTATAGAAGTTTGGAGGTTTCCATTGTTTTGGCATCATTGAAATATAAGTTTTTTCGTTTATCTATTTTTTTCTAGTATTTTTTGGATTAAGTTTATTCAGCCCAATTGCGAAAATTCTCAAGGAATTTCTTTCTCACGGAAAATACTTTTCTCGAGAAAAAAATCCTCTAATTATAAATTCCGCGTGAACAAAAAATGAATAAGTGGCATCATCGAATTTCGAAGTCAGTTGTTTTTACATATTAACAATTAATTTTTTCTATATAAATAAAAAATAAATTTATTTTATAGAAAAATTGAATAAAAAAATGAATAGCATAGCTATGATGCGAGCACTTGTGGAGGAAATTGGTGTTGTAGAATAACAACAACGAAATAGCTAAAGGATTGCTAGAAGTCAATTGCGGGCTGAATCAATGGAAAACGCAACCAATGCCTGAATTGGCTTTCACTAATGTTAACAAAAGTGGAAGTTGGACTTTATTTGTGGTCTTCAACTTACAAGAACAATAAAATTTTTTTTTTTTTTTTATTTAAATTTTGTTTTCTCCAAATACTTCTTACATTTTTATGTAAACTCCCGTCTGTTTTGCAGGGGAAATTTTTTGAGGGAAAAAAACAAATTCAAGTGCATTGAGAAAAACTGCTTTTTTCCCCATCGAATTTTTTTCCGAAGAAATTTTTATTCATAATAGGGGAAAAGGGAGAAGTGAGAAATTTCATGCGGAATTTGTGTTTAGAATTGGGCTGATTATTTTTCGCTAGAGAACATGTCAAAGAGTCATGTCGCAAATAAATACATAATTTTAGGACTAAACTAGATTTTATGAAAAAAAATAAATTTGACAAATTTAGAACTTAGTAAAAGATCACAATGTATTGTACAGTATATCAGTCCGTCACTCCATTTGTAATGCAGCGAAAAATTATCTTGCCACCTCATAAGGTATATATATATATATATATTCTTGATCCTTATACCAATTGGATCGAAATAGCGAAGTCCGTCTATCTGTCTGTCTGTTGAAATCAGACTCTTTCACAAAATAAACCATTTATCCTGGTAAAATTGGAACAATATTGTCTGTCATAATAATAATTTAGTATTAAGTTTATCAAATTGTTTATTTTTTCAAATATTTTGTTTACATTTGTTACAAACAGTTACTTGTTATTTCTAATTCGCTACATTAACAGTTTGTCAATTCTAGTAGTGCCACACTACTGTATTTTATAATAACTCTTGACATATCTAATTGTAATTGTTAGCATGTATTAAATAAAATGCATATTCTTCCATGAAACTTATGCCGTTTTCTTTTCTGGCAAAAAATGTCGCCCTTTTTTTGCCCTTTTTCGGAAAAGTGTATTTTTTATATATTCTGAATTAAGAGCAACCTTATGTTATACATCAATCGAAAGGTCTCAAAGTGCTGTGTTCATATATGCAAAAAATTTTGATTATTATCCTCTTGGAACTCATAGGATGAAATTATTCAAAAAAGGGGAACAATGGGGAAATATTCTCACACTATGACCTGAAAAAAGTCAATGGCTGGAATTTTTTGTGATTTACGAGGCCTCGACTTTGAAACCTTTCGATTGATGTATAACATAAGGTTGCTTTAAATTCAGAATATATAAACAAATACACTTTTCCAAAAAAGGGCAAAAAAGGCCGACATTTTTTTTGTCAGAAAACAAAACGGCATTAGTCTGTATGTAGATGTACACTAGATGTCACATATAGTGGCGAGCATAACAAAAATAAAGATTTTTTATGTCACTTTTTTAAAATCAAACAGAAAGCGTCATCTATGCAGGGTCTCTCAATGCTATACGTTTATAATGTGAAATTTTGTCGTTTTACAGCAAACGGTGGTTGAATTAGCTGAAACAATTTTATATCATAATTTTTTCACCAATACAAGAATAAGTCACACCTATTTGTCTTGTGATTGTATTGTCAAATAGAAATTTACCCCCTGCGTTTATAGATGTTTACATATCAAGAAGCAACGCTGTCCCATATGATCTTTCAATGCATCTGTTTTAAAATGGCGGCGAAAAATTCCAATTTGGAGTAAAAGTACAAAACCAGTATAGTAAAACATCCAAAGGCCTTGGCGTTCTCAGGCCAAACTTTTGTTATGGGCTTTTATATTATTTTTCCTTACATTATTTGCTTATTTTTTGAGCTATACTCAAAAATCATTGATGATTTCTCATTTCATTATTAAGCAAAATTGTAGCTATGTCTTAAATATAAATTTTTTTTATTATAAGTATCCATGTAAAAAATTCAATAAAAAATACTGATGCGTATACCTGTATACTTCTCGAGAAATATATAAATTTATAATGTCACAATTCTCGAGAAATTTAGATATTTCTCGAAAAATGTGCAAATATTATAATTAAGTGAATTTTTTTAATAAAATTTTGTTATTTTGGGAAATTCTTAAACCTTTAATAATTTGCCGCTCTGTTCATTTTCTTAAGCGCTGTGTAGACACAATGATTTTGCTACGATTTTCATATAAAGCAGAATCCATCCGGTATTGAATCAGTATCCACAAATTGAAGCAATTTGCGTTTACACACACCAATTTCATTTCGATATTGATGCAAATCGTAGTGTCTAAACAGCGCTTTATTCATCACTGTCATGCAATTTTTTAAAAACACCGTTATCTTTCAATTTTTTTATTCATAATTGTCTCAAACTTCAGTAGTTGTGGTTGTTTCATATTTAACAATTCGGGGAATTCCCGATCAGCAACAACTATAACTAATTGCGTTGTGAAAGATTTTTGTATGTAAAAATATTAAAAGGAAGGGAAGTACCATATATGTAAGATAAACCTATATAATAAATTTAAGGTAAAAAGTTTTTTTATTATAAATTTTGCTTTTAAAATAATTTTAATTAAAAAATAGAAACTAACAAATACCCAAAAAATGACGAAAATTTACCAGGACTGTGGGGAATATTTTGAAAAAAGTGAAAGGAATACAGATTGGCAATATATAAGATATGTCTTAAATCACTTTCATGCAAAGGTTCGGCGACTATTGGTCTGCGTAGGCATTTTGAAAGTGTACATGAGTATAAAAGAGAAGAAAACAATGTTGGTCAAAGCACCTCAAAAAATGCAAAAAGATACAGGTACGGAGATAATTCAGTAATTGAATCTTTCTTAAAACGAACAACTAAGGGTGAATTAATTTCAAAGTTAGCAGCTGTTGATGGATTATCTTTTCACAGAATTACTAAAAGTGAATTCATTAGAACATCTATGAGTGGCAAAGGATTTAATTTACCACGCAACCCAACCAAAGGGATGAACTTAATGCTGACCTTTTATGAAGATATGAAACAACAGCTGATTAAAAAAATAATTAAACACAAAAATAATGGCAAAAAATTCAGTATATCTATTGATGAATGGACCAGCATGAAAAACAAAAGATATATGGATGTACACCTTTACTATAATAACAAAGATTCAGACAATTTAGGGATGGTTCCTGTCGTTGGTAGTTGCCCTGCTGAAAAAGCATTGGAATTAGTAAAAGAAAAATTAAAATCGTTTAATATCATATTTAGTAACGATATAGTAGCTACAATGAGTGATGGTGCTGCTGTAATGCAGAAATTTAGAAGATTATCTTCTCAATTTCACCAACTTTGTTACAATCACGGGTTGCATTTGGCTGTTCTGAAAGAATTATATACCAAGAACGATAACTTTGCTTGTATCGAGGAACTGGAATCTGATAACGCGTCTGAAATACAAGATTTAGAAAATGATAATAATGACTCTGATGATGATTCTGATATAGAAGTAGTGGAGGACGTTGATGTTTATTTGCAACCCCAAATCGAAAAAGCTATTAAATCCATTCGAAAAATCACAAAAATGTTTAAAAGCTCCCCCCGTTAAAAATGCTATATTACAAAAATATGTAGTGGAAGAGGAGAAAAAAGAGCTAATGGTAATCTTAGAATGTTCTACTAGATGGAATATAATGGAGGCTATGGTAGAAAGATTTGTAAGGATTAGCGGCCCAATCAAAAAAGCTTTATTGATTGAATTAAATTTGGGTAGTTTGTAGAATGACGACTATGTTGAGGTTGCTAAAATAATATTAGCAACATTAAAACTACTTCGGATTACAATTGAAACTCTTAGCCGAGAAGATCCTACACTATTATCTGCTGAAGGAGCTCTCAGGTTTTTGTTAACAACTTTGGAAAAATTAAACACTAATTTAAGTCGAGACCTCCTTAACGCAGTAAGGGAGGAAATATCTAAAAGGAGGGATTATACTTTAGTATCTGTTATTAGGCTCCTACAGAATCCGGATCGTATGTCAATAAAGAAAATGATAGTTTTTTTGACATGGCACCAAGACAAGAGATATATAAATTGGCTAAATCTATATCATCTAAAATTTTTTTAAGTAAAAACAGTGATAACGATAATACTGAAGAATTCACCAGTTTCTTCAGTATTATCGTTATCACTGAAAATATTGAAGAATGCCCAAATCGAGAAGAAAAAGCAAGTCTACAGCAACAAATAAACTTTGCAATTACAAAAAGTTTAAAAGAATATGAAAGTCCGAATGCTGACAAATTTCAATCATTAACAAAGGAATTTAAAATATTTGAAGCAAATGGAAAGAGAACCTCAAATTTGCAGAATCTTTTGGATGCACTTCTGACCATTAAACCAACTTCTACGCAAAATGAGCGAAATTTTTATATTTCAACAGATTATGTTACCTAAAAAAGAACAAGGGCGGGAGATTCAACTTTGGATGCTCTGTGTTTCTTAAAACATTATTGTAAATCCCAAAAAGGATTAATACCCTGTTTCCATAAAACAATTCGTCACAGACGAACGAAAATTTGTATGAAAAACAAAAACAAAATAGACACAAATTTTCGTTCGTCTGTGATGAATTGTGTTATGGAAACAGGATATAAATTTATTATATTTTTATAAACCTTTTTATATATTTTTGTAAAACTTGAAGAATTTATTTTTACGTCACTATTTTTTATTTTGTTGTATAATAAAATATGAATTTCGGTTTATATTATGGAGTGCATTAGATTTTTATTTTAATAAGTTATTTTCTCAAGAAATCTCGAGAACAAAATGTGTGTTTTCTTTTCTCGAGAAATTAAAAAGCGTGAGAAATGTGAAACACTACTTGTTAGTAAATAAAAAAAAAAATCTTTTGAAGATTTCATTCCATAAAACTAGTCCAACGTGATTTGCTGAAGCTACTTGCTTCAACTTCGCCTGAGAACGCAAAACCATCTGGGGATTTCAGTATACTGGCCTAGACCTTTCACTCTGACTTGAAATGTCTGTACTATGTTATGGCTAAAAATGGTCATGCATACATAATGGAAAATTTTAAACTAAATATCAGAAAGGTATATCTTAAATTGTGGGTTTATTTGCAATTTTAGCTAGGTCTGAACATACTTCAATTTTTACCTATTACATAAACGTTCGCTTTATGGCCAATCGAATATCAAATTTTATGAAAAAATACTCTTAGTTAGGACCTGTAGTTTGATTACAAAGTTAACATGAACGAACATCGCTAAAAAGACCTTGAGAGTTATTATTGAGTCAATTGGTATAATAAAAGCTGGATCTACGTCGAGCTACAAACATTAGCACAAGAATTAAAATTATTGGTTTATTGTCACAACTTGGCCATTCATACATTTAATTAATTATGAATTAAAACACAACAAACCATGTAGTGTTTTTCTTTCAATCCACTGGCATGGACACTTGTGTCGACCTTCATTGGCAACTGATAATTATACCAGTTTTACCATTAGATAGACATTGACACATAAGAATGTGTTTGTTTGTATCGGTGTGTCGTGTATTAAATTGCTAATATTTTATCTATACATGTATCTGTTGTGGTATTGTAAGCGTAAGCACATGATCATCAATCTTAAAAAATTGGCAGCAATAACAGTAAATTTCATATATTCAATGGTGAAAAATAACATTTACGTGCCCACTGAAAAATGGTGCTATGGTTGATGTTGCACTGTGACACATAAGATAAAAAATTATACATCAGAAGAGAGTTGTAAAACATTTTTCTCTTTAAATTGTAGTGAAATGACTATTTTAAACTAAACAAATTAATTGTCAATTTCAAAGCGTATAAGGGCAAGTTAATAAACATTTAAAAATTTTTTAATTGACTTTCGACTTAAGATTTTACATTTCGACTTATGTCGCCTAAAAACTAAATTTCACAATGATGTACAAAACATACCTCATTAACAACTTAATTTGGTCCTATAAGACTTTAATATTAAATTAATTCCCAATGAGTTCAGTTGCTATGGAATTTATGGAACAAAGTTCTTTAATATTAAGACCGATTTTAAAATTCAGAATATGTTTTTCATAACAATCTGTTTAATTAAACGCCACCAAGTTATCAGTTTTATTAACAAGATTTATTTAAAGCTTTTGTATTTGCCATTATCAACACCAATGTTGCTACTGCTGATGTTGTGGTTACATCAGTGTTGCCATTCTAAAGGATTTCCCCCTATACTAAGGGATTTTTTCCACTTTAGAGAGATTTTTACGTCAGAACACAGGTCGCAAATATAAATATATTTAAATGAAATTGGGTAAGCTTTTATAGGACACAGGGATATCGGTATTTAATTTGTTGAAAATCGGTACATGTTCAGACCTAGCCTCCATACAATTGACCTTTATGAGATTGACGTAAGTCTTATATATGTTTATTACAAACATTAATCAGTCGTCCAAAAATAAACCATTTGTAAACATTTTTAGTTATAGTCCCCAAGTAATGGAGCTTCCCGATCTTCAATTAAATCTCTCAAAAAATAAAATACCGCATAGATATTTCTCAAATTTGTTTTTTCTTCTTTTTGAGAAAAATAAGCGACTTTAATAAACATTTAGGAACATTTGTCGACCTAGTCCACAATATAAATATCATCCGATATGCTGCAAAAAAATACATAACAGTGCCACTTGTATTTTTATATGCTTATTTTCTATATACAATTAGTTGGATCTAAGACCATTTTACCTGTGGTATATGGTATCGTATAATCGTTCAAGACAGACTACAATTTTCTGTCATGTTTTTAATTCTGTTAGCAACAAAATTGATCTATTAGCTGTGAAAAATATCTTAAGAATTAGATATTCGTTGAATAATTAATGACAACGTTTTACGGGAATTTTAAATTTATTTGGCAGAGATAATATACATATATAATATGTACAAATAAAATAATGTTGATGTGCTTGATATTTTTCAAAATATTTGACTTGCTTCTCCTGGTTTTTCTTCTTCTTATGAACTTAATAACAAGTGAATTATTATTATAAATCTGATCGATTCTCAACCCCAGAAAAATTAGATGTTTCATGGCATAAAGTAAAAGTGAGACCATATTTCCCCAACCCCATGCGTTGCAAATCTTGCCAACGTCTTGTGCAAAAACAGTCCACTATGTGAAAAATGCGCATTGCCTCCTCATACACCAAATGACTGTACGCGAATATTTTGCATTAACTTTCCCGAGGACACGGTAGGCAGGAAGCATCGATAAGTTGAACAAAAATGTCGACAAAAACTGCAAGCTGGGGTGTATGTGTTGATGATTATAGGTGCAAAATCCGTTGGAATTGAAATCCTACCTGCTCAGATCGGGACAATTTGGAATATATATCAAAAGTATAATCTCGTTTGAATTTTTATTATGTAAAATAATAATAAAGAATCTTACGTAAGTTTTTAAATTTCAGGATCAGATAGTGATTCTGATTCGATCGGTATAATAAAACGGTCTAGGTCAAATATTTTTGGTAGTTACAAACAGCAGCGCAAAGTCATTATACCCAAATCACATGGTGGTATAGGATATAAATATTGCACAGATTTTTTTCCAAATTTGGTTTGTAAATTTTTTTTTCCATAATATAAGTGACTTTACCAAATATGGTCAAGATCGGTTCATATTTCGACCTAGTCCCTATATAAACAGGCGGATAACAGCTAAATTGGGAACGACTCTAATATCCCGATTCGTGAACAGGGGAACGCCACAAGGAGGCGTTCTGTCACCACTTCTATGGAACTTAGCGCTGAACTCAATGCTACTTTCATTGGAGAGACAAGGCTGCAACGTGGTCGCCTATGCTGATGACGTGGCCATAGCCGTAAATGGGAAGTTTCTATCCACACTTAGAGATATTCTACAGAGGGCTCTCACTATGCTATCTAGCTGGGCAAGTAGTTGCGGTCTGGGGGTAAATCCGACCAAAACGGAACTTGTTCTTTTCACGAGGAAGTATAAGATACCTACCTTCGACCCTATTTCTCTTTACGGTGTTGATATCGCCTTCTCTGATGGAGCCATGTATCTTGGAGTATTCCTGGACAGGAAGCTGAACTTCAGACGGAACTTGGAGGAAAGGGCGAAGAAGGCGGCTATAGCTTTATACTCCTGCAAAAAGGCCATTGGTAAGCGGTGGGGCTTCAGCCCGAAAATTGCTTACTGGATCTACACAGCGGTGGTTCGCCCAATACTGCTTTACGGGGTCATCGTCTGGTGGCCTGCACTGGAGAAGGCCTCTAATACCAACCTTCTTGCAAGGGTACAGAGAATGGCTTCCATGTGTATTACTGGTGCCCTTCGTACCACACCTACGGATGCCTTGAACATCCTCTTACACCTAATACCGTTGGACATATTAGGAAAGCAGTCGGCGGCCTCATCGGCCATTCGACTAAGAAGCACAATACAATGGCGTGGTCATAACTGTGGCCATGGAGTGATCCTGAATAACAGGAACTTACCATTGAACGTGGATTACACGTTCGCAGGTTGCCAGACCACTGCAGTGTTTATCAGGCAGAGGTACTGGCAATAAAGGAAGTTGCTGACTGGTTGGGTCGGAATATTCTGTCTACAACCGCAGTCAACATCTACTCTGATAGTCAGGCCGCGGTAAAATCCTTGGAATCAATGTTCCTGAAAACAAGAACCACCCTTAACTGCCGCACGTCTTTAAATGAGATGGCCAAGCAGTTCGACATCAGACTCATTTGGGTCCCAGGGCACAGGAATATACCGGGAAACTGTAAAGCTGACGAGTTGGCAAGACAGGGCACTACCTTACGGGTTCCAGCGGACTTGGAATGTGTTGGTATACCCCTGGAATCTTGTAGGCTTGAACTTCGGCTTCACACCTCCGGCATAACCGACAACATATGGGCTAATGGATCAACGTGCAGGATCACGAGACAGATCTGGCCGGCTCTAAATCATAAGCGCACTAGCGCGCTACTATCACTCCCCCGTAGGGAGATTTCAACAGTAGTTGCTGTTATCACTGGGCACTGCCTTATAGGGAGACACGCTGAACGCCTCAGGGTCTTGTCAAATGACTTCTGTCGTAGCTGTATGGATGTGGAGGAGGTGGAGAGCATAGAGCACTTCCTTTGCTATTGCCCGGCGCTCTCCAGAACGAGACTTCGAACATTGGGATCGCCGTTTCTTCACGATCTCTCTGATCTCTCAAATGTGGACATTTCACATATCAGGGGCTTCACCAGGAGCTCAAACTGGTTCTACGGTGGGGACTGAGGGGAAAACCTATTCTTCCCGTGGTATCACAATGGACCACAGAGTCTAAGTGTGCTTTTCCTTTGGTTTAGCAGCCACTTTCAACCTAACCTAACCTAACCCTATATAAATATAGCACCCGATATGAACTTTTTCATATCTGCAGCCACAAAAATTAATAACTACTAGCAGATTCCAGCCCTCGAAATTCGAGCGCAAATTCTAGGAAATTTTATTTTCTCATTAAATAAAGCATTGTATAATTTTATTTATGTGTCGGTAGCAATTTTAAATGCAATTTACTCAAAATAAAGTAAAAAACTTAAAAATCTGTAAATCTGCAAAGCCGCTAAAAGGAAATACCTTTCAAATAATATACGTTAGTTCAAAATCGGGATAAAACGGTGGAACAAAACATCGATCACAAGAAATCGCGTAGCCTATTAATATTATAGATTAAAATCTATAAATAGTAATTTTTTTTTTTTTTTATAAATAACTAGTTACTTTTTCAAGAAGATTGTCTTTTATATAACATAACGAGCACAACAGCAACAACAATTACTGTTATGACATACAAATTAGAAAATTTTCTATAATAACAATAACAAGATGAACATAGAAAACTTTTTTTCAAGACTTTTTTTTACCTTTTCACTGACATGCGGCGACCTGTTCAACGAGTATTGATGATGTTAAATAACAGCCTGCTCTGGCTTTCTGTCGCAAAATGAGCAACCCAACTATCTTATTGAGGGTGTAATCGTGATTTCCAAAGACAGATAGACATACATCGCTATATCAACTCTGCTTATTATATGGATCAAGATCAAGAATATATTCTATTGTGTCATAATTGTGGAGCGTATACAAAAATTACTTAAAATCAAAAAAAAAATAGTTATATTTTTTTTTTTATTTTTTTTAGGGGAAGAAAAAATAGCAGTGGCAACTCTCAATAATATGGCCTAATCCATTAATTGTTTACATTTTATTTCTTTTATTTTTTTCAATATCTACCATTGAAAGGCCTTTTTTTCAGCTGAGACATGCAGAAAAGAAAATGCCTGAAAATGCTGTCATCCTCGTAGTCGTTAATATTATTTCAGTCACTTTTTATGTTGAAGAGACATTAACGGTTTATATAAAATATATTACTCTGCTACCACAACCACTTCTGCTGCATGTGCCACAACTTGGTCGCAATACTCAGCCATACATACATACATACATACATTGTTATTAATTAATTAATTTTCCAGTCACTGCTAATTAAAATTAAGGCGAGATACTACAAAAACATTATTTGCATACATTCATAAATAAAAAAATATATATATAAATAAATAAATATGTTGCCAATATATTATTTTGTTTTTATATAAAAATAATTAAATGTTATTTTTTTTTTTTGCAAATTTGTTTCTGTTGTTTATTTATTTAATAAATGCTAATAATCTTTTATGTTTTGTTTTTGAAGCAATGACAATTTGTAAGGTAATAACAACAACAAACATTTTAGTGATAAATTGTTAAACGCTTGCAAAATTGTTAACGACGAATATACGAATAATTAAAAATATATCTATATATTTTTTTTTTGTTAGAGATGAATAGCACACACATAAGTTTTGAAATAGACAACAAAATTAATGACTTCAATACTATTGTTGCACATTAGGGCAATTTCATAAAAAATTAAAAATTACTGAATATTAAAAAAATTTACAAGGCAATGAAGAAATATTTTCAGATTCTACAATAATTTTACATAAATTTTTTATTTGATGATATTTGCCAAGTCTGTTCAGATTTATAAAAATACAGCATTTCTTTGAGCCACTTTTTATTAACTCCTATATTATATAGATTTTTTGTCATTCCGATTTAATATAGTCTCTAAGTGGGATTGGTTGAAATAAGCCGATTGGAATTCATGTTCAAGATACCTTAATAATTCATGATACACTTAAAGAAAAATGTATATAAATTAAAAAAATTTTAATATTTTAAATTTTTATGATGTATTTAAGATTGCATTTTACTTGATTATATTTATTCAGATATGAAATATTTTTTTTTGTTAAGCCCAACTAACCTGAATATTAATATTAAGTAAGTTTACCGAAAATGCACAGAAAAGATATTGCTCTACGAAACATAGCAATGATTCGGTTTTTTAATAATCTTTCATTGTATTCCTGAACTATTTCTTATTAATTAATGTACGAATTCTTCATATTTTTCAATTTCCTTTCAACAAGTTTTTAAATAAATCAAAAAAATCGACTCAATAGAATTTTAATAATTTTTCGCGTGACACGGAAGATGAGCTCCGATCGGTCTGAAATTTTACAAATAGTATTTATATATCAGATTTAAAAATGTGAGCTATTGGTATGTGCCTCCGTTCTATTCATAAGTATAGACGAAATTCGAAAAATTAACATTCAAATTAATATAAACAAGTATCCTCCACTTCGTCTTAAACTCAATATTACAACCAATGTCGGGTCCGGCTACCACTTTAAAACTGTTGCCGACATTGAAACTTTGAATTCGATAACCAATTCTATAGAAAGAATTAATTACTATCTGAAAAATTTCATTATTTTTTTCTTACTGAAGTAGAAAACATTTACGTTCCCTAAGTATTTCATAGAACACCAACGAAATGCATTATTTAAGGCAGCCGACGCACAGTGCCCTTTTTTAGGGGTGTGAGCGATCAAAAATCGATAATTATTGAACGGCTTAAAATTTTTTCTCGCGGTTTTTTTTGCGCTGTTGTCTATTAAATTACCTATCGATTTTGTGACAAATTTACCCTTGTATGCTCATGGGGTCAAAACGACCCATTGTGAAAATTTTTTAAATATATTACATAGCTCAATTGTCTGCTGAACGCACTTAATTATATAGAAAAAAATTATCTTAGGTATCAAAATCCAAGGTTTCCAAAATTTGGTTGGCGGTATGGTCCAAGGAAGATTTCAACGGAAACTGGCAGAAGTATCATCAACTGCCATATCTTTTGGATCGAAAGCATTTTTTATTCCGTAAGATTTTCGAGAGACGGTAATCCTCTGTAATTTTTTTTTTTAAAAAGCCTAATGCAACATTTTGTATTGTCGATATGACAAGTCCAGGTCAATATATAGTGCAAGAGTTTCTGAAGTTGTGAAATCACTTTAGATTTCTTCGGGTTTTTTGATTGCTTTTTTCAGTCATGCATTAACATCAGAGTCATTGTATTGCAAGGACTCCACCACAGAGACCTTTTCATATTCCTTCCGCTTTCGCAACTCACGCCTTAATATTTCATAGGTTTCCTCTAAATTTACATATTCTGCCAGAGCATATTTTTTTCTGCGTTTAGTTGAGCGTCCCGAATTTAAGTATGATTTTTGTGGTCTGCCACGTTTTCTTTTTGCTAAATTCAAATTTTTCTCAACTTGCAGTGACACCGATTCTCCAATCTTTTTTCAAATTTAGCGAACTCGCAAGCCAACCTCTATTGCCATATATTTTTAAAAACACATTTTAAAACGCGAGCTCTTTATACACTATTCTGAGAATCTTCTAACGAAACTTAAAAGCGCATATTTATTATATTCTTTATTTTTGGTATTTATACCAATTTTTTAAAAAACTCTTACAAGAAGTTATTAAAAATCAATTTTCGAGACAGTAGACTTGTTTGTTCTGAGTGTATTTGAAAACATTCTTCACAAAGATCTTTTACTAATATATTAAATTTACTCATTGTAGGAAAGTATTTAATGTATATAAACAATTAATGAAGGTTTTTGTTCAAAGTTAAAAAAGGTAAAAAAAGGTAGCAATTAAATTCACGAAAATTTGATTTATATTTTATTTGTTTATAAAACAATATCAAACTGTTTTGACGTTTACAACTTTAACAAAGCATTCTGATTAAAAATAAAAATTTCTTTTTAGTTTACAGTATATTTTTAACCAATTTTAAATTCAAAATATTACGAAAAATTTAGTTTGATACACTCTAACATCCAAGTTTGCGGGAGTTTGCAGCTGAATATTTTAGTGGATATATTAGAGCAAATGTTCATGGTAAGGGCTAAGACCGCACGGAACCGCACAATAGTTAAAAGCTTAGGTAAAGTTAGAAAATTATATAAAAAAAAGGTTTTTTATAAGCTAAATTTGAAATGCTTAACCAACTCAAATTATTAACGTAGCTTATATATATTACAAAAAATAAATGTATCTTTTAAATAAAAGAAAAATTTAATCAAATATCTATAACCGATTGGTCGCATTGTATCATTGAAGATGAAAATTTTTTCAACAAAATTGTTTTTTACATTTTTACTAAATTTAACTGATTTTGATATCGAATATCTTCGCAACCAATAAAGATAGCGCAAAACCAAGACCAGGTTTGAAAAACCCATAGCTTTTGATATAAACTTCAATGCTTAAAATAAAGAAAATCATAAAACAAAAATTATTTTCTTGCCGATTTTTTATCACTCAGCTGAGAATAAAAGTGCACAGTGCGACGTTGTAATACCCAAAGTTTGATCCATATAGGTCATGCGGGAATTCTAAAAAATTTCAAAATTTATTTTTTTTAAAGGGAACATTAATAAAAATAGTGTACTTTAAAAAATTTACTTTTATTTCTAATTTCGAAAACGTGATACGTAAAATATTACTTTTTTTAAATATTACTTTTTTTTAAAAATAGAACTTTAAAAAAATGGTACTTTTTAAAAAAAGGTTACTTTTTGAAAACACAATACCTATGCAAAAAAGGATAAAATTTATAGAAAAGGGTAATATTTAAAAGACTGCACTCTTAAAAAAGAATACCTTTTTTAAAAACAGTACTTTCTCAAAAGGAGTTCTTTTTTTATAAGAAAAAATGGTACTTCTTTTGACAATATTATGATTTAAAAAAAAAGATATTTTTTGACAAAGGGTACTTTTTTAAAATAGTGTTATTTGTAATAAAGTGTTGTTTTTAAAAAAGTACTTTCTTTAAAAATGATATTTTTTAAAAAAAATATGCTTTTTTTAATAAAGTTAAGTTTTTTTAAGAATTCCTTTTTTAGGTTATTTTTTAGGACCAATATTTTTCTCTCATATTGGCGATTTTCTTTATTATGTCGTGATAACGATAAAAAATATGTGGCAATACTTGCCTGTGCTAATGTGACACGTGTAGTTAACCACACACATATATACCCCAATAAAACAAAACCACAACTACACTGACTACAACAATAAGAAAAATTACAACAAATACATATCTTAAGAAAAACAACAAACACATGACATATTTTTATTTTTTCAAGAGTTTTTTCACATGTTTATTCATACCCTTTGAACCGATTTTGATGATTTTAAATAGCAACTCGTTTGGGATATTAATAAACGATTTTATGCAAAAACGAAGAGTTCAGCTTTGTTATTGAGGGTGTATTGAGGCGTGACAAGCGGAATGAGAAACCTATATATACCCTCTGCACAGTGGTGTGGAGGGTGTAACAATATTATGAATTAGAACTAAAAACTATTTCTAAACTAATAAAGGGTAGGGCCTCCATTATTCGCATACTATTTATTTGAGGTTTCTATTCGCGCACCATAATTGCCAGATGTTTTCCATGGTACTAGACGTTGCAGTTTGACAATGGTCATTGTGTGGCTCTAACCACATGCAAGTCTGATTACTGATGTGAACGACGGCACTATCTTGCTGGAAATCATAATTTTTTATTGATACTTGGTAAATCTAACTCTAGCAGACCATCGACAAAGAATTCACTCCAAACCATCAGAGACCGGTCCAGTACGAATTGTAACATCCGGACTGTCCAGGTAAACTTTTTCTAATCGGGAAACATTATCTATAAATAAAAGTTTTTCTAAAACTTGTTTCTAAAAATTTACTCACATTACTCATCCAGTTTGAACTCAAATTATTTTTAGTAAAATTCAAACGTGTTTTTTTGTGTCGACCCAGTAATCCTTGACGTCGAATTACTTAACTCTTTCGGGACTTCCGGGACAAAACATCCCAACAAATTTCAAAGTTATCTTAATAGTCCCAAACACAAATTTAAGCATCTTATCTGAAATGTAAACAAAAATATACATACATCAGCGCGTGGAAGCCAGCTGATGATGAACTTCACAATTCAGTGGAATTTGATCAGTTTTGATCGTTAATTTGATGCAAGAAGTCGCAAATGAGCGTGATTTAAAAAAAACTCTATTTTGTTGTATAAAAAAGCATCTGAATTATTAAATTTAATTGTTTGGTGGTGTTTTATGTTAATTACTAAAATTGGGATATATAGTACCAATATGTTTTTTACGTGGGACATATAGTCCCAATAACTATTTTGCGTGGGATTAATTATCCCAATAAACATTTTAGATGTCAAAAAAGAAGCTAAGCCGAGAGTATCTTGCGCGTATCGTATGCGAAGGGTCAGACTCGGATATCGATTTTGAGGGCTATGGAAGTGAATATTTCTATGAGAGATCCGATGAAACCGAATCCGCATCAGACATTGAAAATAATCTCAATGTTGAATCTGACCTTGGAACAAAAGGCGACGAGTCACAACTAACTGTCCAGTGGGGACATGTTACTCCTGATAACCGTCAATACTTCAATCCGAAATACGATTTCCGAACTGAACGAGAGTGCAAAATTCTTCTTGATTTTAATGACGAGTGCAATGAGTTCAAAATGTTTTCTAAGATATTCCCCTACAGTTTGTGCATTCGTATTTCCGAATGCACTTATCAGCGACTGTGAGCCTTAAATCGTCATGCGCAGTTAAAGCGAAACTTAACCGATCCGAATGAAATCCTAGTATTTCTGGGCGTTTCATTAATTATGCATTACAATAAGTTGCCTGCTCTGAAGGACTATTGGAGCAAAAATCCATCAATGGGTAATTCAGTTATACAAAATTGTGTGTCACGAGATCGCAATTTATTATTGGCATCAAAGGTATATTTAAATGACTGCAGTACTTTTCAGTCTATTGATGAACGCATGGTAAAATTCAAAGGGAGATCAAACATGAAGCAATATATGCCCATGAAACCAAGTAAACGTGGAATAAAAATTTGGATGCGATGTGACTCCAAGACAGGATATACCTACGATTTTAATGTTTATACCGGAAAGAAGCAAATGCTGTGCAGTTCAAGGCCAACACCCTTGGAGAAAAGTCGTACTGAAATTGGTTTCTTCGATTCGAGAGCAAAATGTGTGTTTGCCATTTTACCGCTTCTTTACATCAATTAATTTATTAAGAACAATTACATATCCCGCACTGGGGACATACATGCAAAGCAGAAAGAATACACAGAAATTTGTTGGAAGGTTAGCCAGAGTAGAAAGCCAGCTTCAAGTGAACTCTGGTGGTATTTTGACAGTTCGCTGGATGGATTCAAAAGAAGCCTCTTGGCTTCCAATTGCCACGATCCATTTTTTCTAGACATTCAAAGGAAGCAAAAAGACGGCTCGAAGAATAAAATAAAGTATCCTAAAAGTATCAGCGACTACTACAAAATTATGGGAGGAGTCGACTTAGCCGATCAGAAGATGACCGTTTATGGTTTTGACCGTAAGTCTCAAAAGTGGTGGAAAAAAGTGTTCTATAAGCGACTAATGGTTAGCGTGCTAAATTCGTGGATTCTGTATACGGAATATAAGACACAGAAACTGTCGCTGAAAGATATTCTGGTCTCTCTTGCTGAAGCTATGATTTTTGAAGGCAATAAAAGGCGAGAGATGAACTCCCAAGCGTCCAAAAACTGATATTCTGCTATTGGATCTCACTTGCCAGTAGAACAGGAGAAGCGTTGCCGCTGGTTTCGCTGCACATCACTTGGCATCGAAAAGCGAAAAAATTTGACATGCTCAGGTTGCACCAATGCTTAGTGCTACAAATGTTTTGGGCCCTCCCACAAATTAGATCAATAATTACACAATTACATATTACTTTACAATAAATAAAACAAAAAAATATGAAATTCCACTAAAATTTTTTACTATTCCATTAATTTTATAAATTTACGCTTATTGGGATTTTATGTCCCACTGAAAATACTTACTGGGATTATATGTCTTAGGATAAAAGGACGATTTCAGAAATCATGAGTAACAGAATTTTTAGCTCGTACTTTCGGAATATGCAAAAAGAGAGAGTTGGTTTTGCTATACAGAAATGGGAAAATGCATGCTAAATTATGGGAAAATGCCTGTTAAGTCTGTAGGATATGCATGCTAAATGGTAAAAATGCATGTCATGTGCATGTTTTTGTTCTTTCGAAAGATTTTTTTATTTGCAGCTTTGAAAATCGTTTTTCTTAATTCAGCATGCAATTTCCTTACATTTAACATGCAATTTCCCTACATTTAGCATGCAAATTTTTCTCATTTTTAACAGAAAAATTCTCATCTTTAGCATGCATTTTCCCATAATTTCCCTCAGAGGCCTTTTCCCATAATTTAGCATGCATTTTCTCACTTTTACCAAGAGCTTCCCTTAGTCCCTATGCAAAAATATCTGCCAAGCGTATCTCGGTTTTCAAAATAAAACTCCGTCCCAAAAGGGTTAAGACTGCTGTAATATGCGACTACTCTCTACTGTCCATCGGTATACATTTATACCATATTTGTGGGCTATTTACTTGGCAGCTAGCTATTTGCCTGCTTTTTTGTGCCGAGCCAGTAACTTTTGGACGCCGAATTACTTAAGACTGCTGTAATATGCTACTACTGTCGATCGGGACCCATTTAGACCACACATGAATATTATTTCTAACACTTCGAATTTTGCTGATTATACGGCATTCTGAAGCGTTTATGGCATTTCTAAAAACCCATGTTTCTGAATTAAAAGATTGGCTGGGGAGATGGAAATTCAAACTGAATCAACAGAAACTTGTTGACAGGTTAGTCAAGACTTGTTGAAATATTAGAAAATTTTAGATTCGTAACAATAACTTTAAGGAAAAATCTCTCAAGTAGTTAGTAGTTTACTAAATGTTAAACTTACGATATACAAAGAATGCTAAATTACTTATTATAAATTTTTATAAAAATAAATTGGGTAAATATTTTTTTCCTATAAAATAAGCTTATAATTTTGTGAGATCATAAAGATTTTGTTGTAGCAAAATATTCAATGAATTTTTTTTTTTTTTAATTAATCAACACTCAGGGGTTGCCCCCTACAGATGCAGTGCATTGTGTTTATCTCTGGAAAATAGGTTAAGGAGGAAAGAGGGAGTAGTGTGTTCATTTTTTGTTTGTTTTTTTTTTTTGCAGCGACAGACCAAAACCTCTGGTGGAAATCGAACCCACGACCCCTCTCATGATAGGCGAGCACGCTACCTACTCACCTACCGGGGCGCTTTAATTTGTATGCCCTATAGCATTCTGTGGTCTAATGAGTTTATGGTGATGTTGGCAACTACAAAAAATGCTTGACCTACACTATTTATTATATCGGTCCTCACAGAATTACTAGCTGAGTTGAAGTATCGTTTTTCCGTCTGTCTTTCTGTCCACGTAAGCCTTATAATCAAATCGCTTTCGAAACTGTGTAAAATTGGTACATGGTCCAACCTAGCCCCCATATGTTTAAAATTTCCATAAAGTCCATATTAGCAAAGCTAATATTTTTATTTCTAATTGTTAACTGGATGGCTGATTGTCCAAAAATAAAACTTTTAAGACTATTTTTGGTCCTAATCTCTATACATATAGCTGCTTACCCACATACAGCTAAGCATATCAAAAGACAAAAAATGTCATCAATTTTACTCAAATTGAGAAATACTACTGACTTTACAAAACATTGTGATGATCGGCCCACTTTTCGACCAGTCCTCATGTAAAAATAGCATTCGATTTGTAATATTTCATTCCATAATCCGCTCAAAATTGATTTAAGCTTATTTTCTATATCGTTTTATGACCTCCTGATATTAGATATCATTCGTCGGTTTATGCCGACTATAAATTTCCTACTTATTTTTGTTTAGATTTTTTATTTTTTTTTTTTTTTTTTTGTTAAAATAACGGTTTCTAAAAATGTGTTTGCTATAAACCATTTGTCATCTTTATAAAGTTTGGCTTTAGTGAGTAAGACTGTCGTCATTATTTCCCCTTTTGTAAATATTTTTCCAAAAAGTAATTCAAATGCTTTCGCAACATTGTGCAAAACGCGTTTAAACTTCATAATTATTGAGAATGTTTAAAATTAGCTGTCAAACCATAAATGACACTTGATAACAGTTTAGTATGAAAATAAACGCATAACGATAAACGTAAAAATATTTTAAACCAAATTTGAAGGCATATTAAAAAACAAAAAAAACTCAACATGAAAACACGATGAGATAAGCGAGAAAATAAGAAAATATTTAAATTAATGACAACGAACTAAAAATAAATAATAATTTGAAGGAATTTCTAATTAAACAAGATATGACAACAAGTTTTTAACTAAAGGAGGTTAATGCGCGTGTGCAACTACAGCAGTAATTTTTTTTTTAAACAATTTTTTAAGGAAGACGCCTTAGTGAAACAAATTGATTTTGATAAAAATAAAATGTTATGTAAATGAGCACGTAATAATTAAACGACTATAAGGAAATAAAATTAATATTGTTACAATTTAAAATTTGAATGAATAAAAAATTTACAAATAATTTACTAGTAAATATAATAGAAGCAAGATTGTTTAAATCTGTTTAAATTTGTTTTAAATAAAATGAATTGAAAATAAGCAGTGGTTTAAAATTTTTCATAAATTTGTTAATAATAAATTTTTTAACAAAACCGATTGCTTTTACGTGCCAAACATAAAATTAAATTCAATTCGATATGTTTTTGTAAAAAAAAAACTAAATTAATACCGAAATGATTTCAGATTTTTTTCAAGTTCATCAAAATTATGATGTTTTGCATTGGCAATCCTTCCTGTTCGAAATGACCACAACATTAAAATCGTTTATGTCGGTAGATGTGAAAAATAAAAAGTTTTTATATTAGATGTAGGTTAAATGATAAATTTAATAAATAAAATGTATGCCAAAAAAAAAAAAGTTAAACATTTTAAATTTACATAGCTAAACTTTAGTAACGTGTTACATACTTACACTTCAAACATGTGAAAACCGGCATAGTTTGAAAAATATTCAAAAGTTTATACAAAAAAGTGTGCAGTCATACCAAAATATATCGCGTCCATTCGTTTAACTGCAATTGAAGTGTAATAAAAATAATATAAAAAAAAATAACAGCAACCTATAAAAAACAACTTTATTACAACGAAACTTATATGGAATTTCAATTAATTGCTATACACAAATAGTTGGTCACCTCTTTTGATGCGTATTGATTACAAATTTGTGTTTTAACAAAAACAAAATTTATGCAAAAAAAAAACAAAATGTAAATAATTAAAAAAAGTAATAATAAATAAATTTCAATAAAATAATATAGAGTGTAAAAATTTAACATAAAAACACTTCTGGGTTATTTTGTTATGGCTTCAAAACAAAAAGAATTGTTCTTTTAAAAATCTTAATGGAGTTGCAACAGTACTATTTGTTGAGGTGACTGATTCGAATGGTTGTGCCGTCTCTCTGTTGTTTACAAATATCTTAAAGCTTAACTAAACATGTTCAAAAAATCATAAAAAAATAATAAGAAGTGAATTAATTAAAAAAAAATAGAAAGAAAATATTTTAATGAAATATGGTCCAGACCATTGATATTGCAGCAATAACCGGCCACAATGAAATGGTAAATAAAATTATTGACAAATAAATATTGATACATTTAACTATTTTGAATAAAGTAAATAAAAAAAATTTTTAGTAGCAAAATATTTCAGAAAACTTAGGCACTTAAAACTGCATTTACTCTACTACACAGCAAACAAAAATTCAAGTCATCCTAAAGAAACACTGTTTTATTGTTTCCAAAGTTATATGTTCAAAACAACTTCTAAAAATCCCTATAAATATTATAAAAACAGCCAAAAAAATCTATAAAAAATGCTAAATTGGAATGAGAGAAGATAATATTTTTGTAAAAATAAAATAATATTTATTAATTTTCAAAAAAAAAAAAAAAATATTTTTGTAATCAAATGTATTATTTGCTCATTTAGTATTTAACGAAATATTTAAAACGTACAGCAATAATACTTAAATACGTTAAACACTTATTATCTTCCTCATCATCAGAACATAGTAGGTATTGTTTCACTATAAAGTTTTTTTTTTTTTTTACAATAAACATTTTTAAGCTTTAATCCATATTTACAGCCGTATTCATATAAAAATCTTATTTCAGAATTCAAACTAACTCCATAGTGACAAACATGACAATCTGTGTTTTTTCTAATCCAATATTATACAATAAAAGCCTTTTCATAAAAATATACAAAATTATGTTGACGGACCTGACCAACATATTTACCATTAGAAAAAGTAAGAAAGTATTATTCTTATTAATAATTGGAGGTAAAAAGCAGTTGTGACAGACATGACAACAAATAGACATCATTTTAGAGGATGTTTGTAAATAAATCACAGAAAAGCTCTAAAGTTATTTGTATCACAAATAAGAAACAGTTTATAGTTAACATAAGAGCTAGTTTATTAATGAAGCATTTAAAAACATGAATTTTAAATAAATTATAGTAAAAAGAAGCATTATGAAATGTGACAGACATGACACTGCCTTTATTTTCAAAAATTACTTAACTACACGTTTCCTTTCTTCCTGGAAAAATATGGACTATAAAAATATTAAAAAATTCATCTAACAACCTAAGAATTGTCATATTTTCATACCCTTTTCTTTGAAATGGTAACAATATATATTATTTAAATTAAAATTTTAAAATTCGGCCTAAGCTTGACCTTTTCATGGAATTACCCTAATTAGTTTAAAAAACCACTGTAAGCCTGTAATCATTGTTTTAACTAAAAAAAAGTAAGAAAATTATAGTTGTCCTAGACCAACTTTACGATACCCTATACCACTGGTCCCCAACCTTTAGGAGTAATCGTACCCTTTGGTAACAATTTGGAATCTTACGTACCCCTAACTTTTATTGATATTTATATAAAGAAAAAAAGAATATTATATATAAAAAAAAAACTTATTCACCTTATATTTAAAAGTAATTAATTAAAAATTACAAAAAAAAAATTAACTTAGTGGGAACGTTGTTGCTGCTTACCGTCAACCAATTGTTATATTCGTGGTAGAGTGTTTTAAAGAGCCAACCGCATGTCATGTTCAGCCTTTAGTTTGTTCCTTAATTTTGTTTTTATGAACACAAGCACTGAAAATCCAAATTCACAAAGGTAAGTAGAGACAAACGGAATAAGAGCTTTCAACGCCTGTTTGACCAGAACAGTATATGCCTCGTTTTGTTTACACCAGATTTCTTATCCATTGAATGTAGTTTGAAAATTTGCCAGATGCATTTTAATACCGTCCAGTACCTTGATATCAATTTACGTTTAACTTGCAAGGAAACTGTTTCATCAAAAATTGAAAATTTGCGTAATTTTCACTTTTAACTCTTCTGCCATAGAGAGCCAACTTTTCTTGAAATGATGTAACTTTCTCCTCGGCATCTAATATATTCATACCTCTATCTTGGAGTGATATATTTAAGGAGTTAAGATGGCTAAATATATATGTATGTAAGGTAAGCTTAAGAGAGCACAAAGCTGGTATACATGAAGTGAAGGAAAAGAGTAGATTCTTTGTCACGTAGAAATGTCTCAATTTGAGACTATCCTCTGGATAGCTAACGTACTTCTGTGTGCAAAAGAAGTACTTTAAATAGGCGGTGATTCAATGCCTTGATTTGATAAAGTTTACGGTTTTCACGACAATATCCAATACCTCTTTGAAATAAGAAGGAAGAGTCTTCGATGCAAAAGCACAACGATAAAGAACGCAATGACTAGAAAAAACATTTGGGTTTATCTGTTTCACAGGAGCAATAAATCCAGAGTTTTTGCCGAGCATAGCTGGAGCACCATCAGTACAAATAGCTCCCACATTGTTCCAAAAATCCCATTGGCAACAAAAAAATGATTCATAATTGACATAATATCCATAGCCTTTGTAGTTTCTGTCAGAGGTTCACAAAAAAGAAAATCTTTGATATCGTTTCTATACACATATTTAACAAAAACAAGAAGTTGAGCACAGTTAGACACACAATTTTTTGTTGAACTTTCTTGTATTTGCTCCACAATCTGCTTTAAGATATCTTCTGACATATCTTTAATTTGGTCGTGAATAGTGTTGTTGGATAGTGGGATTTGTGATATTTTAAGTTTCGCGTCCTTACCACATATAATTCCCGCCATTTCCATTGCACATGGTTTAATCTAAGTTTCTGCGATTGTATGAGGTTTTTTATCTTTAGCAATCCACAATTCCATACGATAACTTGCTTATAAAGTTGGTTTTTTCTCGGGAACAAACCCGTGATTGGTGCGCTTTTCGCTTGTTTCAAATCGGGCTCTCTTAATTTTGAATAAAGCTTCTGTGTCATTAACGTTGTTTGGATGGACTGCTTCCTTAACTTTGAATGGTTTCGTATAACCATTACTAAGTACTTACGAGCAAAGTATACATTGTGGCCTTTGCAATCCATCTTTTTCATTTAAGAAAATGAAGCCGAATTGAATATAAGAGTCCTGATAACAACGCTTCTTTGACATTGTGATAGTATGGGTACTAGGGTGGCCCTTCGTTATAGGGAGGGAAAAAAGTGTTCAAACTGTCGGTCTCACCCCCTAGAAATACGCGAATTACAAAAAAACTGAGAAATACAAAGTTTTGGACCAATCAAAAAACGTTTAGTCGTGGCGCAAAGCGAATGAAAATTTCAAGTGTGTTTATATGGGGAAAATATGACTTTTTTCAGATTTTACGAAAATTTCGTTCTATATTTTAATTTTTCCATCAAGCTGTTATATAATTCGGGATCAGTATTAAATTATCCCTTCAAAAGGCTATAAAACTTCGAAATCGAATAAAACCTCGCCAAGAACTAGCAAATGCCCCAGACCACTTTTGTGCCAAAAAAAACTAGGTCATGAAATTTGATGGCATTTTTTTCAACTTTGAGAAATCGATTAAAGCAATCATTCTTTTTTGGTCTCTATACTTATATGTACTCAGATATGAAGTATTGCTTTATTACCACGTTGTTAACCTATTGCGCTTTGAGACCGAAAATTGGAAATTTTTTTGATTAAATTTTTAAAACTCCTTTTTCAAGTTTGAAAAAATTTTCTTAAACAAAATTTAAAAAAACGAATCTATCACTTCAAGGTTTTATTAAATACATGTTGCAGATAAATTGTGTGAATTTTTAAGTAAATCCCTCTGCCAAAATTTTTTGACAAGGATTTTATTTTTGCGGATTTCGAGAAAAATTGGATTTTTGTGAAATATTCTGTAAATGTACTCTTTCTAAATACTTTGTATCAAAAATTCATCACTTTTCTGTTTTTAAATGATATATTTTATCTTAATGGCCTAGGGTTTTGGAAAAAAATAATATGACATTAACCCTTTTGGAATTGGCTAATAAAAAACTATTTATTCAAAAATGCAAATATTTTGTAAGTGCTGTCCAATTTTTAGATGCGACGCTTAAAATGTAATTACCAAACGTGTAGAAGTTTCGTTCCAAAAATTTGGGATAAATCCGAGAACGTTAACCCATTATTTGCCAAGGCCAGCTTTGGATTTTAAGATATTTTTAAATAAAAATTACCGAAAACGAGTTTTTCTATTAAACTCGATGAAACCACTATTTAGAATTTAAGAAAAATAATTCGGTTAATTTTTTTTAAGATTTATTTGTGACCAATATTATTTATGAGATTTTTTTATTTTTTCGGGCTAATTATGGTCAATTAAATATTAAGATGATAATAAAAAAAATTCAAATTATTACATCCTTTTCACTCGACGTTTCGTTGACGGTATTTCAACTTCTTCTGGAGTGTGAACTTTATTTATTTCTAATGACAAAATATATAAACAACAACATAAATTTAATTTAATATTAAAATCTTAATTTAATATTAAATCTAGTATCACAGGTTAACTTACGATTTTATTTTATTACATTGTCAAGTATTAAATTTGCATAAAAAACTGGACATCACGACACAAAATTTTAATAAATTTAATAAATAATTACAATTTTAAAATAATCACAGTTTAACCTAACAACTAGTATCACAGATTGTTTTTATTATTAGACTAATGCTATAGAATATTGCAGTTTAATATTATCCTGGTCTTCTTTGGTATTTAATGCTTTTTGTATTTTTTGTTGTATACGTAAACTTTCCAGTGTATATCGCTCTTGTTCGTTTTTCTCCTTATCTAATATACGTACATCGTTAAAATTTGGTTTGTGTTTACTCTCTTTTATGTGTTGAGATAAAGCTGTGCTTTCTTTGTTTTTCCGACGTAAATATAAATTAAAAATATAAATTAAAAAAATTTTAACCAATTTTGTTATAAAATTACTTTATGTAATAAAGGTCTCACCCACCAATTTCGTGGATATTGATAAAAAACCAAAAAAAAAAAATAAAAAATTCAGGTCAATCGGTGAAGATGCCATCACTTATAATGGTTGACATTTTTTGATTTTTTATTATCGGTCGCATTATATTATCTTCAATGTCACCTAAATCGTTCGAAACTTCTACCATTTTATTTCCCAGTTTTAAATAGTTTATTAAATAAAAAAGGTAATATTAAATTAATGGAATAATTTACAAAATTAAATCAAAGTGAATTTCAAAAAACAGAATAGGCTTTGCTGCAACAACAAAATATTTGTTTTAATTTATATTCGCGAGCAATAAGCAGACAATTGCACCAGAGATATATCACAATGGATAATTTTGATCTCAGGAGCACTGAAGGGTTATATAAAAAAGAATTAACCGAATTATTTTTCTTAAATTCTAAATAGTGGTTTTATCGAGTTTAATAGAAAAACTCGTTTTCGGTAATTTTTATTTAAAAATATCTTAAAATCCAAAGCTGGCCTTGGCAAATAGTGGGTTAACGTTCTCGGATTTATCACAAAATTTTGGAACGAAACTTCTACACATTTGGTAATTACATTTTAAGCGTCGCATCTAAAAATTGGACAGCACTTACAAAATATTTGCATTTTTGAATAAATAGTTTTTTATTAGCTTGGGGTCATATGTGACCCCAACTCCAAAAGGGTTAATGTCATATTATTTTTTTCCGAAACCCTAGGCTATTAAGATAAAATATATCATTTAAAAGTAGAAAAGTAATGAATTTTTTACAGAATATTTCACAAAAATCCAATTTTTCTCGAAATCCGCAAAAATAAAATCCTTGTCAAAAAAATTCTGGCAGAGGGAGTTACTTAAAAATACACACAGTTTATCTGCAATATGGATTTAATAAAATCTTGAAGTGATAGATTAATTTTTTTAAATTTTGTTTAAGAAAATTTTTCCAAACTTGAAAAAGGAGTTTAAAAATTTTATCAAAAAAATTTCCAATTTTCGGTCTCAATGCGCAATAGGTTAACAACGTGTTAATAAAACAATACTTCATATCTGAGTACATATAAGTATAGAGACCAAAAACGAATGATGGCTTTAATCGATTTCTCAAAGTTGAAAAAAATGCCATCAAATTTCATTACCTAGTTTTTTTGACACAAAAGTGGTCTGGGGCTTTTGCTATTTCTTGGCGAGGTTTTATTATATTTTGAAGTTTTATAGCCTCTTGAAGGGATAATTTAACACTGATCCCGAGTTATATAACAGCTGGTCGGAAAAATTAAACTATAGACCGAAATTTTTGTAAAATCTGAAAAAAAATCGTATTTTCCCCATATAAACACACTTGAAATTTTCATTCGCTTTGCGCCACGATTAAACGTTTTTTGATTGGTCCAAAACTTTGTATTTCTCAGTTTTTTTGCTATTCGCATATTTCTAGGGGATGACACCGACAGTTTGAACACTTTTTTTATTAAGGGCCACACTAATGGGTACCCATCGATAAAAAAAATAAATAAATTGGTTTATTTATTGTACTTACCAAAATAAATCGAAAATCGTTATATATATTTATTTTTGTACACGTTTTAATAGTAATACCAATAACAATTTGACAATTAAATTACATCAATAGTGCGCAGAGAACCGAAAAATATTAAAAACTCAGGAACTTTTAAAAATCGACCAAACCCTTACAAGTAATTTTTATTATGCTGCTAATGCTTTTTCATACAACGGCTTATTTAAAAAAAAAAAAAGAAACACTCGTACATACTCGCATGTACATATTATCTATTGTATAAAGTTCCAGGAAATTTACTTTAAGAAAACCAAATTGTGTCCAAAAAAATTTAGGTTTTTGTTTGTTAGAAAATTTTAAATCAATGACATATTATCAATAATAATTCGAAAAAAATTTTCTTACCGGCCGCGCTTCTCGTACCCCCGAGGAGTGCTCCACCTACCCCTATGGGGTCCATAGACCACCGGTTGGGAAGCCGTGCCCTATACCATGGTTTTGAGGCCCTATATATAGAAAATTATCATAAACCAAATTTGAGTGGCATTGTTAATAATTTTTTGGCTGCAGATATTAAAAAGGTCGACAAATGGACTGACCCTGACCATATTTGGTAAAGTCACTTATATTTGAAAAAATATATACAAACCAAATTTGAGAAAAATCTGTGCAACATTTTTTGTTTTTTTTTATAGATTTAAGTGAAGATCGAGATGCAGTTCTATAAGGGACCTGTGACTAAGAATTATCCTATAGGGATTATTTTTATACCCTATACCACTATGTGGATTGGGTATAATGACTATGTGCTGCTGTTTGTAACAACCAAAAATATTTGAGCTACACCCATCTTTAATTATACCGATCGAATCAGAATCACTATCTGATTCGAGTTAACGATGTCCGTCCGTCCGTCCGTCCGTTCGTCCGTCTGTGTGTTCATGTAAAGCTTGTAATCAAACTGCAGGTCGCAAATATGAATATATTTTGATGAAATTTGGTACTTAATCTTTTATCGGCCATGGGATGAACGCTATTGGTGAGAATCGGTCCATGTTCAGACCTAGCCCCCATACAAATGACCCCTGTGAAATCAACATATATTGCCATAAGATCCAAATTATCATACAAATCTTAGTCAAATTGGGTTTGTATGTATTACGTCCATTAATCAGTAGTCCAAAAATGATCCATATTGGACAACTCTTAGTTATAGGCCCCATATGGAGCTGCTTCCCGATCTTCACTTAAATCTATCAAAAAAAAAAATATTGCACTGATTCTTCTCAAATTTTGTTTGTATATATTTTTGCAAAATACAAGAGACTTTCCCAAACATTATCAGGATCGGTCCATTTTTGGGGCTAGTCCCCATATAGAGATAGCATCCGATATGAACTTTTTCATATCTGCAGCCGAAAAAATTAATAAAAATCCCAATCAAATTTTGTTTATGCTTATTTTCTATATCCAATTAGTTGGGCTGAGAGATAGGGTCTCTAAACGCATGGTATAGGGTATCGTATAGTCGGTCTAGACCGACTATAATTTTCTTACTTGTTGTACTACTGATTAAGGGAAAAATAGACTGATTAATGGATATAATATTTTGACTGCATTTTCCTAGGGATTAGCTTTAATTCTTCGTACTAACTTCCTCATCTCCACGCCGGAAAAAAATTGCGATGTGCTAGAGCGTGGAAGGTCTTTAATATATTCCAAGTTTTTGAACTTATATAATACTTTTTTTTATTAACATTATAATCTACCAATAATACTGTAATTTTTCCTCAAAGACTTGCCTTTAAATGCTAATTAGGCATTTCAATTGAAGTTTGCTTGCCCATGTTGAATACTATTTCAAGACTAAAATTAATTTGACTTGTAATTGATCAGTAAAAATAATAAATAATAATAATTACACATCAGTGTCATAAAAGCAAGAAGAAACAAAACTATAATTGAGGAGCATCTTTTCAAAACATGATTATTCCACTTTTGTCAAAAGTGATTTATTTTTTTTTTTTTGTTTGGTAGCATTGAATTGAAAACTCGGCGAAAATAAAATTTTGCGAAATCTCTATAATTACACCAGAAAAAAAAATAAATGCATGATTTCATCAAAAGTAGATTATTTTCTTCAAAATGGCATTACCCATTTCAAATAAACATTTTTGGGACAAAATATGATTAATCCAGAAGTTAATTAACTGTTTTAGTCTAAATTGCAACAAAACATGTTTTATCCCTACATTTTATTTATTTCGTTTTAGTTTTATTTATTTAAAGATGAACCTAAGGTAATTTTAATTGAACATAAGATATCTGATGCCTAATTAGTTTCAGCAAAACAAGATTAATCCACAGTGGTTTGGATCAAAACATAATTATTACAATCAGCCGCGTGGAAACAAGATTGAAGTCTGTAATAATGCAAGAAAATTTCGGGTTAAATACATAGGGGCATACCTAAAAAAACTATTTTCTTAATTTGTGCGAAAACACAAAAAGTGGAATAGTCATGTTTTGAATAGATGCTCCTCAATTAACGGTTAATTTACTATTATAGCAATAGAAATTTGAAATATTATGAGAGTGTAAATTTTTTTTATGTGTAAAATAAGGCACTTTTTTAATCAAATATTAATTTGAAAATGAGGAAGAAATAAATGAATATTTTTTTTTTTATTTAAATAAACTTCTTTATAAAAATATAAAAAAAATAAAGACAGTTTAATTGTAATACCCCCTTTTAGGATCTATGAACTTATAAATGTTTAACAGTTCATTGTACTCTTTGCTTTGACACGGATTGAAAAGCATTTATATTCTATAACAATACATGAAATAAACAAAAACATATTTTTTTCTAGGACTTTATGCAAACACTTTTTGTTTTGCATAATTTTTTCAAGGTATCCGCGCAACGCCGGATACATAAAGATAGTTTCAATATAACTCTGTTATGAAAAATTAATTCTCATATCAACACAATTTCAAATTGAATTTGGGAATATTAGATTGCCACGAGTTGAATTGAATCAAAAAATAATAATGATATACCCCCTGCAATTAAACATAGACATATATTTTATGATTATTCTCAAAATATTTCGGATAGAGTGCTATTCACCAGAGAGTGTAGCCGTTTTGAAAAAGTCACCAAAATAATTTTTTTTTTTATCCCATGACATAAAGCATCGTATAGTTGTTCCAGATCGGCTTTAAGTTTGTTCTTGTTACACATTATTTAATAAATTGAATTGTTCTTTTTTTTGTAACATTCTGTACAAAATAACGTAAATTTTATACAAATGAGAGAATTCTAGTTAACTTGTTTTTTGTAAAAAGTTACTTAAAATCATAAATAAAAGTTAAGAACTAAAAAAAATAATATGAAATATGTATGAAGAATTGTAACAAATTTAAAATTTATTGTTAAGCCAATATTATGTGATCAATCAACATTATTATTCATACAGAAATTATTGAATAAACCTTGAAATTAGTACGCAAAGAAATATTAAACACAACTTGATTGACATATTTGCAAGGATGCGTTCAATGCAGACATATGATATTAAAATTATTTAAAATACTATTAGTCTAGGCCGACTATACGAATTCCTATATAAGGAATGACTTTCAAGGATGAGTCCAAAAACGGTCATTGAAAAAATAAGCTTAAATAAAATTTTAATCAGATGTCATGAATTTGCTACCTGGAGATAAACAATTGTTCATATCAGGAAACGATTACAATATGGTCTACAATTTGCAATATAAAGTTGAAACCCGAATTAAACAATGGATAGGAAAATTTTGTGTAACATGCATAATTTTTGTATGTCTTGCAAGATAAATGTACGTGAATATCGCAAACAACGTAATTAAAAATATGGATTATATTAGATCTAACAATACTACCCAGCTTATCCTATTCCACTATATAGTGAAGGTATATTGAACTAGTGCTGATCAAATCAGTATCACATTCTGTGTCGATTTAGAGATGTCAGTCCATCTGTATGCTCGTCCATCTGAGTATCCAAGTAAAGCTTGTAATCAAATTGCAGGTAGCATCTATGCATGGACTTTGACGAGATTTAGTTTTTATTGACCACTATAGAAATTGGTGAAAATCGGTGCATATTCAGGCCTTGCCCCACGCCAGACCGACTAAATTGGCTGTAAAATCCGTATTATCATACATATATTAGATTAGATTAGATTAAGAAGGCTCTACGCACTGCGAACAATTTGACCTTTTGTGCAGCCCATGATTGTCCTAAAGATTAAGGCTCATTATAAAGCCAATTATCCTATTTGCCGTGAAATACCAAATGTCCCGGGGGACACAGTGTATTCGCCAAGGGCTACGGTTCTTTTGCCACTAAGTTTTAGACATTCACAGAGAATGTGTTCTGCTATTTACACCCCTTGTTCTCAGAACCGACATGTGTCTGTAACAGACGGACTTTTTATTAGAAGTTTGCAGTGTCCAGGAAAGAATCTCGTCAAAGTCCTTAAGTTTTTCTCATCAGGGGACAGTAATCTTTCCGATTGAACATTGGATGGAGTTATAAATCTCTTAGCTTGCCGTTGGCCGGGACTTTTGTCCCGGTGTTCGTCAATTTGTGATTCCCTCCATTTCTTAATTCTTTTCCTAATGTATGCTACTGAAACACCACAGAATGCTACCGGACCGATGAAAGAACGATGGGCCCTCGATTCGCTAGTCAATCTGCCCTTTCGTTTCCCTCGTGTCCTTCGTGTTCCGGAATCCAGTATAAAGTCAGTTTGTTGCATCTACAATCCAAAACGAGTCTAGACGTCACGTTGCAGGACATAAGTGCTTTTATGGCCGACTAAGTGTCGGACTGTGTGTAAATGAGTGCCCTTTTTATCTTTCTTCCAAGACTCATACATAAAAGCAAAGACCTCCTCTGGGTACGGTGAATGGTTTTGAGCCATCTGTGAACCACACATGAGAACCCTGCCCTGGTTCCCAATATCTTTCTTCGTAGCATTTTGTCCGTGACTCTCACTACCGGGCCGTTGATGAAGAGTCTTGCGACTCTCAGGTGACTCTTTAGGTCACCGTCCTTTATGCGACCAAAATCCCGAAGTCATACGGCACTCATACACGCATCTTTGATGACCGAAATATGCGGTGGTGTAATGTTAATTATAACGCCGATAACATCGGTTGGGCACGTTCTGTTCGCCCCGGTGATACCAATACAGCCAAAGCGTTACACCTTGTTCAAGATTGCCTTAGAATTCGCTTTCTTAGCCTTTGGTCACTATTCAAAAGCAGAATGGCTAACCATTGGTTTCACTATAGTTTTAAACTACTACTAGATTATATGTGATATGTGGTTTTATGCAGGTTAACCCCAAGAAACTTGACTTCGTCCGATAGCCCTATTGCTAAGCCGTTCAGAATAGGTTTTACAAGGTCGAATTATTTTCGTTGAGTGAATGGTCTTAGATGGGATCATAGTTAATCCTTTATTCTGACACCATTTGGGGGGTGTAACTCAGAGCCTACTGCATACGTTCCGATACTGTGCTCTTGTCGAAGCCGGTGACAGATAAAACAATATCACTTGGGTAGGCGAAGAACCTGAATCCTAAATTGTTAAGTTCCTCCAGTAGCTCATTCATGACCAATGTCCAAAGGAGTGGCAATAAAAAGCCTCCCTGTGGATAGCCCTTAGTGGCACTTATGGTCCTAGACGTACTGCCTATGTTCAGTGTGATAATCCCGGAGTTGAGCATCTCCAGATGGGCCTCTTCAATTGCCCTATATGACGTATTTTCGAAGGCGCCCTGTATAACAACGAAGACACAAAAATATATCGGTTGGGCAACAAGTGCCTATTCCGTCATTGCGATAATATTATGGACAGCTGATTCAATATCATATATATATATATATATATACTTATGATAATCGAATATATATATATCGACAAAATTGTGTATATTTCTGTTATACCTCCCAACCAATAGCGCAATATTTAGTCATAGTCCCAATCTAAACTGATTCCCAATCTTTAGTTTAATATATAAAAAAATACATTGCATAAATTTATATCCTATGCGGTTGGGGTAAAATGACCTTGTACTGATGTTTGTAACTTCCAACAATATTTGACCTAGACCCATCCTTTATCATACCGATTGACTTATAATCATTTTCTGAGTCGGTTTAGTGATATCCGTGCGTCCGTCCGTCTAATGACCTTGTGCTGATGTTTGTAACTACCAACAATATTTGACCTAGACCCATCCTGTATTATACCGATTGACTTATAATCGTTCTCTGAGTCGATTTAGCGATATCCGTCTGTCCTTCTGTGTCTCCATGTAAATTTTTAATCAAACTATAGGTCGCAAATATGAATATATTTTTATGAAATTTAGCATATATACTTCTATTGGCCAAAGGATAAACGCTATTGAAATTGGTTAAAATCGGTCCATGTTCAGAGCTAGTCCCCATACAAATGACGCCTATGAAATCGACTTAAATTGCCATAATATTCAAATTATCATATCGATCTCTACTAAATTGGGTTTGTGTATGTTTATTACACCCATTTAGCAGTAGTCCAAAAATAAACTCTATAGGACAATTCTTAGTCATAGCCCCCATATGAAGCTTGCTCCGACTTAAATCTATCAAAATTCAAAAATAATACGCTGATTTTTCTCAAACTTGGTTTGTAGATGTTTTTGTAAAAAATAAGCAACCAGACCAAGTATGGTCAGGATCGGTACATTTTGGACCTAGTCCCCATATAAATATAGCAATCGATATGAAGTTTTTCATATCCGAAGGCAAAAAAAAATAATAATAACAATGCCACTCAAATTTGGTTTATGCTTATTTTCTATATCTATTTAGATGGATCTAAAGTCTCAAAACGCATTGGTATAGAGTTTCGTATAGTCGGCCAAGACCGACTATAAATTTCTTACTTGTAATTTGCTTAGATTTGATTTATACGGGAATATGTTTTTGAGAAAATTAGGTGCCTTTACTAAATATGGTCAGATCGGTCCATTTTTTTGACCCCGTAACCACATATAATTTAAACACAATAGAACTAGACTGAGTATAATTTTCTTACTTGTTGTTTATATATTTTGGCCAGCTAAACGCTGAAATTGCACAAATATATTTTATGGACAAAATTTCATATATTTTACAATGTGTGTGAAAATTTCCTTATCACATCGGTTATCCGAGTAAAAAGACATAAGTGGAAGAAAATCTTAAAAAGGCTATTATGTTCAATACCTTCCTGAGAAAAAAGATGTCCTAGGAAACTTTGACAGCCATTGCTTATCCAAATGTGATAGCTGCAATTTAGTTTTCTTACATGTCGGAATTGACTAAAATAAAATAATTATAACAATAAAGTGTTTCCTTTATTAAACCTTCAAATTTTACTTCATTTACCTTTATATTGACAGTTCTAGGTTAAACCTTTCTAGGATAAATACTATACTATACTATATTGTAGTTACAAACAACAGCGCATAAAACCCAAACCACAGATTGGTGTAGGGTATAATAACATACGTATGCCATTAAAAATATATTATGGTGAGAACAAATATTATTACTAGACTTACATACAGTCGTATTAGGGGCTTAACTTAAATTTTAAAGAATAAACCAGCACTGCCATTCTAAGTTGCGAATCCATTCATATTAATAATTATTTGTCTCCTTTTCCAATATAAAACAAATTCAAGAATTTTTACAAATGCTGTAATTAATTCACATTAAAATTTTTGACAATTTTTTTTCATTTAGACTACGGATTTACAAAGCATTTTTTCTTAAGCCCGATAGAAATTGAAATTGTAAAAAAATAATACCAAAAATTAAACTTTAATAAAAAATTCTTTTATTCAAAAGACCGATGCCATGTCATTAACATTGGAAAATGATTTCGGCCATATGGTAACCGCGTCCGGTCCTAACGAAGTGCATTCCGGACTTCAAATTTGGGATTCCTTTCGAGCAATGCTGGCCGTCTGTCACGAATTGCACGACATAATTGGGAGGTATCAAATCAAGGTTGCGGTCACCGTATGGCATGTAGCGCCATCCTTATGAAACCACATCCCACCCTGATCAATGTCATCTATATATTCATGCAAAAAACCATTGATTGTGGCGCGCTAACGTTCTCCATTGACCGTAACGCGAGCTGCGGCTTCATTTTTGGAGAAATAAAGTACGATGATGCCACCAGCATGTAAATCTCCCAAACGGTTAATTTTTCTGGATGTAATGGAGTCTGTATGGTCTGTTGGGGACTGATCTCACTCCATAGGTGGCAATTTTTTCTTATTAACAATCCTGTTAAGCCAAAAATGAGCCTAATCCCTGAAAACAATTTTGCTATAAAACATCGCTTATAACTTGCGCGAATCGATGACTGATTTTCAAAGTAAATTTAGATAAGTTGGTAGCGTTGTTCAAGCGTGAATCTATTCACGCGGATTTGCCAGAGTAAACTGATCATAACTGTTAAAAAAATGAGCAGAGCTTGACAGTTCTTTTGACAGTTGAACCTTTCGTAAGTTCCATAAAAGCAAAAAAAAAACCTTTATTTGCAGTTCGTGAAATCGAGGATGGCTTTTTAAATAATAAACTTTAGTTTATGCGAATGTATTTATAAATGTTCTTTAAAAATAAAATATTCTTTATTCATAAAAAGAACGGATTGAATCCTTATTTCTATCCTTACGGTATCTCGTTTTCAGTATATGTGGTCACTAGTAATAACAGTAAGGTAGAAAGTATTGAAGCGAAGAATAACTTAATAGATTTCCTCAAATTTAATATTTCCATAAATCCATTAAAGCCAGTTGATTTTAAAATGTACAGCCAAAATTAATACATTAAATTCTTCATCGAAAGAATTAATACAAAATTGTAACTCGGATAAAAATTTCATAAATGGTGTTTCGAAATAGTACTACAAAGAAAATAAGATATTTTCTTATTTACTTATAACACAGTGCGCCAAAAATCAATTTTCTTCTTGGGCCTGAATATATATATTAAACTAGAGACCATATATGCGCTCTCAGTGTGTCATTTTCTCATCTGTTGTTCTTTCTAAAGAACTCTAAATTTCATACTATAAAGTTTTGTATCAAAAAAATACTGATTCACGATGAAATAACTAGTTAGCATTTATCACTTTAAATACTAACTTTCGATATCGATGAAAATCCGTACCGACATTATTTCTGTCATTTCAACATTGGCACATCGATACGTATGAAAACAGCTGCTTAAAATATCCAACTGACTAAAACTCAAATTATAAATAAATAATTATTTTCTTCAGTTCTTTATTCTCGTTTTGCGCGCCAGTTTCATTTTTGTTTTATTTCTCTGATTGAAATACAACACTGATAATTTTTTTAGAAACAATTCCAAAAATTAAAAGAAACAAAATCGTACATATAACACAATATACTGGATATGACTTTTTATTCAACTTTTTGTAAGTAATACGGTAGAAATCGACCTTAATCAATATCTTAAAGTTTAGTTACAACCCTAATATGCATATATCCGTACTAAGCTAATATTTCTTTACACTCATGTTATTGTTATGAAAGTAGTAGCATGTAAAAATTTATACAGTATGATGTTCATATTCACTGATGCAGGTGTATAATTTTATGAAAAAATAAAATGAATTGCGACAATTCAAAAAATATATAAAAATATCGAGAAACTTAATCAGCCAGCAAAATGGATACGAATAGGAATGGCGCCAGAAAATAAGAGATGGATTATAATTGCATCCTGAGCACCGAAAATAAGAATGAAAAAAAATGTTATTATACGTGTATGCTTGTATTAGCACAATATGTCTAGACCGACTATGCGATACCTTATACCACGCGCTTAGAAAATTGGGTATAGAAAATAATAATAAACAAAATTTGAGTAAAATTTTTATTAACTTTTTGCCTGCAGATCTGAAAAATTTATATCAGACTAGGTCTGAAAAATCTGTGCAATATATCTGTTTTTGATAGGTTTTAGTAAAAATCAGGAGGCAGCTTTATATGGGAGCTATGACTATGAATTGTCCTATAAGGTCTATTTTTGGTCTACTGATTAACAGATGTAATAAACGTACACAAAGGGAATTTGACCGAAAACTTATGGCAATTTAAGTCGGTATCATAGTGGTCATTTATATGAAGACTAGGTCTGAACATGCACCAATTTTCACCAATTTCAGTATCGTTAGTCCTATATCCGTTAAAAGCTTACAGTTTGATTGCAAGGATAACATGGACAGACATACGGACGGACGGAAGGACGGGCATCGCTAAATCGACTCAGAAAGTGATTGTGCATCGATCGGTGCAATAAAAGATGGGTCCAGGTCGAACATAAATATTTTTGGTAGTTACAAACATCAGCACAAACCCATTATACCCTGACCATATAGTGGTATAGGGTATAAAATATATCCTTCAGCTATGTAACGAAAATTTTGGTTATAGAAAATTTTAGGATACAGTATAAGTGCGAATTGGTTTTATAAAATCGAATTTCATACTAAAATATACTCGTATAATAATGAAGTACTCGTATATGAAGTACTGACTTGCATAAAAATATTAAATGTCATTAATGGATTAATGTTTGTTGATGTCATAGAACCAAGATGATGATGATGTGTCAACAGCACATCTGTTAAGAATATTTCAAGAGCATAGATATTTTTCAATTTTATGTTGTATAAATAACATAAAGGAGTCGATAGAAACTTAAGTAAAATTCCAGTAAGTTTTTTATACCCTATACCACTATGTGGTTTGGGTATAATGACTTTGTGCTGCTGTTTGTAACTACCAAAAATATTTGACCTAGACCCATCTTAATTTATACCGATCGAATCAGAATCACTATCTGATTCGATTTAACGATGTCCGTCCGTCCGGCCGTCCGTCTGTGTGTCTATGTAAAGTTTGTAATCAAACTGCAGGTCGCAAATATGAACATATTTCAATGAAATTTGGTACATAAGCTTCTATCGGCCATAGTATGAACACTATTGAAATTGGTGAGAATCGGTCCATGTTCAGACCTAGCCCCCATACAAATGACCCCTATGAAATCAACATAAATTGCCATAAGATCCAAATTATCATATCTAACTTCGTCAAATTGGGTTTGTATGTATTTATTGCATCCATTAATCAGTAGTCCAAAAATGATCCCTATTGGAGAACCATTAGTCGGAGGTCCCATATAGAGCTGCTTCCCGATCTTCACTTAAATCTATAAAAAAAGAAAAATATTGCACTGATTCTTCTCAAATTTTCTTTGTATATATTATTGCAAAATACAAGAGACTTTACCATATATGGTCAGAAACGGTCCATTTTGGGGCCTAGTCCCCATATAGATATAGTATCCGATATGAACTTTTTCATATCTGCAGCCCAAAAAATTAATAAAAATCCCATTCAAATTTGGTTTATGCTTATTTTCTATATCCAGTTAGTTTGGCCTGAGAGACAGGGTCTCTAAACGCATGGTATAGGTCGGTCTAGACCGACTATAATTTTCTAACTTGTTTTATAATTAATGAAGATATTTTGCTCTTCAATAGATTTTTAAAAGAGGTAATCCCTTTTTATTTAAAATAATTAAGAGTGTTAAACTCGGCTATGCCGAATCTTTGATACCCTCCACCTAGGTTTTCTTGCACTATTTGTAACAAATTTATTTAAAATGTTTGAAAATGTAAACAATTTGATCAATTCAGTAATTTATTGCAACAAATACTCGGAATTTTACGTTTAACAATTTTAAAGTCAATAGAAGATAGTAAACAAAATATAATTTTTAAATTTCGGATCTTTTTCCCGAATACTTGACCATGTCTTATATTTTAAAAGCACTAGCTTTAATCAGTTTTATTTTTTCGGTCTTATTACATCAGTTTGTCATTCCATTTGTAACGCATCGATAAATGGATTTGCGTCTATGTGTTTAATGCAAAAGATTTCTTACTTTTGTCGAATTGTAGGGATTTTTTGAAATTTTTTTTTAACAACTTAATATTATATACATTTCAATTTTAAACTTTAAAATTAAAAATATCTATCTTTTTTAAATCTGGTAATAACTCTATAATATGTAGAAAGTAAATGCGTGGCTTCTTTAATAAGAATGACAAGTAAAAAACACTTTTGTGCTGTTTACTTGTTTTGTGCATTTTTTTTAATACATAAGTACGCCATCTTTGTAGATCTCTTCGATTATATTAAGTAAGTTTGTAAATAAAAAAAAGAATATTAAAATATTATAAATGTAAACATAATTGATTTTAGAAAAATGTCCGATTCGTTTTTCGATGATGCTGAAAACACATCAAAGAAATACAGAAAACAAAGGTTTTACTCAAGTTAGTTGAGAGACGGGAAGCAAATGGGATGGAACAGGTCAAAGATGACGACTTTAAATACAGATGCAAGGCTTGTGAAAAAATATTAAATTGCGATAAATCAGATCTAAGTATACATACATGCTAATAACCAATGTCTTAAAAAAATATTTTTTAAAACCAACAACCAAAATTCTGTTTACGTTATAAGATCCCATTTGCAAGCCATTTTAATTAATTGTGTAAATTTTAAATGGACATCTAGCCATATAAAAGATGAATTATACAGAATAGTAAAAATATTTTTTTTATAATATCTGTTGGTTTTTTATGTTGTTTTTATGTAATTCTAATGATATTCTTATCTTATTTTTTTACGATATTTTTTTCGTTTTTATGTTATTTTTGCATTATTGAAATTGAAAATTAACAAATTAAAAATAATTTTTTTTTGAAAAATTGAAAAAAGTAGTGTAGGGAAAAATGTAGAGAAAACAAGTACGAAAATTATAGTCGGTCTAGACCGACTATACGATACCCTATACCATGCGTTTAGAAACCCTATCTATTAGGCCTAACTAACTGGACATTGAAAATAAGCAAAACCAAATTTGAGTGGGATTTTTATTAATTTTTTTGGCTGCAGATATGAAAAAGTTCATATCGGATGCTATATCTATAAAGGGACCAGGTCCAAAAATGGACCGATCCTGATCATGTTTGGTAAAGTCTTTTGTATTTTGCAAAAATATGTACAAACAAAATTTGAGAAAAATCAGTGCAATATTTTTGTTTTTTAATAGATTTAAGTGAAGATCGGGAAGCAGCTCTATACGGGGTCAAAGGGATCATTTTTGGACTACTCATTAGTGGATGTAATGAACGCATACAAACCCAATTTGAGTAAGATCTATATGACAATTTGGATCTTATGGCAATTTATGTCGATTTCATATGGGTAATTTGTATGGGGGCTAGGTCTGAACATGGACCGATTCTCACCAATTTCAACAGCGTTCATCCCATGGCCGATAAAAGCTCACGTACCAAATTTCATCAAAATATATGCATATTTGCGACCTGCAGTTTGATTACAAGCTTTACATGGACACACAGACGGACGGACGGACGGACGGACGGACATTGTTAAATCAACTCAGAAAGTGATTCTGATTCGATCGGTATAATTAAAGATGGGTCTAGGTCAAATATATTTGGTTGTTACAAACAGCAGCACAAAGTCATTATACCCAAACCACATAGTGGTATAGGGTATAAAAAGTGGGTGTAGGGAAAAAAAGGGATTTTTTTTCATTAGCGTAGAGATTTCTGTAAAAATATCCTGGCATCACTGGTACCTATTAAAAAACAATGTAAGATTTCACAAAACAATGCGACGTATATCTGCTTTGTTCAAAAGCCTTCACAAGACTAAATGAAATTGTTACTTATGCATGAAACACATAGACGACAGAGGCTACACAAGCACGCGGATACAAATGCTGCTGGCTGCAATTATAGTCGTGTAGTCAACTACTTAATTTTTTTGAAAACGACAGCAACATATAACAACAATATAAACAGCTGTTTTTATACAAAATCATTTTTATTTCAGTAGTGCCAATTATATTTTTTTTTTTACTTTATTAAAATAGAAAAACATGTATGATTCTATTTAAAATTGTCTTAAATATATTACTTATTTATAATGCATTATTATAACGTAAAAATAAATAAATAAATTTACTTATTAATAGAATTGTTATAGCACTTCATTTTGCGATTAATTTTTTCAACAAAATAAATTATTTCATAGCACTAATATCTTCTGCATATTTCGTTATATTGTCAACACTATTTTTATTTTGTAGCCAACAAAAATAGAAATTAGCCTAAGCCAAAATGGTCATGTAGTCGTGTGGCTGTGTTGGTGTCAAAATAATCGTTTTCATATCAGCGTGTGTATTTTATTTTTGACAGGCTGTAGTCGTGTAGCCGCTGTCGTCTATGTGTTTCATGAGAGAGTTCGGCTTACTGGTGCCATTATGTATATGTGTGTGTAAACAAAAATATACGATATCCCAGTAATCATTTCGAAGATTGTTTTAACAAAAATCATCTTACTGTGTCTTCTTCGAGCACTTGTGATGATTAAAAACTGATAATTCACATGCGGTATTAGAAAATGACTAAGAAATGATTTTTGCTTACGCTTAAAAAGTGATTTATAGAAAAATGACATTAAATATGACTCAAAAATAAGTCGAAATTAATCAGAAAATTGGATAAAAAAGGTTCTCAAGAAGAGTCGGGGGTAAGGAAATATTTCCTCCCAACAAAACAATATTTTGTGAACAGCAAAATAGCGCATTTATGACTGTTTTAATAGCACAGAGGAGTCAAAAAAGACTCCATATGATCACTTATTGCATAAAATGTTTACTGGGATTTTATTCACTATCTGTAGAAACAGTTTTTTAAGTAAAACAAACCTGCACACAATTTTAATTCTATTTCGTTTACAATGATACGATCACTTTGTTTACTAGCTAGTAGTAAAATAAGAAAATAGTATTATAATACAGCGTAATGATGAATTGTACTTCTCAATTAGTTTATTTTTAATGTGCCATAAGAAGTTCGGTTTGTGCTAAGAAAAGAATGAATACATGTTTCCCAGGGCGAAGCTTAGTCATTACACTTTGATTGAGTTGAGCCCGCGACTATTCCTGATGTGGATAGATCGTGCCTACAATTTTTGGTAGTTGGGAATGGCGTTTGTGCAAAGGGAAGCATGAACACATGTTTCCCAGGGCGAAGCTTAATTATTGCACTTTGATTGAGCTGAGCTCCGCGATTATTCCTAATGCGGAATAACTCGTGCATTCAATTCTCGGTAGTCCGAGAATGGCGTTTGCCTGCGCCAACCATTAAATAATAAATTTTAAAAATGTATTATAATTAAATATTATTGACATCTATATTATATTATTATCATCTGAGAAAAAAATTTTTTTTTAAACACCAATTTTTTTCAGGGTAGAATTTTATGGTTTCAATGTACTAAAAGTAGAACCCTTAAAATCATACTATTTTTTGCAACCCTAAAAATTGCAGTATTTTGTATAAATAAAATAATTTATATTTATATTATTTTGCCCGATTGAAGCCGCCATCGTGATTTCCACAGACGGACAGACGGACATCGCTATATCAACTCCGCTTGTTATAAGGATTACAAATATATATATTTTATGGGGTCCAGATTTTTTTTCTAATTATTACAAACGGAAAGACAAACTTATATATACCCTCTGCACACTGGAGTGGAGGGTATAAATATGAAAAATATTGCCTGCAAACTTAAATTACTCAATAAAGATGAATGAAACAAAAAAAAAAAAAATATTGGAAACCTTTTTGATGTTACCAGCATTCGATTATCACCAGTTAATTTGCAGGACGTTAGGACGTAGATAAATATAAGGTGATTACTTTTTTTGTCTTCCCAATTTCATTAATGCTTTTAAATGATATTTAGTGCTTTTAAATGAGGCTAAAGATCAAATGTTTTTGCTTTAAATAAAATATGAAATATTCGCACATCTGTAATAGTTGATATATATTCTCCAGGTTATACAGCTGTTTTGGGTCGAGTCACTAACTCTCATCAGCTACCAAAAGCAGAAAAAAGTTTGTTTGGTAAAAGGTTATATTCATATATCTTTGCAGAAAATAACCAACGAGTTATATTATTTCGTTTTTCTTTTTGTTTCGTTTTCCTTTTTCAGTGCTTTTAGTACCTCTTAAATATATGTTACAAGTTAGGTTAGATGGGTTGCCCGCCCGCAGACCATGTGGGCCATTGTGATACCCTTAAGAAAGTGTCGAAAGGTAGAGATTGAGAAAGAGATTATAAAAATACAGATAGATGATATAAGGAGTATAAAAAAGAAACAAAACGTGAAAAAGAGCTCGTTTGTCCGCTATGCATTCCACCTGAACCAGAAAGATTCCCTCAAGAAGTCCGCAAGTTAGCCGAGCGGAACATCCACTATGTAGCTCAGGTTATCGAAGAACCTTTGTCCTAGATATCTAAGGCGCCGCTCCTTCAGTTTTGAACATTGACACAGCAAATATTGCACTGACTCCTCCTCGTCCACATCCATATAGCTCCTGCAGAAGTCGGCTCTCGCGACACCTATGCATTATGCCATCCGCCCTATTACACAGTATCCAGTGAGTTATCCAATAAGTAGCCTAATTGTCTCTTTAACAAAACCAAGGATTGATTTCGTTCTCCTTGGATTAAGCAAGGGCCATAGGATCAGCGATATTCCGAAAGAGGTCAGTTGTGTCCACCATGTCCTTAATTCGAGATCAGCTGCCTCTTTAATTAGAATCTGAGCCCTTCCCGCACCCCTATCAGCCAGCTCGTTTCCTTTGACACCACTATGTCGTGGAACCCATATCAGTCTTACGGTGTGTTGCCGGATTTGGTCTATTTTTTGTTTTGTTTTTTTGTTTTTTGGTTTTGTTTTTATTTCAAAATAATAATTCATTACAATTTCAAAGCCTCAGCGCCATAAAGTTATTATTGAAGCGAGTTGACGTGATACATTCTCTCACACACTTCGATCTAACGGTTCTCGATTTTCAAGCTTTGAGAGCAACAAGGCTGCCCACGAAAATATTAATGGTCATTGGATCCGTATCTCGCTACAGAATTATTTTCGTTGGTATGAGAAATGCGTGAATCTAGGAAAATACTACATTACTATTTTATAAAATAGAACTACATCGCAAAAGCTCTAATAAATAATTGCAAAGCAACACAAAAATAAGGCTCAGTTGAAGCAGTTCTTTGTAATCTTCTCTTGGTTGCATTTCCTCAAACTGCGCTTTTATAAAATAGAATTACATCGCAAAAGCTCTAATAAATAATTGCAAAACAAAAAAAAATATAATTTTTAATTTATTTTGGGTATGAGAAGTAAGCTGCCTAGAGTTTGAGGGGAGTTGCAAAAAATTTCAAAATCAACCATATAGACTCTCATTGCAACAGAACCACCCATATTTAATATTTGAAAAGAAAAAATAAAAACTAACATTAAAAAAAATCCGATGCATAACTGGCAAAAACACCTTAAAATATTTTTAATTTCACAAAATGGGTACAAAGGGCAAAAAGGGTATAACTTTGGAACAGTAAGAGCAAATTCAATAATTTGTTCTTTAAATGACTCAGCCTGTATCCACATTTTTAACTGCGTCATTATTTTTTTAATTTTGGTAGAAACTCTTAAAGTTACAAAGCATTACTTTCAAAATTTATGCAAAATTTGCGAAAAAATGTCATTCAGGGGAGCCAAATGAGCAAAAAAATTACCGAAACTTACGATTTCTACACAGAAAAGAAAAGCTTGAACATTCTGCTTTTAAAATATTTACTTTGTAAAAGAAAATCATGCTTATGGGCCAAGTAATAAGTAAAACTCAAAAAAGTCCGGGAATCCCGATTTTTGGGTAAAATTCGACTTTAGCGACCTCTAAACCTCTTCCGAAAAATCTGAAAAAAATCACAAAAATACTTTACCCTATAAGCTTTCAAAAAATGCTTGGGCACCCATGAAAATCGAAAAATAATTTTTTTTTGGGACACCCTATTTTTCATGTGCTTGAAATCATGGTAAGTTACTATATTATTAGACTCTTCTGTAACCAAATTATCATCAAAGAAAATCATAATATGATAAAAAGTATTTAAAATACAAAGCAACGAAAGCATGATAAATTTTATATTAAAAAACTTTTTTAAAAAGTTGAGCATGCACAATGATACACACAGAAAAATAATTCACCCACCGAATTGTTCTAAAGCTTAACAACAGAATTTTCGTTTGTATCAACAGAAATGTTATAGCAGCCAACCATTTTCTATTGTGATAATATATTTTCTATTGAGACAATAGAACTGTAATTCCAAGCAACTCAAAATTCGGTTATAAACTTCATCGCAATTCGGTTGGCAACTTATTTGGTAGCCACAACAAATCTGTTTTCTGTGTGTATATATAAACATTTTATGAGTCATTAGTGCAAATAAATAGTAATGCAAAAGCAAATATTTTTCTTATAACTATGTGAGATCAAACATAAAATTTACTTACTGAAATACTCGTATAAACTCGTATAAATCCCAATCCACTATTACTTTCGCTTAGATTGACCTGCAGACAATAAAACTGTATTATGTCCAAGCAAAAATCATTAGTGATCCTTGATTCAAGTTAGATTGCATACCCGAGCTATTATGATAAAACTAAATAATAAAATATTATTGATGTTAACTGAATAGAAACAAAATTTACCTTCAGGTTTAATAAATGCCGAAGGTTCAATCCTTTGTATATTAGCTCAAGCCTTATACAAAATGGTGTTGCGGTTCTCTCTTCTTTTACTATTGACGGCAACAATATTACGAGTACTAGTTATAACATTAAAAGTGTTAATGATTAATTAATTTTTTTATTTATTAAAACACTTATTTGATAAATTTCTATATTAAATTTTTTTAATTTTCTTACAGGATCCGATGAAACGTTCGAAGCCATCAACTTTGCGTCGTACATTAAATGCTCTACGTCAACGTTTAACAAAACGAAGACGTTCGAAACCGCCCGATTGGTTTTTGGAACGTTTCTCAAATACAACAAATACCGATAAAATTGGTAAGACACCTCCCGCAACCAATGCCAATAATAATGATGGCAGTACAACAAATGTCGCCGATGCAGGACCATCATATGAGATACGTGGCTCAAGTCGTTTGTGTAACCGATTATCGGTTAATCCTACATTACAGTCACACTATAGGGTAAGTTTGAAGAATAAAGAAAACTTTAAACGAGAACTGTATTTTTTTATTTTATTTACAGTGGCTGGCAATCGTTTCCTTAGCTGTGTTATATAATATCATTTTTGTTATGGGCCGTTCTGTCTTTTGGGAGATAAATCAGCGGGCCACACCACTTTGGTATTTCTTAGATTATTTATGTGATTTTATCTATTTAATGGATACCTTAGTTCATATGCACGAAGGTATGTATGCAGAAAAGTTTTTTATGAAGAAAAATAACTTTTCCATCAAATTTCTTACCTATTTTTGATTTTATTTTTTAACGACAAGCCAAATACTAGTTCTTCACTTAATGTAGCTTCTTCTGCAACAAATTTCTTTAAATTAATGCATAAAATATCATATCGCACCTGTACCTCTAAAGTGAGTCAACTCAAAATTTATAAATTTTCAGTAGAGGCAAAAAGGTTTTTTTTTTTAATATTTACTATAAAATTTAAAAACAGTTGTTTCATTGTAAAGAATTGCGAATAATAAGTATAGAACAGTAGTTGTTTTAGCGATTTTTTCAGTGGTCATCAAAAATAACAATTTTTTGAATGCAATTCAAAATATGTCTTTTTAGTGGATTCTAAAGGAGCTACTCTTATAACACAAAGAGGGTTGCAACTGTATTTTTTTTGTGAAAGACTAGAAAAATGGATGTAAGATTTTTACAACGGACTCACATTAGAGGAACAGGTGCGATATATTTTTTTTTAACCATTACCAACAGTAGACTTTATTGTATGTCTTTCAAACAAAATTGTTGATAAAGTCTACTTGAAGTACACTTTAATTTTTTTTGCATACGGCCCTAAGAGTTTTTAGTTCGGATATGCCGAATTTATGATACCGTCAAACTGTGTCTTAGATTCAATACTACACCAATTATGGGTACGATTTAAGTTAAGTTTAAGTTAAATTCAATTTAAATTTATAGTTGACTGTTTCCATTTTGGGTCAGTATTATAAAGATGATGACGGGTTTTGCACAGAAAAGAATAACTTCGATATGAAAAAGTCCATTACTTTTCTATTACACTGTTGTAAAATGTTGCGGTCATTGTCGGGGGTGGTGAGAAATTCCAAATATGGGTGAATATACATCTCCCAAAGGATTGGCATTATCGTTATGCGAAAAGAATAAAATGAGAAATCGTAAATAGATTTTGAACTATAGCTGAAAAACTAAGCAAAAAATATTAAAATAAAGAAACAAAAATATATTAAAGATCACAAAAAAGTTTAGCCTGAGGATGCCAAACACTCTGGAAGTTTTCTTATATTGGTCTAGTACTTTCGCCCTTTGAATTTCTCACAAGATCAACATACGAAAATTATATTTTTTCAAGCTGTTTTGGGACTCATTAAACAAATTTTGATGATTTTAAACTACAACCTGATCAGAATATCACTGAATTATTTTCACTAAAAAGAAGAAACACAGCTGATCTCATGAGAGTGTGATACTGATTTCCACAGACGGACATTGCTGTATCAACTTCGCCTGTTATAAAGATCAAGACTTTTTTCTAATTATTATAAATGCTATGGCTTTTTATATACACTGTCTGCACGCTGGTTGTTGGTAAAAAAAATTAATCCAAAATTTGTTTATATAGTAAATTTATGGTTGGTATAGGCCGACTGCACATTACTCCACACCATGGGTGTAGGAAAGGAATATTTTTTCGATATAAAAGATGTTGTCAAAAGTTACATTAACATGTCACCTTGTAGAACTCCCTGCTGTGTTTTTAAAAATATTTTGCTTCCAAAAATATCACTCTTAAATATTTCGTTAATATTGTATGAACTTATTTAATGGTGCTTGTTAGCTTTCCTTCATCTGTTAGTGTCACTTAAACCATCAAATATATATTTTTTTTTCATTCTTATTGCAATCATGCTGGTTAAATAAAGTTGCACCATGTTTCATATTTTATTTAATAAAATTCAGTTGATAGTTTGTTACACTGACATCTTAATATTTCCTTTGGTATATACAAATTCCAAACAATATCGCAGTTGGTGGTACAATTTGGCACTCTGAAATGTTGTTTTATTTTACCAAAGTTAGTCGTATGTTAAGCAAGTTTGGTTCAAGGCTGTTACACAAATTAACAACAAATATATTGTGTATCATATCATAGTACTTTTTATTTCTATAACAAATTGTGCCGGAAGTGGTGTCATTTATAAAAATGATATTAGTAGCTTAAACCGTGGCATGAAATTTTAGATTTCGACATCACCCACCAAAATATATCACGTGTCCCGGACAAGAAAACGTGCGTGCTCAAAATGGTGTGTTTTTTTATATAATAACACAGTGATACAAAAGTGAAAAAAAAAATTATGAAGGGGGTCTCATGCTATAATTCTGTTTTGTTGGAGTCCATAGAGTACGAAAATATTTGCAGTTTTTCTCGATCACTTCGTTAAGTTTGTTTTTTTACAGCAAATGTAGTGAAATAATGGTATTCCTAAAGTTACTACTTCAATATATCATAAGATTACTGTTTTTAAACGGTTTTTCAAAAATGTTTTTTTGGTTTCAAAAATATGAGATTCACTTTTAAAACAAAACTTATTTTTTAAAAAGCGGTTCAAAAATGGCTGAGCTACGATCGTTTAAGTTAAAAAAAAAATGCACTTTTCGCAACAAATTTTCATTTTCGTTGCGCTCTCATTTGATAGTGAGGGAGTTAAAATTTTTTATGTATTTTTTTTTTAAAGCACATTAAAGCCTCTTTCCAAAACACTTAAGAAAACTTAAATCTATTGAAATTTAATTGAGTTATACTAAGTTTTATGCATGTAATTTATTCTATTTATTGAGCAATTTTTTTCCGGTTTAATCGTGAAGAAGTATGTATTTTTTTTTTTTCTAACTACAAAGCATTTTTCAAACTGTGTAAAACCCTGGTAATATGAGACTTAGCCAAAAAATATTAAAACCCAAAATATATTCAATTTTAAGGAAGTATTGAAAATTAAAGTGAAAAATTGGTAATTACAGTAAAATGTGTGATAAAAGTAAAAAAATTTTGTTTTATTTGTCTATTGTTTGTAGATAAACGACATAAAATTGATGTATCGGTAAACAAACAAATTATTCCACTTTATGAAGACTATTTTAATCGTCGCTTTATACGCGGCATGTGGTATATACCATCAGTTGGCTGTTCATCATGCTTCTCAAAGCTAAGATCGTGAAAAATAAAACAAAAGGTTCTCTTGGATTACCATTTCTTGAACCTGTAACTTGGGTTTCATAACGTGCACATAGAAGAAATAATTGCTATTTCTGTTTGACGATCACAAGAGGTCACCACTACAAAATCAGACAATCCATAAAATACGCTGATGTTGATAATGTCATTAAAACAGTGCCGCGTCAGAAAGATGACGCGGTTTCCATTTGGCTCAGGCCCGAGTTGTGGTTATTTCCTAATTTGGTCACAGTAGGTGCGGAAAAATTAAGTTGAAATATTATTTTGAGCATTAATTTATTTTATTTTAACCAAAGATTTATAAAATATAACGATACAAAAGTTATAGCAAAAATTTCAAGTTATTGTTATATGTATGTATAAAACTTTTTACGTAGTAGGCCAATTGCATAAAAAAGAATATTTAATTTTCCATTATTAAAAATTTAACTATATTTCCTATTCAGTACAGTTTAAATTTTGCTCTTGAGTATAGCTTTTAGTTCCGTACTATAAATTTTAGTGATTATAAAATTAGTGTTTTTTTTATTGTTTAGTGATATTTGTAATCTATAAGTTTAAATGCAGTTAATATTAAAAATAGCTCTATTTAATTCATAAGTAATTAATTTTAGGAATATAATGAAAAGAATATATCCGAGTGGCGCAACCAAGAGACGACAGAAAAAAGAACAGGAAAAAGCCAAGCAAAGTCTGCCACGATTAACGAAATTATTTAATAAAAAAAAACATCACTGAACAGGTTATCAATCAAACAGTCAATCCTGAATCCTGCTCATGCTTTTTCACAAATGGCAAATGTTATTGCTGATGTTGATGCTCAAATTTTGGTGATTGAAAATATAACTTCAGAACAAATAGAAGATTCTTTGTCACCATTACAGATAATTGTTGATGATGCAAACATGGAAGAAAATTATGTGTTATCTAATCTACCCAATATTAAAGGAATTGAAGCAACAACTTAAATACCTGTTTTCAACGATGACGTCGCCTTACTTAACAAGAAAAATATAATGCAAATGGAAGATTTTTTGAAAATTGAACATTTTAAAATACCTGAAAACATCCCAAATGATGCTGAAAACAATAAATTTCCATATCGTCTGACGAAGAAGGTTTTAGCGAATGGAGAAATTTGCAACAGAGATTGGCTATGTTGGAGCAATTCAAAAAAGTCATTATTTTGTTTTCCCTGCTTCCAACAGGATACGAAATTTGATGCATCAGTTCTCGGTAGCCAATCAGGATGGGATATTTTAAGAGGATGGAGGAAATTGAAAGATCGCACACCCGCTCATGAAAATTTAATTATTCATAAAAAAAATTATGTCCATTGGAAATCAGCAAGTAGATCTGCATTATTAAAGTCCTCATTAGGATCATCTCTACTGAAAGAACTAAACTGTGAGGCAAGTAATTGGCAGAAAGTTCTTCATAGAATTTTGGATGTTATATTTTTCCTACGTGAGCGTGGTTTGGCATTATTTGGTTCTAATGAGAATATTGGAAATTCGCTGACTGGAAACTTTTTAGGTATCATAGAATTGCTCAGTAAGTATGATCCAGTTTTATACGAACATGTAAAAAGTGTTCGTGAGTCACAAGACAAGCACAAACGTCTTCTAGTTCATTATTTATCATCAAGAATTCAAAATGAATTCATTCAGATTTGTGGAAAATTTGTGCAAAGAAAAATTATTGAAGAAATTCTTAATTATAAATATTTTTCCAAAATTTCAACGTGTCTTGTTATTTGTTATGTAAAAATAATAAATAATGCATCGTATTCAATTGAGGAAAGATCTATTACATTTGATTCATTTACACAGAAAAGAGGAATCGAAATCACTACACGAATTATTGAAATTCTTGAAAATTTTGGCCTTGATTTTAATTTATGCTTTGGGCAAGCATACGATAATGGTGCTAATATGGCAGGACAGTATAACAGTGTGCAAGCAGTGCTGCTTGAGCGTATTCCGAATTACATTTTTTCCAGTTGTGGAAATCATACTCTTAATCTTGTTGGAGTTGACTCTGCTGAATCATGTAAAGAAGCAGTTATATATTTTGGGAGAATTCAACAGATGTATAATTTTTTTAGTAGCAGTCCTAGAAAGTGGGAGATTTTAAAGAAATATTTAGTTGTGTCACTTCATACAATATCAAAGACAAGATGGTCTGCTCGAATTGATACTGCTAAACCAATTTACAATAATCAGTCAAATATTCTGGCTGCTTTAGAGGAGTGTAAGTCACTAAACCTTCCACCGCACGCACGTACCGAACTTCAGTCAATTTTTCAATATTTGGATACATTCGAATACATTGTGTTGACAACAACATGGCTTGAAATATTAGCGTTATTGCAACAAACTAATTTAATTATTGAAGCACGCAATGCAACACTTGACGTCGAAATGGAAAATATTAACAATCTTATTGCAATGATGAAGATAATGCGTGAAGAGTGGGGCAGATTACTCTTAAGTTCAAAAGAGATTGCCGTACTTTCCAAAATTTCAACTGATTTTCAATCAACTCGTCATATTAGGTCACAGTTTGATGCTGAAGAACATTATAGAGTTAATATTTTTATATACATTATTGATTCGGTTATTTCAGGCTTGTCACGTCGCTTTGAGTCTTTACGCAAAATTTGCCAGACTTTTGGATTCCTTTGAACTTTTCAAACTTCATCAGATGAGGAAATAAAATCGAGAGCAAAAAATATGCACTTAATATATCCAAAGGAAATTTCAAACGAAATATGTGATGAAATGATATTTTTAAAAAATATTTTTGAAGTAAATTTTGATATAGAATCATCTCCAGCTAAGTTGCTGATAAACATTTTAGAAAAAAACCTAATTGGATTGTTTCCAATTATATAAACAGCATTAAGATTATTTTTAAGTCTACCAGCCTCCGTTGCTTCAGCGGAACGCAGTTTCAGATCTGCAGATGAGCCAACAACGGTTGAATGGGCTATCAATTTTACATATAAATTCAGATATTGCACGAAATATTGATTTTTCAACTATTATAAAAGATTTTGCTACAACTAAAGCTCGAAAAGCTTATTTGTAATTTAATTATTAATTTCATACTTTTTAAATAAATTAAAAATAATAAAAAAAACTATGTAAATTTGTTTTTTTTTTTTACTCAAACAAAGGCCCCATATTTTTTATTGGCCTGGGCCCCCTCTCACCTCTGCAAGGCCCTGATTCCACCTGAAGGTGAATATAATAAACAACACTTCGTTTCACAAGCAGAATTTCATAATCTTGTACGTTATTTAGAACTGTCTAAAAGGCAAACAGAACTTTTAGGATCAAGAATGAACCAATGGAATTTTTTGGAGGAAAATATCAACATCACATTTCGTAGATCTGAGGAAACTGGCTTGTTTGGAACTCTATTTAGCGAAAGCACTGAAAACAGAAATTTGGTTTATTGCAATTATGTCAGTTCACTGTTTGATAAACTTGGATATAATCATATTCCTGAAGATTGGCGATTATTCATTGATGGTTCTACAAAAAGTAAAATGAAAAGATTTTTATATTGAATCAGTTTTTTTAATTTTTTTTTTAAAGGTTTGAAGGCAGTACTTTTACATAACAAAGGGTCATTTCCATCAGTACCATTGGTTTACGCAACTGACATCAAAGAATGTTATGAAAGTATGGCTCTAATATTAAATGTCATTGATTACAACACTCATAGGTGGCTAATTGTTGCAGATTTTAAAGTACTCACTATTTTAAATGGCATGCAAGGTGGTAATACAAAGTATCCTTGCTATTTTTGTGAATGCTGTCTGCCTACCATGCTATGGGTTGCAGAATGTCCATTAAACTGCACAATCTGCATGCTCACTTGAATATGTTCCTATCAAATTTAGGCCAAATGAGTGATGAACAAGGTGAACGATTTCACCAGGAAATTTTAAGAATTGAAAAGCGCTATGTTGGAAAAAGTAAAATCAGTATGCTTTGCAACTAATGTTGGTCACTAAAGCGAGTTACTGACGGCGATCTTTATCAAAAACGAAGAGCAGTAAAGCATTTCTAAGAAAGAAATTTAAAAAACCGAAAAAACGATATTTATATATGTGATATATTTAATAAAATAAATTACATGCATAAAACTTATAACTATAACTGATTAAAAATTCAATAGATTTTGGTTTTCTTAAGTGCTTTGGAAAGAGGCTTTAATGTGCTTTAAAAAAAAATACATAAAAAAATATTAACTCCCTCACTATCAAATGAGAGCGCAACGAAAATGAAAATTTGTTGCGAAAAGTGCATTTTTTTTAACTTAAACGATCGTAGCTCAGCCACTTTTAACCGATTTTAAATAAATAAGTTCTGTTTGAAAAATGAAACTAATATCTTTGAAACACAAAACTATTTTTGAAAATATGATTTTATCTTACGATTTATTGAAGTTGAAACTTTAAGAACACAATTATTTCACTACATTTGCTGTTAAAAAACAAACTTAGCGAAGTGATCGAGAAAAACTTTAAATATATGCGTACTCTATGGACTCCAACAAAACAGAATTTTAACATGAGAACCCCTGCATATTTTTTGTGTGGCACAGTGTAATTAATACTAGCAGATTCCGGCCGTCGAAATTCGAAACAAACTCATTTTTATTACAAACACATTAACAAATTTAATAAACACACGCATACCCTGCAAACATTTTCGATCGCCAAATCATCGCTCGCGAATCTCCTATAAGATGTCTAAAATCGCGGCGAGCAATCGCGTGCGATCTAAAAGTTATCTTCAGGCGATTCGCGAAAACGATCGCTTGTGTGCCTGATGCGATTCGCCATTGAGGTTCCGCTGGCGATTCGCGAATACGTATTCGTAGGCGATTTGCCAGAAGCGATTTGCCGGCGGCTCGCGAATAGTGATTCGTATGCGATTTGCTAATATTGATTCGTAGGTGATTTGCGAATATTGATTCGTAGGCGACTCTCTAATACTGATTCGCTGGCGAATCCCAATTGGCGAGTCGCATTAGGCACACAGGCGATCGTTTTCGCGAATCGCCTGAAGATAACTTTTAGATCGCACGCGATTGCTCGCCACGATTTTAGACATCTTATCGGAGATTCGCGAGCGATTATTTGGCGATCGAAAATGTTTGCATGATCGCTTTGCATTCGCGATGTGTACCTAAAAGCAATAACTCGACGGCGATTAGTGGACGAATTTAAGGCGTTTGAGAATGTTTATAGCTTTAATTATATTATTGTCATTTTTGTACCTGAAACGTTCTCAATCGCCTTTGCATCGCTCTTGAATCGCCGGCGATGAAAATAAGAATGACAACATATGGTTATTTTTTAGTAATTTAGAATTCATTCTTAGATTTTATGTTTTATTTCATTTTTGTGTGTATAAAAAGATTTATGACAAAATATAATTATTGAAATAATGTTTAACATTTTTATGTATGTATTTAGATTTTATTTATTTGTGGTCCTTTCTCTTGGCGAGGCGATCCTTCGCATGAACAAAATGTTGCTGAAGAACACGGCCAATTTGCGATTCCTCAGCACCGATAAATTTCATTTGACAAACTTCTAAAATTTAAGAAATTTTGTTAGACAACATTTTTATTAATTTATAACTTTTAAACACCACGCCTTTCACTGATCACAACTTTTACTTCTATTAAAATATTTCTTTTAATATTTTCGATGTATTTAATATTATTTATATGAATTATTTGAATAAACCCACCCTTCACAAATCACTTGCTCAACTTAAATGATAGTTTTGCTAATTGCCCTTGAAACCAAATATCTATTTTCCCGTTACCTTAACAAAACAACAAGACAAAAAAAATTCTATCGAAAGTTATGAAAAAACACTGATGACTCATCTCAAAACGATAAAGAATGCCACAATATTTTGACTATTGTGAGAAAGATTTGCCGTTACTTGTGTACGCTCGCGTATTCATCGCTTAGTTTCAAGGCGTAGGCGATGGTCATCAAAATTGTTGTCAGAATTAAGTGTTTTTAGAAAAAAAAATTGACTTACTTGTGTACGCTCGCGTACTCTTCGCTTAGTTGTAAGGCGTAGGCGATGGTTAGCGATTCGTATTCCCTGAGAAGGATCGCGTAATCATCGCCAAACAAGCAATCGCCAAAAAATCTCAAAAATGTTTGCAGGGTAGCATTGTATAATTTTATGTATGTACTAGTAGAAAATTTAAATGCAATTTACTCTAAGTAAAGGAAAAAATTTAAAAATCTGTAAATTTGTAAAACGGCTAAAAAGAAATACCTTCCAAATAATATACGTTTGGTCAAAATCGGGATAAAACGGTAGAACAGAACATCGGTCACAAGAAATCACCTAGCCTATTAATATTACAGATAATTTCAATCTGCACGATTTCCTAAAATATAGAGTTGGAGAAAGGGCCTCAGTTATTCAAATTGAAAATGAATAAAATTAAAAATATTTTTATATTCCACGAAATCATTTACATGCAATGCTAACGTTTTTTCCACTCTATTCTGGAGTGGCCTTCAAAGTGCGTATCAATTCGGCTTTTATCTTTTTAATGTCAAATTTATTGAATAGCCAGAAGTCACACGGTGCTAGCTCAGGCGAATATGGTGGTCGTGTGAACTCGCATCGAAGAACTAATGCAGTATGAAACGGTGCATTATGGTGGAGCAAAAACCAAAAGTTATCTGCCCATGATTTTGGGAATAGCTTCACACAAATAATGTTTCTTGTTAACATTTTGGTCCGATGGAAGGAATTCACAATGGACCACATCACGATGATTTTCAATTCTGAATTCGGTGTGACATTTTTGGTCTAACTTCACCTTCTGCAGTATGTTCGTTTCATTCGGTCGGTTATTTCGTAGTCGCAAGCATGGATCCAAGTATCATTACCTCTAATGATGGTTTTCATTTCATTCTGGTAGTCAGTATACATTATATTTGAGATATTAATACGACACTATTTCTAAATAAATTGTATGTTTTTGCAACCAATTGAGTTTTGATGCGCTTGAGGACCAATCTTTGTGTAATTTCAACAGTACATCAATATCTTTAATTGTCAATCGAAATTTTTCACCACCAAATCTTAGATTTCCTCGACGTATTGTTCATCAGTTGATGTTCGATGCGGTCATTGTCGTCGATATATCTTTGTCACTGATTGCCCTCTGCATCATTAAGGGTCTAGTTAGCCGCACGTAACTGTAACTAAACGTGTCAGCTGTTTTTTTCTGTTACATGAAAAGCATTAAGGGCAGTTACCGAACTCAACTGTCACGTAACCGGATCGTCCCAATCTGTTGCTACGTTGGTACGTGACATTTATGAACAGCTGATAAAGCTTGGTTAATTGTACACAGCAACATGCTGGTTCATTTTTTACGTTCTATAATTGCACTAAATGCCAACGTTACATTTACGGTACGGATAAATTTTAACAACGTGTGGTTAACAAGGCCATAATGAAAGTTCATTGTTCAACAAAATCAAATATTTATAATATTGCCAAATTCTCTTTTAGCTGTTTGCCAAAACGAAATTTGAAATGTGACACATATATCAAAAGCAGTATTGCCAAACAAAAAATAAATTATTTAGCCAAATCGATTATCTCGTTAAGTATAAATTGAAAAGTCTCATTTTCCTTTAGAGACAATATTATGTAAAAATTCGTAACGGAAGGCATAAATATATGGAGATATATTTGTCAGACAATTTTTGATAGCACTTATTACAACATCTATTGACTTTGATTATTATCTTTATTTTAGGTTACTTGGATCAAGGCCTTCTAGTACGAGATGCCTACAAGCTAAGACGCAACTATTTTACCAACAAGGGGTGGTGTTTGGATGTCATCTCCATGTTACCCACAGATTTATCATACATCTGGTGGTCACCTAGTAAATGTGGTCCTGACCAGTTACCCTGTGCCGTGATAGTACGATTAAATCGTTTATTAAGACTGCCACGTATGTGGGAATGGTTTGATCGTACAGAAACTGCCACCGGCTATCCGAATGCCTTTCGCATATGTAAAGTGGTCTTGGCCATTTTGGTATTAATACATTGGAATGCCTGTATGTATTTTGCGATAAGTTATGCCTTGGGTTTCGGTACCGACAATTGGGTGTACAGTCTAAAGGGTGAACGTAATAGTACGTTGCAACGCCAATACATTTATAGTTTCTACTGGTCAACGCTGACATTGACAACAATTGGAGAAACGCCAACACCAGAAAATGATGCAGAATATTTATTTGTCGTAGCAGACTTCTTGGCTGGTGTTTTAATTTTTGCCACTATTGTCGGTAAGTCTCTACGAAAAAAACCAACACAAAAACACATACACACCTAAAAACAGACTACATGATAATTTACAAAAGTTTATTATCTAAAGGGATTAGAGATTTGGTTGGGTGTGTTTTAGTACGTTTACACAATTTGTAAATTTATCGATTCATGGTCTCTGCTACTTTATGTTTTTGCTTCCCTCTCCCTCGCTGTCTCCCCCTCTCTCTCTCTATCACTCTTTCACTCTGCTTATGGTCTTTAGTTATTGCGGTTTAGACATTAATTGGTTTATATAAAACAATGTCTTGAAGTACCTAAAACCATTAAGATGTATTCGTATATGCATGAGTGTGAAAGATTTTCTTAAATACTCAAGTTTATTTACTTCTATAATAGATCAAGTCTTTTGTTGACTACTTTTATTAAGCTGCGTGTATTCCATTACGTTCTTTTAACCAACTAATTTTAAGTTGTTAGTCAGGGGTTCTCAACACAAAAGGCTTGACATTTTTAAAACATGTGACCTCACATGTTACGCTGTGAGCCGTAAGACAAATCGGTGTGACTTATGATTGTATTGGTGAAAAAATTATGATATAAAATTGTTTCAGCTAATACAACAACCCTTTGCTGTAAAACGACAAAAATTTCACAATATAAACGTACAACATATACATAATTCAAAAACCCCACAAGTATAACCTGCAGTTGTTTGCTATAAGTGATACATAGATGACGTGATACAAAGTGACATAGAAAAATCTTTAATTGCTAAATGTTTACACATCTCCCCTGTGATCGGACTCATATGATTTTTTTGTTTTTAATTTTAAGATTTTTCTTTAATTTATTAAATATTTTGATTAATGAAAAATCAGAACTTCAAGGTTTGGCGTTAAAGAAAAGAATCAGTGAAGCATTTTTATAGCTATATTTTGTTTTGAGTTTATCAATACGCTCAGAGCAACTATCGCTGTTAAATAATTTATTTCGTTTTTAACAACTTTATTAACTGAAAGCATCTTTATAATTTAACTATCAAATTCAAACTGTTTAAAGCAACGGCGAGTTCCGAGTGCGAGTAAAAACTAAGCTTTTTGCATGCGAGAATATGTGCTTTTGTGCTTTTACTAAATCATCAAAATGCTTTCGAGCAGCTGATTGTGCTACTGTCAAACATAATTCAATTTTCAATTGTATACAAAGCTGTTCATATAATAAACAATAAATATAACAAAATTAATAAAATCGATATTATTAACGGGTTAAATAAACTAATTACTATAGGCATCGCGTTTAATGTCTATCAGCTGATTCTCCTGTCATCTGATTTTTCTCGCACGACCTAAGTTGGCAACGCCACACAAAAAAGGTTTACTATCGATCTCGCTTCCACATATATAAAAAATCATGCTGCCGAATTCTCGTTTTTTCTCGCACTCGTAACTCGCAGTTATATGTTTAGGGCTTCACACTAATGGTATTGCATATACCAAGAAATACAAGCATGAGGCTATATATATTTTTTTAGTCTTAAATCAGCTGACGACCTGTGTTTAAAATGAACTAAAACAGCCGGATTCATAATAATTTTAAACAGCATTTCAAATCAATTTTAAGCAAAATCCGATAAAATTGTATTCATAGACGAATTTTATCTTAAAATAACTATTTTAAATGAAAGAATTTTAAAATTGGTTCGACCCTTGTTTAAACCTATTTTAACATGACATTTTTGCCCTTTACTTTATGTTTATTTATATATTGAACATTGTAGGGAAAAATTGTCATCAATAAATATTGGACAAAATAAAGCTTTTGCAAGAATTGATAGGAACCATTTTTGTGTACAAAATTTTATACTGAGAAATTTTTCATAAAAAATTTTTAGTCGTATTTCATATGACATTTCATATTAAAAATTAATACACGCAAAATTGAATAGAATTGAATTCATTTATATAATTTTATAATTATTTAATTATAGTTACTTAATTATTTAATTTAATTCAAAGTAATGAAAATTTTACAAAATGAAATAGCGATGTGTAAACAATCAAAACGAATTGTATAAAATAGTTCATTTAAATATTTTTTTCTAAATAACATTTCTACCTAACATTTTGTTTTGACATGTTTTCTTTACTAAGTTAAAGACAAGTTTATCATTAATTTTTTTTATAAAAACCATATTTTTTTCAAACACGACAATAAAAACTGTAGATACGAATACAGAATGAATTAATAACCATGGTTTTGCATCATTAAGACCCAAGTGACATATAAAAAATATAGTGTTGCCAGTTTAATAAAATCTTAAATGGTTTATTACTTAAAATAGTGGTTATTAATGCGAATTTTTAACAAACTTTTTTTATGCCTCGTCGGTTTTTCATTCATTTTAGAATGTTTTAATCAAAAGTTGATAAAAATAAAACAATTTATATATTTTAAATAATTTATTTTCTTTTGAATTTGAAAACGAGGCAGTCTCGACTTGCTGCTACTGTTCTTGCTTTTTTTTAACTTCAGTAGTGCCAGTTGATTCTACCCAAGCTTTGACATAAATGTCGCCGCTTGCCGTTTTATATTATGAACTTAATCAGTATTCGAACACGGCCATCCTGTCTTTTCGCACGTCCTCGGCCACTCGTCTGAAAAAAATACAAAGTTCTATACAGTATCTAGTGCATCCACTCAGCCAATTCTGACCAGATTCAAATTGTAATTAGCAGAACAAAATTTTATTAGTTCCCCACCTCTTATACAATTAAACAACAATTTAATTTTTATTGCACTTTACTTTCATATTTCATCAAACTAATCAACAACAGTCACATCTTATAACACGGTGTATTATTCAAATGTCCATGTCATGTCCCCTACAATAATACAAAAATCAACTTGAAATATAATATACATTGATCAGTTCAGTAATTTTTTTCAATTTCATATTTCAACAAAACAAATTCAAAAAGGATCACTTCTATCCAGTGACCAGTAGCCCCTATCCGGTTACTAAACTCAATCACCACTTCTATCCAGTGATGTTACCTCGCCTCTATCCGGCACAACTTATACAACTATACTTATCCGGCGATTTCAATTATACACAATTGCTTCTAACCAGCAATGCAATCACTTCTGACTAGAACAATGCATACTACATTTTTACATTACATTAATCATATATTATCACAAAAATTAAATTATTTAACTCATCCTCATCATCATCATCAATTTCAACAGGGACATGACCTTCAGGCATTCGTTTCATACGATCGTGTGCATATTTGTACGTCCTATTATAATTTAAAGATTTAACTACATATCGGTCATCGTCCAAGACTTCCGTCACAAAAATGGACCCTTATACTTTGGGACTAGCTTTTTTTGATTGCGTTTTTCATTTTGTAATAAAACCAAATCACCCACCACAAATTTGTCCAGTCTGGCTTTAGTACTATCAAACCTCATTTTATCATAGCAAGCATATATGTATTTGGTAACTCGACTTTGTGTACAATTTAATGCTAACTGAACATCAGGAAGAGCATCCTGCCAAGCCTGATTACTGGTTTCAGCTGCGGTGAACATATTCTTTAACGTGCTCATTACTCGCTCAACTCGACCGTTTGCACGAGCACTACCTGTTGCAATCAAATGTAGGTTAATGTTGTGTAAATTTAAAAATTCACTAAATTCTCGACTCGCGAAACAACGACCCTGATCAGCAGCAACTCGTATTGGGGCACCAAATAAAGAGATTGCTTGCTTTAAAGTTGCAATACTACTAAGAGTATCTATCTATGTTAGTTGTATGATGCAACAAAACATATTTTGTGAACGCGTCTATCAACACAAAGATGTACTCTTTTCTGTCACTTTTTCCACACAGTTTTCCAGTCACATTAATATGTAAAGTGCTTGAAGGAATCACTATTTTGGGCATAGAATGCAGTTCAGCTCGATATTTGGAAATTTTACATGTCACACAATTATCTACAAGTTTCCTCGCAAACTTTGACATATTTTTGAACCAATAAGGCTCGCAGACTTTTTCGAAGGTTAGTCATAGCCCAAATGTAGTAATGCTTCGTGGGTGTTATTGATCATCTTAGAGACCTGAGGACTATTGGCAAACATCGTGATCTACCACTACCTTGTATCTTTCGATAAAGAACACCTGAACGAACGTCATCAGTCCGAGAAATATTATCACTAAGAGTCTTCTCATTTAAATCGGATGTAAGTTTTAAAATTTTGCTATCTCGCTGTTGTTCCGCCAAAAGCCAATTATCAGAAAATTTTCGTTTACTTTAGCAGAAGGTAGTGGATTTATTGAGAAATGTCTGCACGACACATGCAATTTCTTTTTCTACAAACAACTTCAAACTGGAAAGTTTAAAAGAAAGGCCACCACCTATGCAGTCGGAGAATAAGATCAAGCTTTTTGCATAATGACTGTAAGGAGTTACAGTCAGTAACAACAACAAAATTAACTCCATGCAAATAGTGCCAAAAATTCCTAATTTCATTAACAACAGCAAGAGTTACGTACGCTTGCTATAATAGGCAACCACAAAATTCTTTGTATATTTTTTCTGCATTAAAGCTGCACCGTAGCCAATAGCACTAGCTCATGTGTAATGTTATATTGGACAAGAAGGATCGAATTTTGTTAGTACCGGCTCAGAAGTCAAAACGCATTTTTAGCTGCTGTCTTATAGCCTAATGCAAATGTTTCCAACCAATTCTACTTTTGCCAGATGTAAAGGTATACAATGGGGCCATAATTTGGGAAAATCTTGCCACATATTTCCCAAAGTATGATGCAAGTCCTATAAATTGGCCTAACAGTTTCGGGTGGAGGCAATGTTCTCAAAGCTTCGAACTTTTTGGGGAACTTTATTATACCACCACTGACTTCAAAACCATGGTACTGTATTTTCTGTTTGAGAAAAGAACACTTTATCGGATTCAATGAGAATCCTTTATCAGTAAGCACTTGAAGCACAATACGAAGTCTTTCTTTCTTTAAATTTCCTAAAGCATTCATCACTGCACGTTCAAAAGCTGATGGTGAATTTCTAAGCCCAAATGACATAGTCAGAAATTTATATTGACTGTCAGGGGTTACGAAAGCTGTATACTCAATGGAGTAAGCATGAATAGGTATTTGGTGAATCCCTGAACCTGTCAAATTGATCTGAGATGAACGATAATACACACATGTTTTTTTCTTCACAGGGAGAATGGGACTAGCAAAAGGTGATGAATTAGGATGAATAACACCACAATTTAAAAGTTCATTAATTCTATCTCGAACAATGCCACGCCCTTCAGTGCTTAATCGATAAGGACGTCTATAAACTGTTTTGTTAGGATCCATCAGCCGTGTCTGCATTAGTGCCGTATATGCATGAGTGTCAGAGATTCCGGTCACAAAATATTGTTTAAATGAATTCAAAATATCAATTAACTTTGGCCTTAGGTCCTGGAAAATGTCATAATTTATTAAATCGAAATTTATATCTTTAGACGCAACTGCTTCACATGTATATATAAACAAAATTCACCCTACTGAAACATAAGTTGTCCGACGTCATATGCATGTTGACTAAGAATTTCGCGTCCAATCATTATTTTATAGCGCAAATAAGAATAGAAATTTCTAAATCAATGCCATCGACTTCGATAATCGTTAAAATTTTAATTGTACTATTAACGCTCACATGTCCGATTCCTGTCATTGGCATTAAAGAAATTTAAAATCCACTGATTCTTGAATAAGCGAAATTTCTGAACCAGAATCATAAAAAAAATTTGTATCTCACCAGAGTGATTCAATGATCCAACAGCTGTATCGATAAAACATAATTCCACTTGGCGATCTATTGAAGAAATTCCAGCACTATCACCAATTTGTTGGGAACAACCTTAGGGCAGCTTGATGCATAGTGACTAGTATATTGACTGTTGAAACAGCTCTCATTCGGCTTTACTGAATTTCTAAAATAATTATTGTTGCTCAAATTTGAATTCTGGTTACTGATGTTCTTGAATCTGCAATGCAATGCCTTATGTCCTGACTTGCCACAATTAAAGCATTGTATGCTTGACAATGATGTTGATGCCTTGTATCTTTTCGTATCTGGACCACTCATGTCATTCTGCGTAACAGCTTTCTTCTTTAAAAACGACATAGCGTTCAGTTCTTATTTCTTGTATCAATATCCGCGGTAAAAGTAAGACGATGCAGTCTAGGCTGAAACTGAGAAATGTGGGTTAACACTGTGGAAACCGCTGTTCGGTTGAGAATTTTTTTTTTTCATCGAGCCATCAAAGATGTTATCATTGTTGCAGCATATGCGATGTCCTTAGGGACAGTATCACACAGAAAAAAACATCCTTAAATTCTGTCTAAGTTGTTTCTGGATACAGAACTTGACCTAACAAGACAGACGCTTGGCCTTAAAGAGCTCGAATTAGGATATTCATCAAAGATGCTTTTTGCGGTGACTTTTCGCGAAACCCACATGTCCATCAGCGCTGGAAAATGGTTTTCTTACTTCCACAAAAGCTAAAACGCTAAGATTTTGTTGCTCGAACAAAATGCGTAATTCTTCCTCGCTTGAAGTTTGCAGGGAAGCTTGAGTCAATCCCACTTCTGATGTCAGTTTTTCATTCATTTTAGAATGTTTTAATCAAAATTTGATAAAAAATAAAACAATTTATTTATTTTAAATAATTTATTTACTTTTGAAATTGAAAACGAGGCAGTCTCGACATGCTGCTACTGTTCTTGCTTTTTTTAACTTCAGTAGTGCCAGTCGATTCTACCCAAGCTTTGACATAAATGTCGCCGCTTGCCGTATTATATTATGAACTAAATCAGTACTCGAACAGGCCTAAAATGTTTTTTGAACTAGTTTGTATTTGAAACCTGATTTAAGATTTTTTTACGAATACGGCTGTGAGTATTTATTTTATAGAGAATTTAAACACAGAAAAAGGGTCAAGCATTCGTTGGAAGGGAATTCAATATGTCGAAATTGTCCTATTGGAAAGCACTCTTTTCAATATATTCATCATTGGGTCAGTGGAGACTCATCGCAAAATCAACCAAAAAACATCATATTGGAGACCTATTCTTTAAATAAAATTTGGGCATGGTCTTAGACATATACATTCACAGCTTATTTCGTATGTTACTAGAAATAAGTTCACAATAAAAAAAATTTGAAATAAACGACAAAGAGTTATTCAGTATGCAAATTTTTGTGAGTAAAAAAAAACTAGAAAATAGTCAAGCTTTATATCAAATGTCGTTACTTTTAATAATGCAAAAACCTTAGTTTTACAAAGAAGGATCTAAGTTCTGCATAGCAAAATATACTCGTACAGCTGTTTTGGTTAACCCAAAATTGTTTGGTAAACAAAATTTAATTGATATACCTTTTGTAGAACCAACCTAATGAGAATTCAAGCAAAACCTATTTGTATTATGACTAACTAAAATATAAAACTACTTTGAATCAAATACATTAGTATATGAGCACACATTTCATACTACAATTGTACATACGTTTTTCTTAGACTTGAAAAATACAATTTGATTTTGGCTTTACTAACAATTCGCTTTTGGTTACTGATGACGGCTTATGACGGCTGATGACTCACTTGACCCGAAATAGCTGTACAAACTCTCTTACATAATATAGATAAATTTTATTAAAAAACTCTGATCTTATGCTTGATAAATTTCTGACTCAATCATTAAAATAATAAAGATCGAAATTAAGATTTTTTATTTATATTTATATAAATAGAAAATTATAAATTAACAAAAAATCTTTCACATAAAGAAAAATTTTAATGAAAAGAAAACTTCATTGAATAAGGGTGTCACAGCTAATTTCGTTTCCCAAACATAAATTTTTCGTTCTCATAATTTTTTTTTTTTTTATATGTAACGGTATATTAAAATTAGTACTTGGTAGGGTATCCTTTACTTTTGATAACATCGTTTATTCGGCACTTCAAACAGCTTTTTGTTGTATTTCGGTGATTTTTTCTCCCTATCTGTTTTAAAACGATTTTCAAAGTTTTTGCCAAAGATTTCAATTACATTGAGATCTGGAAATTTGGACAATGTGGGGATAATTCCATATAAGAAAAGTTAGATTTTTGCTTTGGGTTGTTATCCTGGTAAATTCTGAAATTATCTTTAATGCCCAATTTAACAGCACTTTCAAGTGAATTTTGCTGTAGGATTTTAAAATAGTCTTTTTTTGTCCTTTGTGGTCTCAATAAATGCTTATTTTCCTACTCCTGCGGACGACATATAAGCTCATGCCATTATACTCTTTTTAACCCGCTGAATATTAGGCTAACACCAGACAAATTATTTGCCCAGTCCCAAATAAGTATTATTTACTTTCATCAGCAACAATTGCTGTATTCCAGAATTGACGTCCTTGTAGCCATAATTTTTGACCAAAATCTGAATGACTAAATCTATTCTTTTGGGCTTATGAATAGTGTGTTTCCAGATCCTTTCTTATTGCATAGAGGGTCTAACATTTTATTTTTCTGAAATTGTGTTCTTCAGAACTTGTTCATAGCACGATACCTATACGTAGGACACTATGGGTCTAAGGAGATTGTTTGGTTTGTGGATTTTTGGTAGTAAATATATCCTCAGAGCTGTTACAGCAGAAAAATATAATTTTCGTTTCTGCCATCAGTCAATGTGTTTTCCTTTATATAGCTCGGAAACAATGATATTATTATCCCTTTGAAGCTATTGTGTTAAGTCCATTCTTAATACGCGAGAGATGTTTTTAACATCTATAGTGTCTCCAATGTCTCCATATTATTCGATAATTTAGTAAAACGAATATCATACTAGGGCGGTCCCAGAACAACCCTACCTGACGTAGAGATGGCGGCAGTAGTTTGATAAAAATTATTTTGGTGAAGTGTGGCAACTTTATAAATCATATGTTTTAAGTTGCAAATCGCCACGTTGTTTAGTATATAAATTGGTCACCGCTATGTCAGTCACTACTTTCACTTGAAAGGTCCCAGTTTAACCAATATTAAAGCCGAGCTAGATTTTACTTTGGTAAACTATACTCCGAAATAGTTGACTAATTGAGGTGGCCACACCAGAAACGGCTAAGAAAGTCCACATAATGGCATTGATTTTGGATGAACGTCGCCTGAGGGTACTTTAGCTAGCTGAAATGATAGGCTTATCAAAAATTGCTATACATCGCGTATGGACCGAATATTTGGAGATGAGAAAGGTGTCTGATAGATAGGTGTCGCGTTTGATCACAATAGAACAAAAACAGCGTCGTGAATATATATCACACTTGAGATGAAGGAACAGTCAAAATAATAGACTGCAATGAGAGAATTGTGTCTAAAGAAGGCGATTTCATTGGTTTATTGGGATCTGCATGGGATAATTATTATTGATTATCTTCGAAAAGGAAAAAAAACAGTCAACGGCGACTGTTCATTAACACAATGCACCAGTTTACATATCCAATGTTGGCATGGCCAAAATCCATGAATTAGAGTTCAATTTACATCGTCACGCAACTTGTTTCTCAAACTTAGCTCTATCGGATTATTTTCTATATCCACACTTAAAAAAATGGCTCTGTGGTAAGAGATTTGCCAACAATGAAGAGGTGGAGTCTGCGGTTGACGGCTATTTAAAGCGCTAGATAGTTCTTACTATAGGCAGGGTATAGAAGCAATTGAATATCGCTGGGAAAAATGTATCGAGCTAGAAGGAGATTATATATTCATTTATTTATTTATTTGTATCTTGGTCTATGGAATTAATCCTTACAGACTATTTACAAAGAAAAACATTTTAAAATTCATTTTATTCATGAATTTAGAAAGCATATTATTTTAATTAATCTATAAAGTTCATTAAATTGAATACACATTCTCTTGAGAGGGTCTGCATTTGCATAATTAGCTCTATAGAACTGTACAGACAAAGGTGAGAAGTAACGTGTTGGTCGTTGAGGAATGTTGAATCATATATTGTTTATCAGGAAACCAGAACAAACACCACCATTAATTATATTAAGAAGAAATGAAACATTTAGCATAGTTCTCCGGTTTTTAAAAGTTGGTAGCTTAATAAGGGCAAGTCTACTGGTATAGGATGGAAGATTACTTGGATTGAAGTTTAAACTCCGAAGACAAAAAAAAGGAATTATTTCTGCATAAATTCCAGACTGTCGGTATGAATTTGGTAGATTGGGTCTCATATTATAAAGGGTTATCCATTTTGCGGCTTCAAAAGTAAACGTAAATGAAACACATATAAAATATTTATTTTCATGATATTTGTTTTTTATTATAAGGTTTGAACGTTGACATTATGTGTGAAACATTACATCATTTAAATTACCACCACGCGAATTGTTGTAAGCAATGATTATTTTGGGGTAATTTTCGACCACTTTTTGACACATATTGGGCGGTATCTCAGCCACAACTTGACGAATGTTGGTTTTTAAGTGCCCATGAGTTAATGATTTATCTGCATAAACACGGTCTTTCGCGCAGCCCCACAAAAAAAAGTCTAATGGTGTCAAATCGCATGATCTTGGTGGCCAATTGATATCGCCACGACGAGAAATTACGCGACCAGGAAATGTCTGTTGCAATAAAGCCATATTCGCTCGAGTTTTGTGGCATGTGGCATCGTCTTGTTGAAACCACATATTCTCCAAGTCGTATTCTTCAATAGCAGGCAAAAAAAGTCGGTTATCATATGACCATAACGCTCCGAATTGACGGTGACAATCGTTCCATCATCGTTTTCGAAGAAGTAAGGTCCAATCATACCTTCGGACCAAAGAGCGCACCAAACAGTGACTTTTTGTCACTGAGGATTCTCAGAACCCCAAATATGACAATTTTGTTTATTAACATATCCACCGAGTGAGAAATGTGCTTCATCGCTGAAGAAAATTTTGTTCGAAAAATCGCCGTCCACCGCCTGTTATACAAGCACCAATTCCACGTATCTACGACGTTGTGAATGGTCAGCTGGCTTCAGTTGTTGTATGAGCTGGACTTTATATGGATGTAGGTGTAGATCCAAATGCAAAATACGCCATAATGTGCCGTAAGACAGTCCTAATTCCTGATAACGACGAGGAATCGACACATTCGGGTCTTCGGCAACACTTTCACTTACAGCAGCGATATTTTCAGGCCTTATAATATCTGTAACCGCTCCAGTCTTTTCAAATTTCTTCACAATTTTGCCAATTGTTTGCGTAGTTGGACGATTATGTCAACCATAATCTCCTCTTAAAGCACGATATGTGGCTGTGCCAGAATCACCATTTTTGTAGTAGGTTTTAATAATTTTTATGCGTTGCGTGATAGTTAAGCGATCCATTTTCGACAATGTCAGACTTTCAACTGAAAAGAAAAAAATTGGTTTAACAACTTAGTTTGACAGATGTCGAATTCCAACCCTATACTTTTGAAACCACGAAATGGATAACCCTTTAGAAACATATTCAGAAATAAAGAAAATTTTTGCTTCTCGTACTTACACGAAATGTAATAAACTGTTAAATAACCTTTATGAACATATCACGCGATTTTTATCTAAAAAAATTTCGCCTGCGACGCTTAAACCAATAACAAAAACCATAAAATAGTATCCATCTGCGATATATCTTCATTCGTCAAAAAAGTCGAATTTTTTTCATTACAGACATGCCAGAATTTGACGCAATAGTTTCGCCGCGGTTATTTTCATATAATCTTTAAATACAAATTTAGATACTAATTTTATTAAAAAAAAAAATACAAAACTTAGTTTTTAATTATATAAAAAATAAATAAAAATATATAAAAATAAAATATATTTGATATTCTACCGATCTAGAAATAAGAATATATTAAAAAAAAACTTAAAAAGTCGGTAAAATCCCTAATATATCCAGTTCTGAAAGGTAGAAAAGGTCAAGATATACTCCATCTTTATACCCTCCACTCCAGTGTGCAGAGGGTATATATAAGTTTGTCATTCCGTTTGTAATAATTAGAAAAAAAAATTTGGACCCCATAAAATATATATATTTGTGATCCTTATAACAACCGGATGTCCGTCTGTCCGTCTGTCCGTCTGTCCGTCTGTGGAAATCACGATGACGGCATCAATCGGGCAGCTAGGGTGCTCTTTGGCATAAAAAATGATTCATTAACATCCTGAAAAGTTTGCTATTTAAAATCGTCCAAATCGGTCGATTAGGGCCCGAGATTTGAATGAAGAACTAAAAAAAGTCTTGAAAAAATATAATTTTCTATGTTGTTCTTGTCACGATCACGCCCTCAATAGGATAGCTAGGGTGATAATTTTTAGTGAGAATGATTCACCAAATTCATGGGAAGATTTCTACTTCAAAAATCATTAAAATCGGTGGAACAGGTCCAGGTAAATCTATGAAAAATTAAAAAAAAAATGAAAAACATGATGTTTCCATATTGTTCCTGTTGTTATTCTAAATGTTGCATTGTTGTCATAGCTGGACTTGTTGTTTTTGTGGTCGTTGTGGTAATAATATAATAAAAACAAACCCTTTGTACATTTTTTTGTGAACTCTGGTAGAAAATTTTAAAAGTTTCCATTGTTTTGGCATCACTAAAAAAATTTGTTAGATCATTTCTGTCATTGCCACGAGCCTGCATGCAAAATTTCAGATCGATTGGCTCACGGGAAAGGGGCTAAAAATCGATCCAAAATTTTGTCGACAAGCAGACACTACCAGTTAATATAAAGGCAGTAAATAAAGGGAGTAAAAGTTCACCAATAATTTAAAAAACAAATTTTTATGTGTTAATTTATTTAAAGAAAAAAATAATTAAATGAAATAGTAATAATAAAAAAAAATAATATACAATACAAAAAAAAAGAATATATAAATAAAATAAAATAAAGATAAATGCATTCATAGCATTATAATACATATAAAAGGTCAATGTTTTCTAACCGTAACCGTAACGAGTCAGTTGTTTTTTTTTACATGAAAATCATTTAAAACAGTTACCGAACGTAACCGGAACGTCCCAATACTTTTCATGTGAAAAAAAGGCTGACACGTTACGTAACAGTTACATGTCGCTAACTTGTTCTTTACACAGGCTACTGCTTTTGCAGCCAACTTCAAGTCTATTTATATAGTTTCGTAAGCATAACTGATAAAATTGTTTCTATTATTTTTTGCTGTAAGTAATAAATTATAAATATACTGAATTTGCAAACTAAAATGGATACATATATTGGAGGTGCTTTAATACAAAAGAGTTAACGAAACAAAATCAAAAAAAAAACAACTCTACAACATCAACAATGGCAGTCATATGTTCTTCAAATAGAAAAAAAAAACTGCAAGTGTGTTTTGTTGGCTACAAAACAAAAATAGTGTTGACAATATAACAAAATATGTAAAAGAAGTTAGTGCTATGAAATATTTTATTTTGTTTAAAAAAAAAATCGCAAAATGAAAGGCTATAATTCCATTAATAATCAAAAGGCGTTAAACTAATTTATTTATTTTTACGTTGTACTAATGCATTTTAAATAAGTAAAAGTAATTGTATATTTAAATAAAAATGCATTTGTATTATATGTTGCTGTCGTATTCAGAAAAATCAAGTAGCTGACTATACGACTACAAATGCTGCTGCCAGCAGTCGTCTATGTGTTTCATTCATGATGTTGCATTTTTTTGCGAGCAATACTTACATATATTCTAAATAAAGAAATAATAGTTCTTTTCATACTGCGAAATCTATACAAATATATGTACAAATACTATATGTCAAATTTCAAATTTGCAATAATTGATACATTTTTGAAAGAAAATTGTATAATATGAAATGTCTTTAATTTATTTCATAGAAAACAATTTTTTGAGGTGCGTGGATTTTCTATATTTACTGTTTTACTATTTTCGTAATGAGGTTAAATGAGTTAAAAAGAATTTAAAATATTTGAAAATATTAGGTGAGGATCCTCAAGATGTAATATACGATCGGTCTAAAACTTTTCACTTAGAGCCACAGTTAAATTCGAAACAACAAAAACCCATATATTTTGTGCATAAAGTTTAACATTAAATGTGCTTTTCTAAAATGTCTATATATTTTTTCTCATTCATTTCTGACCATCTTCAATGTAAATTTACCAAAGTTTTTTTTATTGCAATATGTATATAAAACTTAAAAATTTAATATTTTTTATTGTGTATTAACTTATTATTCTGCGATTTTCATTACATCACAAAATGTTACAAATTGGCACTACTGTTTCAAAAACAGAAAACTTCTAAATCAGTTGAAAACAGTTGATCTGTAAAACTGTGTGTGAAATTGTGTCAAATAAAATTACAAATATTAATAAATATAATAATACATATATATATATATTTTATTAATTTTGTTAAGAATTGGCACAAAATTGATTTTCCATTTTGCATTTCATTTTTAAAGAATTCTGCCATATTTTGTTAAAGGGAAAATCCATTTTTGTTATATTAAAAAAAACAGACTTGCATTTAATTTTTCCGTGACTGCCTCAATAATTGCGTAGATGCCACCACAATATTTTTTCTAATTAAATATTAACCAATATCTAACTAGAATTATGATTTATTCTGACTAAAAAGTTCCAATTAAAAGTTATTCATCCCAATTATGAATATTCTCAAGGAATTTCTTTCTCACGGAAAATACATTTCTCGAGAAAAAAATTCCTCCAATTATAAATTCCGCGTGAACAAAAAATGATTAACTGGCATCATCGAATTTCGAAGCCACTTGCTTTGCTTATTGACAATTTATTTTCTATTTTTTGTGTGTGTGCAAACGACCCTACAATAAATGTCCCAATAAACATTTTTGTTTGCTATCAACTTGAGGTGCATTTGAGATCAAATACATTCCTCAAATCTCCAACGTTAATTCTCAAATGCCCTCAATAGTTCGAATATAGTCTTCTCAACTTAAAAGGCACATTTTTTATATGGCGATTTTCATAGTTATCAAATTGAGAAATTTGTGATTCTCAACTTGATAGCAAAGAAATATTTCCAATCGGTATCAAATGGAAGGTACGGAATTGCCATATTATACTAATTTTAGAAATGAAAACAATGTACTTTTTTTAATGTTTCAATTTAATTTCATTATATATTTAACATTACTATGTACATATTTAACATTAAATGTACATATTATGTACATTTTTTAAAATCTAGAATTAAAAATAAATGAATTAATTAGTTGTACATTTTTTGAAAAATTCGACAAAAAGCAGAAATAATTAAAAATATATCAATGATTTATTTGTACTTTTTTTGGCATTTTTTAATTTAATTTATTATTTATGACATATTTAAATAATATCTCAGACTTAACACAAATCGTATTCAAGTTGAAAAAATGTTTGGTCTCAAGTGGAGAAAAGTGTTGGATATCCAATTGAGAGTAAAAATGTTTCTCAAAGATTGGAAAAAATGTTAAGTCTCAACTTGATGTCAAGTTGAAAGCAAACAAGGAGAAAAATTTGTTCAACCCAAGTTGAGAATTACATTTGACATCAATTTAAGAACTTAATATTTCAATGCATACTGGGGAATGACCGAAACTAACACATAAACAGTTTTTTCCTATTTGAAAAACATATGACTGTCATTGTTGCTGTTGTAGAGTTGTTATACCCTCCACTCCAGTGTGCAGAGGGTATATATAAGTTTGTCATTCCGTTTGTAATAATTAGAAAAAAAATTTTGGACCCCATAAAATGTATATATTTGTGATCCTTATAACAACCGGAGTTGATATAGCGATGTCCGTCTGTCCGTCTGTGGAAATCACGATGACGGCATCAATCCGGCAGCTAGGGTACTCGTTGACATAAAAATGATTCACTAACATCCTGAGAAGTTTGCTATTTAAAATCGTCCAAATCGGTCGATTAGGGCCCGAGATTTGAATGAAGAACTAAAAAAGTCTTGAAAAAAAAATAATTTTCTATGTTGTTCTTGTCACGATCACGCCCTCAATAGTGCAGCTACAGTGATCATTTTTAGTGAGAATGATTCACCAAATTCATGGAAAGATTTCTACTTCAAAAATCATTAAAATCGGTGGAACAGGTCCAGGGAAATCTCTTCATAGCTGGACTTGTTGTTTTTGTGGTCGTTATGGTAATAATATAACAAAAACAAACCCTTTGTACATTTTTTTATCAACTCTGGTAGAAAAATTTTAAAGTTTCCATTGTTTTGGCATCACTAAAAAAATATGTTAGATCATTTCTGTCATTGCCACAAGCCTGCCTCCAAAATTTCAGATCGATTGGGTCACGGGAAAGTGGTTAAAATCGATCCAAAATTTTTTCGACAAGCAGACACTACGAGTTAATATAAAGGGAGTAAAAATTCACCAACATCTAAAGCAAATAATGCTAAAATACCTAGTTGTTAATAAAAAAAAACAATTGGGCAATTCACAATGGGTAATGTATCGTTTTTTCTCCTGTATCGTGTATCACTTTACAATAGTGTAAAACTGTTGTTGATAATTTTCACTGAAAAATCTGATACACGATCCAACTTCATTTGCTATGTTTAGTAAATGTTGTATATTGTATCATAACATATCAGTTCCAAGTGAATGCCAGTTTTTATGAAAAAGAAAAAACAAATACATAGAATATTATCAGCATAAATAATTATAAAATAAAATATGGCAAATAATGCAAATAACGCAAATACATCGATAAGTTTATTTATATAAAAATTAATGTTTATATTTTTAGTATGTATTTTCTCTTTCAGTACCAACCAAAACATTTAACATTTTTTTTTTCATTATAAATTAAAATGCAAGAGGTACGTAACTAAAACTCCAGGGTATATCTCACGACCAAAAAGCAAACACTGACAAGTGTTTTCTCTTATACAAAATAGCAGAAGCGACGAAGCGATCTTTCCTCGTTGGATCGAAAATTACTAAAGAAAGCGTTTTACAATATGAAAATACAACTGAGTGTTCACAACAAATGATTGTATTGTGTATTTCAATACAACATACAATGTACAACACCTGTTGTGAATTGCCCAAATGTAAATTTAGCAAAAAATTTATGTATTAATTTATTTAAAGAGAAAAACACAAAAATAACGTTTGATGTTGTATTTTTTGTGTGTAATATTTAAATATACATACATACACATATTAAATAATACAAATAATGTACATATATTATATATATGTATGTATGTATATTCATAGTAACTGCATGTTAGAAATAAATCGGTTATTTTATTTACATAAAATTCTGCAGTATTTTGTTGTGGGGAAAATACATTTCTTTTGTATTAACAGAGTGTCACTTCATTTTGCTCAGCGTGACTATGCCACAGTAGATGCCGGCATAATTTTTGTTTGTTCTAATTAGCTTTGCAATAGTTTTTTCTATTTTAACATCAATGTTAATATTTTCAACTAGATATCATACAGAACAATGTTAAGAGTATACACGGGTTGGTCTTTTATTTCATACGTTTTTTCATTATTCTTTTACAAATATGAACATAAGTTTTGCATATTACCCACCAATCTCACATCACACTGCAAGTTCGAAAAACTCAATACACTCACATTTTTTTTTACTAATACACACACATTTTCCGCAGTGGTCACACTAATGGCACCAAATTTTTCGTGCGAATAGTGGCAGACACTAACGATGATTAATGTTACCCTGTTATAAATTTAATGCAAATTTACTTGATTCTGTAAAATTGTAATAAAAGTTTTAACTTGTTAAATCTATTATAATGATTTATTTTTTGAAATGCGCATACAAAAACGCAAGTTTGTTAATTATAGAGCATAAATATTATTAACTATTATTAAAATAATACTAATAATAATAAATGTAAACATTTTCCCTCAAACATGTGCCTGTATAATAAACTTGGTAACTCTACTTAAAATAAAATAAGAGAGAGAAGTATACAAATTTTTTCAAGTTTACGCTTCGACAACATTTTAAAAATGAGATTGCAGTCAGATGTTTGAGCATAAAATTTAATGGCGATGGATTCGACTAATTCGAACAATTTTTCGTTGATAATACGTACACAACGATTTTACAATTTCAGTGTGATGTGAGATTGGGGGGTTAACTTTTTGTTGTCTTTACAAAATAGAGTTACCGAGTTCGTCAATGAGTTTTTTGCTTACAAAACAGTTCTACATAGTTATATAGAATTATTATTCTGCTTTACCTATAAAATATCTGATTGCGATTACATCTAATTTTTAAAAATTGTTTATAATTAATAAAGCATTATTATTCACATAAATACAAAATTTCACTTTTTAAACTGAAAATAAAATTTCCAATTATAAATTAGAAAATATTAATTGAGTTTCAGAAAATCATATCAAAACGTCGGAAATAATAATTTTAAATTTAGAAATATCTTTACATATAAAAATGTTTACATTTAAAAAAAATATTGCCATTCAGGAGATATTAATAACTTTTCAGTACCGCGATTCAGTAACTTCTTTTAACGATAGTCGAATTGTAAAAAAAAAGAAAATTGCAAAATTATCAGTAAAATTTTGAAACGATATTCGCTATTGTTAAAGTCAGCTGTTGTTGTTATCTAAACGACAACCATTTTTGTGTTGTTTATCCAATCGATAAAAACTTAAATTTTTAGGTTGAAATGTCGTCATACATAAATAAAAATCATGAAATAGTGAAAATATTTTGCTTTAATTAAAAAACTTTTTTATATAAATAAAAAAATTAAATAGCATATTCAATTCATTATTTCATTTTCAAATAAATAAACAGAAATATTAGTAAAAAAAATAAAGATATTAAACATAAACATAAAATCATCCTGTCAAACACGAAGTAATTTGTTTTTTTCTATTCTTTGTGTTTTTCGCTTATTTTGACAGAGATGCCACTCCTTTACAATTTAAATAAATAGAAAAACAGATTTGTCGATATTAATTTAAATTCAATGAATTTAAGAAAACCTCAAATGATATTTAAGAATTGCTAACATAAAAATTGTTACATAAGTAAACGTAATTTTATGAGAATGTTATTTTTTATATATAAATTTTCAAAATTTTTTTTGGATGAAAATTTGAAGTTTTTCAGAAAATAAAGATAACATTAAATTATTTTATTTAAAATGTTTGGGACTTTTCGTTTTTTGCGTTTTTCATCCCTAATTTGATTATTTATTATTATAAATTTATTCTCTATGTTTTCAAAATATGGCAATATTTTAAAAAAAAGTTGAGAGAGCTTTTTTTTGGTTATTATTTTGTTACTCCATCCAACCTATATGGCCACAATGAAGAAATATTTGGCCAGTTAAAAGAAACTATACAGCCATCTCCAATTAGCACGATTTAATGCATATAGCCACTCTACACAACCATTACCTTTGCAATGGAGGTTAGGGCGAGCTATTTAATTAGCAAAAACTAAATTAAACGAGAAGTTATGTCATATAACCGGAAACGCATGCATATAGGTATATAACCAAAATGCATGCCGATCAGCAACCACGATGACCAAAAAGCAAACACCGAAATAAATCCGAAATAATAGAAAAGAAGAAACCCAACCCAAAGAATTTGCTGAAATAATTTTGTATTAAGTTTAACAAACCGAGGTGGAGGGTATCAAAGATTCGGCACAGCCGAATTTAACACTCTTACTTGTTTATTCTCTTTTTGTAAATATGCACATTATCTAGGTCATTTTATAAGATAATGCCATGTTTTTAAAACATAACCTACAACCAAAATGCAAAATTATAAATAGGCTCAAATAGTCACTGACACCAGCTTTCAAATTATAGTGTCAAAAAACGGGTTGTGTCAAAAACGGTGGAATCTGGTACCTAAAAGGGTGTAGAAACTTTAAATGCGTTTTTTTCCTCAAAACTTAATTTTCACACATTAGGTCCCTTTTCTCGGAGAAGGTCACATATATTGCCCAAATCCAGTACTATATGACAAAGTTATATACAAATCAATGTCACAACTTTGGAGGTCCATATCTCGGAAAATATGGGCAGCCGCAAAATATACTTTTCTAATTCCCTCCAGAAACCCCTCCAAAATAAATTAACAAAATAGGTGTATCGCCCCTAAACGAATTTAATTTATGATTTAACATATTTTAACAGATTTTACATATTTAGTTATTGCCAAAAAAAAAGTACCCAAATAAAACAAAAAGTTCACAACTCCACATTGGAAGAAATATAACCAATTTTCTACAAAAATAGCAAAAACGACAACGCAGTATGAGACCAAAAATCAGCATGTTGATTGTTTTTCTTCCACTCTCTTATAATTGGGGACAATTCTATATTTGTTTTGTACAGGTCAGGTCAACTAATAATATTTCATAAAATTTTCAATTTTCAAATATAAAAGAAAAAGCAGTTATTATTTTTGTTCATGTGAATGATTGTGCAAATACACGTATGTTAAGTATTTGATTCTAGGGAAAGTTACAAATATTTGCACAGTGTTTTTAAATGTATGCAATAAAGGGCTGTAGGGTATAGATTCTTTCTATTTTTTGAAGGTAAAATGTTTAGAATTACTGCTAACTATAAATGGTTTTAATGTGTTTGTTGTTGTTCATTTGACCAAGTCTATTAAAGTGTCACTTTTGATGTTTTAATGCCGGAAGGATTAATTGCCAACCCTTGGCAAGGGCACAACTTTTTATAAATATTTTTGCCATCAGTGATGTTTCTCTAAACAATTTTACTAAAAGTCTTTCTATGTGCATATTCTTGGAATTTATTTTATTTTTTAATTTTTTGCTAATTATCCGTTATATCTATTTCCTTTGTTAAGGCCATTTGTTTTTCTTTTAGTTTTTGTTTAATGACCGATAACATGTTTATGTAAATAAATTTATTATCTATATAAGTAGTCATATAAATGCCGCTGTATATAAAACAGGGTGGTTCAGAATTCATGAAAATTTATAAAAATTTGTTTGAATTTATTCATAATCTCATATCTATAGGAAATAGGTCTGAAAATGCACCGATTTTTACCACTTTCAATAGCGTTATTTAAAAACTAAAAGCTTATAAGCTTTTCATGGACACTCAAATGAACAGACAGACAGACGGACATTGATAAACGACGCAGAAAGTGGTTTTGAGTCGATCGGCATAGCAATAGGTGGTCCTTATATAAATGCTTTTGGTACGAGTAGTTACAAAGATCAGCACAAAGTCATTATACCCTGACCACATAGAGGTATACGGTTTAAAATTTTTAGGCCTTATGACAAATTTAAACTTGATTTCTTCTATGATAAAGCAAAATAGTTTGTTGTAGTGTTGGTTTCAAGCAAAACTAGTAAGAATGTTAAATTCTTTGACACCCTCCAACCCTGTCCTACCCACAATAGTATAACCAAGAGACTAAAAGGGCTAGTTTTCAAACTAAAATCGTTTAACTCTTTACAATTATGTTTAAAATTAATAAGATATTTAACAAAAATTTTAGTTGTTTTCACGTAAATACATACATTTATATTTTTGTTTGATTGTTTGTTTAAGGTGCTATTACACGGAGTGTTTTTTACATATGTACTGTCCAATTTTCCCACTACAAAAGTTGGACACATTGTGTGATACATATAAAACATTACATGTGTACAATACATGTGGAAAGACATATGTAAATTTTTCATTTAGAACAGGGGTCGAATCATCGCTTTCGTTACCGAAATTTTTCGATCGAAATAATTTTTTTATTTTCCAAAATAGTATACTAAGAGTAATTTTAATCTGTCGCTGCTAACGAGTTTTGGTCCATAAGTAATAGTAAATGTGAAAAGAGGTCTGACGATTGTCCATCTTCTTAAAATAATATACCAAATATGGAATTTCAATTGATTTTACTCGATATCGAATGCGACGATTTGCCCCCCAGGTTCTATTTTGACATGACAAAATAAGAAAAACAGAGTAAACTAAAAAGATTAACATTTAAAAAAAAAAAATTAATAGTCTAACATTAATTAACAATTAAAAAATATATAAAATATGAAACATTATTTTTAAGAATTAATTTTGTAAATTCACAAATTAAAAAGACTGCATTTTAAGGTTATGTCATACGAAAATACATACGCAATTGTGATAGCAAAAATTACGAATCGTATGGCAGACATACGGAATTACATATGGATAAAAAAGTGACAGTGATGTACATGCATTTGTGTTCACAAGTACAAAAAAAAAAACAAAATCAACAAGCAAACAAAAATGTGTTTGTAATGCTGATGAAATGGTTCATTAATGAGATAAGGCATGTAAAAAGGAAAAAAATTATAAATATCTAAGAGCAATAATTCAAAATAAAAAGCATTTTTTTTTTTGTTCAGATAGAATTAACGAAAGGGTTAGTTGTCAAACGATTTGTCATACCGCACTCACTTTTTGACATTTATGGTCTGACATACTCTGCCAAAAAATCAAAAATAGAATTACGCTTGAACAACGCTACCAACTTATAGACGAATACGTGGTTTTTATGATGCACATAATCTTCCATCTGAGAAAGACATCCGTCGAACTGTGGATAGATTTCCCAACATATATACACTAAATGATGCAATATAGCACCAAACGTCGAAGGAATGTGTATACTGAAGAGAATAAAGCCGCTGTAAACGAAAGTGTGAAATAATGACGAAAGTGTGTGCGTCACTACTTGAAAAATTTTGTGCAAATATCCTGGCCTACACTCGTATAAGATCCAGCTGGGGCAGTTCTGGAGCAAGTAGAAACTGAACCAATGTTGTATCGTAAAATTGTATTCAGCGATGATGCTCTTTTTTGGCTTAACAGACCCTACAGACTTCACTTCATCCAGAAAAATTTACGGTTTGGTGGGATTTATTCGCTTGTGACATGATCGGACCTTATTTCTTCAAAAATGAAGCCGGAGCTCGCGTTACGATCCGTACCGGACATTAATCCTGGCGTAATGTGGTTTGAACAGAATGGCGCTACGTGCCAAGCGGTGACCATAACGATCGACTTATTTCAATCAAAATTAGGCGATAAGTTGATTTCGAAAAATGTACTTGTCAATTGGCCTCCAATGTCGCGCAATTTGACACCTCGCGACTATATTTTGTGGGGCTATGTGAAGTCACTGGTTTATGCCGATAAACCAACAACAATTGACGCCTTGAAGCCCAACATTGTTCGTGTTATTTGTGACATACGAAAAATTATCTCAAAATTTGACGTCTTAAATGAGCTTCGTCAAGAACAGCCGCGGCGACCATATGCCCGAAATCATTTCCGGATGTTAATGCCATGTATCGGTCTTTTGCTTAAAATCATTTTTTTTTTTATTAAAATTTAATTGTTTGCGCTATTTTTTACAATTTCACTTTCTATTGGGCTTAAATGAACTCCTTTTACAAACTACAAAGCGATTAGAAATTTTTATAAGACAAAATTTGGAAACGAAGAGTATTAAAGCAATAAGAAAAAAAAATTACGTCAAATAACGAAGGAATAATGGAACTAAACACAAATAGCAACATAATTAAAAAATTAAATGGTGAAATAATTGAAAAGGTAGAGGAAATTAAGTATTTCGAAAATGTAATTCAAAAACGCTCGCCTTTTAAAAATCACTTGTGAAAAGATCGGTAAAAAATATGTTTCTTAACACGCTTAAAAAGCAAGTTTCGATATTGGCAGCAACTAATATATACAACACGACGATTAAACTTAATTTCGAATTCGGGTCAATAATTATTTACTCATGATGCACAATAAATCAAATTTAAAAACTAGAAATTTTAAAAATTAATCAGTGCATCTCAATATTAAAATGTCACCGGTACCCATCAATTAATTTCATAATAGAATCATCTAAATGATTCTAAGGCATAAATTAAACACAATTAAATTTATTAAAAAAATAAAAACCGGAAAAGCTCCAGAATATTTAGCGGAACAAATAGTATACCTAAAAGAGGCACAACCGTACAAGCTAAGAAATTTTTAAAATTTTAGACTTGCAATGCAACGCTAGCTTTTGTAGAAAGGATATAAGCTATACAAATCATTGCCAAACAACGTAAAAACGGAACGTGGTACTTATAAATATATTTAAATATTTTAAGAAAAAAAATTATTTATAATAGAAATGAGACATATTTTTTAAACAGATACTCATAATAAAGATAATAATAACTAGCGCAGCCCAGCACTCGAAATTGATCCACATATAATGTAATAATATTTAAGTAAACGCATATAGTTTATGCAATTTGAAAATATTTAACCAATATATCGACCATTTAAAAATTCCTGTATCTCAGCTATTTAAATTAGGCCTTTCTCTTCAGCATTCACTCTTCCAGTTGCTATTGACGCACAATCGTACCCATTATAAATATATGTGTAACTGTGCTACAAACTATATCATTCAAATAACAATCCAAATTGGCCAAAAAATATAAATTCTACGGAACAACAAATTGATTATCGACACAACTACCACTCCATTATCCCTTCGTTTATAAGTAGAATATTCATTATCATTATCGTAAGTAATTTTTTTGGAAAATTTTCCGTACATTTTCCATCTTTTATACAAACTGAAATCGAATTAAGACCACCACATGGACTGTGAATCATCAGAGTTTTAACTATCTGTTAAAGTTTTGGACTAGCTTTAGGGTCTGGTATATCAACTGAAGCAATTTTTATCAAAATTGCTCCTTGAAATCGATCCCGAGCATCTTTTGTTGATAATATATACATATGAGGAAGCCTTTTTTTTAACTCAATTGTATAAATCAAAGCTTATACTATTCCGAAATATTATTTTATAATTATTGAATTAAAGAAATCACTTAATCTCTTCTTGAACATGCGTAAAACAATATCAGGGCGAAAATTAAAAGAATTACTCAATGTTTTTAATTTCCGGCCAATGCGACATGCAAGTCATGGTAATAAATAACATTACGCAACAACGATAAAAAGACACGGACTTGACAGTATGGGTTCGATTCTACCACCAATTGGAAGTAAAACCCTATACTCAGTTTTGCGAGATTAGTGATCAATTTTTTTTATGGGTCTGTAAAAATTCTGAAAATCAGTGGGCCCCTCAAAAAAGTGTCATGAGTTTTTGTTCAATAGCTAATTCAGACTTGGTAATACCGCTTAACTATATTTGGCAATAATGTAGATAGAGATCCGTTCAACAAACCTTTTTAACATTTAGAGCGAAAAATTATTTTTTCCTAAAAATTTTTTGGAAAATTTTTTTTTTCATTTTTTCAACATAACTTTTTCACTATTGTATTGTATGGTATTGTATTGTGTAAGAGAGGTGACGAAAGTACCGCCCTCAGCCCTATAAAATCTCACCCAATCCTGAAGCCCTCAGAAATTCGAGGATGTTGGTTGGTTCCAGTGATTTTATTTCGCTCCCTGGTATTTGGAAAAAACACAGGTGCTTTTTCCTCTTATGCATTAAAGCTCCACAATCCCCCAGTATGTGCTCGCTGATTCTGCCTTCTCATCGCCGAATCTGCACATGTGGTTCGCTTCAATTCCTTACCTACTCAGATTCTCCTTGAGACTACAGTGACCAATAAGAATCCCGGTTAGTATTCTCAGTCCGTTCTTTGATAGTCCGATACGTGACTCATATCTCTTACCGTTGTAGTTACCTAACAAGAATTTTGATTGCCTATGCTTTATAGGTGACTCAAGAAAAGCTCCTGTCTGATATGATTCTCACATTCTTTGAGTACTCCTTCCCATACTCGTTTTCCTATTCCACAAAACGGTTCCGGCCCCATTAGCTTTGTGGAAGCTCCCTTTCTGGCAAGCTCATTCGCTTGCTCATTTCCCCGAATCCCAATATGTCCCGGAACCCAACAAAGGCTGACCTTATTGTGTCTGCCTAGCTCATTCAGTCTTTGCAGACAGTCCCATACTAACTTAGAGTTTACTAACTGATAATATGGTTATGTCCCGTCTTTTGTACTTCCTATTTAAGTTAATCTGTGCACATCTATCGATGGCATAAATTTCCGCCTGGAAAATACTCGTGTGTATTCCCATTTATTCGTAGTATTTGGTTCTAGGCGCAAAACTCCCGCCCCTGTTCCATTTCCGGTCTTTGACCCGTCCGTGTACCTTTTGATCGTATCCTCCTTTACAGAATATGCTGTACTCAAACTACTCCATTCATTCTTATTACTAAGTTTTGTAAAAAAGTTTTTCTTGAAATCGTATTTTTTCTCAGTCCTTTCCATTGAACAATCTTGGAGGGAGTAATCTTTAATCTGACTTATTCGGTTCCATTGCCCTTCATAAAGCCTACTTATAGGTTTATCCCCCTTTATCCTGATTGCCCTTGCCAGGGCTTTCTTTTGCACCACTATATGTAGTGGGTTTTTATCCAAGAGTACTCAAGTGATGCCGTTGGGCACGTCCTCATTGGACCCGTTATCCCAATACACTCTAGTCTTTGTATTCTACTTAACTCCATTTGAGTTGATTTTAGCTCCTTTTGGCCTACGCAATAGCTCCATAGGTCACGATTGGACAGACCATTATGGAGTACATCCAGTATAGGATGCTGGGTTTACATCCCCAGGTTCTACCCGCTACCCTTCTACATATCATTGTAGCACGCTTGCTGTCTAGTATTATGCCCAGATATCTCACCTCTGTCTTTGGTTCAATGACTTCTCTTAGAATTTGAATTGCCTTCCATCTTGGAAGTTTTCTTCTCTTGGTAAATGGTACAATAGTGGTCTTTGTCGGATTGATGTTCAGTCCCGTTGTCCTACACCATTGATTGATAATTCTCAGCCCTCTTTGGACAATGTCACAAAGGGTTTCATCGAATTTGCCTCTTGCTATTATGACTATATCGTCCGCGTAGCCTTGACATTCTATGCCTGCTTCCGACAGTTCCATTAATAGTTCGTCAACACCCAGACTCTACATTCGAGGCGAAAGAACCCCCCTGTGGACATCCTCTGGTTGTGTTGACGGCTTTGGTTTCCCCTTCGGCAAATGTTTCTGCTGATCTTATGTTGAGAACTTCTACCATCCATCTTGATGTCACTGAATCTACTCCTCTTCGGTTTAATGCCCTTTCTATTACATCATGTGAAGTATTATCAAAGCCTGCTTCTATATCTAGGAAGGCACAAACGGCTATTTCCTTCTCATCTAGTGATTTTTGAATAGTACCCACTAGGTTGGTAAGAGCGGTCTCTGTTGATCTGCCCGCTCTATACGCATGCTGGTTTGGATGCAAAGGCATCTGCTGTAATGTCCCACATCTTAAATAGTTGTCCACTGCTTTTTCAAGTGTCTTTAACATGAAAGATGTTAGGCTTATTAGTCTGAAGGATTTGGGATGTGCAGTGTCTATCTTCCCCACTTTGTGTATGAACAGCACTTTCGCCCTCCTCCATGCCTCTGGTATATACCCTAAGGCCAAGCTGGTACGCCAGATATTTATTTAGAATGGTAAAATTCCCTTTAGGCCCTTTTGTAATAAGGCAGGAAAAATACCATCCGTTCCGGGGGACTCGTAGGGTTGAAAAGTTCCTAAAGCCCATTCTAGTCTTTCCCTTAAACAAATTTCGATTGCCATTTGCCTATTTTCCCGACTAGGGTCTCTTGGACTGTTACTCGACCGTTCGTTGTCTACTGCCACACTTCCTGGAAAGTGTGTCTTTGATAAAAACTCTGCCCTTTCTCGGCCATTTTTCGTGTAACTACCGTCTTCTTTCCTAAGTGACATTGTTAGTTCTGGCCCGCATTTTGCAAATGTTCTGCATAGAATTGCCGTTTCCGGATGAGATTCCATATTTTCACAGAATTTCCTAAAGCTTATTCTTTTAGCTTTCCTTATTTCTTATATTCATTTAGTTTGGCCCTATAAAGCTCCCACTGCTGGTTTCGCTTTGCCCTATTGCCGAGCATACTAATTTCGGTTTTGATTGTGAAGAGATCATCGTTCCACCAAACTGCGTTTTTCTCCTTGCCCCTCGGTTTCTCGGGGCAGATACAAAAATAGGCATCCAACAGGGCCCCCTTCAGTTGGGTCATACTGTCATCGACCTCATACTGATTCCGTATGCGTTTGATCAATGTTATGCCTTGTAGATTGTAGCCTAGGATTTCATTATACCTCACCCAATTTGTTTTTCTTGGATTTCTATAGGAAGTTGCCTGAATACTTAGGCCCTCTAGCGAAAATTCATTTATCTTATGGTCTGATAATGATTCCTCATCGGATACCCTCCAATTTCTCGTAATTCTAGCTAAGCTTGGACTAGCTACTGTAATGTGTAAGACCTCCTCTCTTACCCTTGTAACGAATGTAGGTCTATTTCCCTCATTTAGTACTTCTAGGTTAGATGTTATTAATAATTCTAATAGGTACTCACCCCTATAGTTTGTGTGACTGCTGCCCCATATTGAGTTATGTGCGTTGGCATCGCATCCTAGTAAGAGCTGCAGTTTTTGCCTTCTGCAGAAGTCTTCTAGCCGCCGTACCTCTGCCGGTGGTGTTGAAGTTTCATCGCCTGGAAAGTATGCTGATGTCACCACTATGACCCTTTTTCCGTTCTCGATGTTGATGAGGGCTTGGGTGGGGACCAAGTCCCGCGTCATGAACTTTTTCACTAATATTATCTGATAAAATTGTAGCCATGGTAAATCGTAACAACTTCTGTGAATACATCAATACAATCTGAAAGTGTTTAATCACCCTAAATAGCTCATGTAAACCACTTTATTTCTAAAAGATTTTCGTTCTTCATTATATTTACACGCTAAAAGAAGAAAATATTTTTGAAAAATAAGGTAATCAAGTGCACACTTGTCTATTATGTTGAAAATCACTAGATATACATAACTTTTCGCCATAATCATAATTATCGTCGTTATCTTAATCTTCGTAAAATAATAACACTTCATGGTGTTATTCTTTACCATCTATTTCCATCCGCCTCGTTTTTTTTTCAAAATCTGCGTCTTCGAATAAATATTTTGAGCGCTAGCAAATTTACGGCATCAGGAGATGCCTTTCCTCTATATCTGAAAACGAACATGTAATAAAATATTAATATTTATATATATAATCCTTTCTTAACAGTCTTTATTACTTAACTCAAATGGTAATGTTGTTTGATGGAAACGTTCACCTTATTCATCCGATTCCGGTGAAAGTTGGCGGCTAAAATATTTTAATGGATTTTTAACGACATATGGACACCAATTGTTTCGAATGCAGTCAACATGTTTTTTACAGATTGTTCATAGTTTTGTGAGCGTTGTTTTCCCAAGAAACCGGTTATTATTGCTTTTATTGAGGTCCAGGCAACCTTTTCATCGTCGAGCAAAATGTAATCGATTCGCTCGTCTTTCCTCAATTTGCAAATATCCAGACCATCAAATAAAAATATTCTGTATATATATGAACGTCTTTAATTGTTTGAAGATTTATTCCTAGCAAAAGGTTTAAAACTACAAGCGCATGCTTAGGATTAGGATACTAAGAATGATATTCTAATTCTTCGCTATCGCAGCGTAGTTTCATGACTAAATGTTGTTGTACCACTGGAATGTCAGCTGAACTAACTTTTGGTAGTTGGGCACTAGGAACGGACTGGAATTTAAAATTTTTCTTTTTTAAACTCTTTCTTTTAACTCATACTCCCTGTCTGTCTGTCTGTCGTGGGTCAACCCCATTTACCCTGGTCCAATTGATCTGAAACTTGGCCTATAGTCTTGCCGTGACTACGGATTAATTTTGGGGTAGTCACGCACAGTCAGGAGTTATCTAAATGTCATTTCTCCTCATTCCATCACGGATCACACTGTCAAGGAGAGATTTAAAACGGATTTCCCTTCATCCAACCAATCTGAAACTTAGTCGATATACTTGCTGTAAATAAAGATTAACTTCGACATAGTAACGCACAGTCACGCGTAGTCACGCACAGTCACGGAGACACTTAAAACCCATTTCCCCTTATCCGATCGATCTGAAACTTGGTCGATAGACTTGCTGTGCAAAAAGATTAACTTTGATATAGTCACGCACAGTCATGCATAGTCACGCACAGTCACGGAGTGGTTTAAAAGCCATTTCCCCTTATCCGATCGATCTGAAATTTGGGCGATAGACTTGCTGTGCAAAAAGATTAACTTTGACATAGTTACGCACAGTCACAGAGAGATTAAAACCTTATTTTCCCTCATCCAATCGATCTGAAACACAGTCATGGAGATATTCAAAACTAATATGCATAAGGAAAAGAGTTTTAATACAAACTTTGTTTTTATGGGTTAGATTATTTGAATTCATATCTTGCAGTGTATTTTTGTATAAGTAAGAATTATCTAAAATTTGTTTCTTACCCGGATTTGTCCAAATCATAGGCCAATCGAGAAGATAACTGTAATATGATATGGGAACAGAAGTGGGTGCAAATTTCTTACTTCCAATAATTTTTTTTATAGTATTTGATGCATTTATTCTTTGGTGTAAAAGTGCCACAACAATAACAAAGTGCCCCAACGATAGCCGACATAATACTTGACTGTTTACTTGACAATGCGATCAATGAATTGAAAAAGAAAAATATTTATATAAAATACATAATAAAATATGTAGATGACATATTGGCTATAATCAACTTAGACGACCGAGAAGAAATATTATCAACTCTGAATAATTATCACCCCAATATTCAATTCACAATGGAAATGGAATGTAACAAAAAAATTGCATACCTGGATATGAAACTCCACCATATTGACAACAAAATTATTTTTGATTGGTATGCAAAAGATACTGCATCTGGTAGGTTGATGAATTTTCATTCAACACAACCAAAAAGTCAGATAATTAACACAGCTCAAGGATTCATAGCAAGAATTTTTAATATATCAATTTTACACCCGAAACAAACAAAAAATAGTTACAATACTAAAAAATAACAGTTTTCCACATAAACTTATTTATAAATTAATAGAAAACGTATCAACAAAAATTAGACATAAAACTACTAATCTGAACAAAACCCAAAACTCCAATAAAAACAAAAAATTTTACAGTGTAAAATATGTTCCTGGTTTAACTGACAGCAATAACATAAAAACAACAATAGAGTCCAAAAATATTAGCTTTGCTTATAAACCGAACAGAACATTAAGCACAATTTTCTCAAATATAAAAGCGCCAATTGAAAAAGAACAACAAAGCAATGTTGTTTATGAAATTCAATGTAAAGGGAACAACGACGAAAGCTGTGAACAAATTTACATAGGTACAACGAAGAGAACCCTAGAAACAAGACTGAGAGAACATAAAATGGACATAACGAAAAAGAAAGAAACAACAGCACTATCACAGCATATATTAAATACTGGACACACAGCTGATTTTGAAAAAGTCAAAATATTAGATAGGGAACATATTGAAAAAAAGAGATACACCATCGAGAGCTTACGAATACAACAAAATATAAACAAGACAATGAACTTAAAAGAAGACACCAACAACATTAGTTCATGCTATTTGGTTGCCATCAACAAACTCTGATATTAAAAGTAATCCGTTTTTTTTTAAATGTTATATTTGTGGTTATATATGTTTTTGTGTTTTTCTATAAAAATATATTTATGTTCCATTTATAAATGTAAAGATTTAGATCAATATAGAAATAATATTGTAAGTAAAAACTTATTATGGTTTGTCATTGATGTGAATATTGTAAAAATAATGTTTTTATTTAATTAAATAGACGTTCCCTTGATAAAGTAGACAAAATATCTACGAAACGTTGGGAAAGAAGAAATTAAAAAATGCATTTTTAATTTACTTTCAAAGGAATCAGGTCAAATTAGCTCGTCAATAATATAACAAAAATTATTTATATTAACTTTGCAATTATCCACATTCACTCTTTTGATTTTTTTTCTTTTTAATGGATTTTGTTTTTGTTTTTTTTTTTTTCATTTTTTTAAAATGTATTTAAAAAACTAATTAATTACGGTAGATTTAACCAATTTACCAATTTATTCAAAATTTAAACACAAAAACAATATTTATTTAAATTTATTTGATTACATTAAATAACAACAACTAAAACTAAGCAAAACAACAACGTAACCTAAATATATAAAATATTTAAATCAACATCACAAACGGCCAACAATAACAAAGAAAGTTTAAAAAATTCAATAAAAAAAATTTAAATAAGGAACAAAGTGTTTTCTATAAGCTATTTAGAGTGACTAAACTCTTTCAGATTGCATTGATATGTTCACACAAGTTTTTCAGGTTTACTAAAATTTTGGCTAATATGGTTAGTGAAAAAATTGGAGTCCCTGTAAATTATGCTGAAAAAGTTAAAAAAAAAATATTTTTTTCCCAATTTTTTCCAAAAAATTTATAAGAAAACTAATTTTTTTCGCATAAAATTTTAATAATATTTGTTGAACGGATTCCTAGCTACATTACTGCCAAATATGGTTAAGCGGTAAGACCAAGTCTGAATTAGCTGTTGAACAAAAACTGATGACACCTTTTTTGAAGGGCCCACTGATTTCCAGAATCTTTAAAGGCCCATAAAAAAAATTGGTCACCAATCTCGGCAAACTGAGTATAGGGTTTTACTACCAATTGGTGATAGAATCGAACTTATAGTGTCAAGTTCTTGTATCAAAAAGTCTTTATTTATGTAAATAACCATTTTTATTTTATTTCGAGGAACACTAGCAGTATATGTAATGGATCCAAGGATGAATTAAGTCCTGACATGGAAGGAACTGCATTTGAATTTTTTAAAATACTACCAACTTTCTTTCGAACAGTGGCTGACCATATAGGCTTATAAAAATTTGCAGTAATATCAGTTGAAATGTCATCTCTATAACGTCGAATACCTAACTAACTTCTATTGACTTCTTTTGCTATTTTTTCTGATAATCGAAGAATTGTAGTTGCAAATAATCCTCGGTTGTTGAAAATAATCACACATATTTATTAAATCACTAAACTTTAAAATCTTATTATTAGTTGAGCGCATTTGGTCTAGTTACCCGGCGCCTTGTGTTTATATTTGATAAATTAACTTTGTAAAATATATTGGAAATAAATAAATACATTTATTAAAATTACCGATTGAACTCGCATACACTTTATAATACTAAAAAAACGTATTAAAATTTACGAAATTCAATAAATTTTAACTGAAATTCATTAAATTTCATTATAAACATTCGTTGCTCAACTCAGCGGTTGTTTTTTCTAAAGAATCTAAGCAACGGTCACACAGAAGACATAAAAGAGTTCGTCAATAAATAATTTTAAAAAAGCCTAAAGGTATGCTAAGCAGTTTTAAGCTATTATCAATTCAACACAGTGCTTGATTTACATACCTAATGAAAATCGATTGTCGAAGAGACGTACAGGTTGTTCAAATATACAGTAGAAAGTGCATCAAATATTTGTTCGTCATAATAATTCTCTAAAAAAGTGTACGCAGACTTTTATTTTTTCCTTTTTGGTTTTTTTCTAAAAAAATATATAAAAAACAATTGATTTGAATTAAAGTGAACGCAGAAAAAATACAAAATTATCGAATTTCTATGAACGCACGTATGAACGCAGCTGGTCACAGACTTTTCTAGTTTTTTTAATTTTTTTTATATTTTTTTTTTATAAAAGTTGATTTAAGTATACATTAGAAGTTGGTTGAAATATTTTTTTGTTCCAAAAATTCTAAAAAGAAAACCTTGTGAGTCCGATCACAGGGGAGATGTGTAAACATCTCGTTATTAAAGATTTTTTTAAGTTGTGCTTTCAGTGTATTTTTACAATTTAGAGTTGTTATACATTTAGCCCAGTTTAGTTAACTGTTATCTTTCTATATTTTTATACCCTATACCACTATGTGGTTTGGGTATAATGACAATGTGCTGCTGTGTGTAACTACCAAAAATATTTGACCTAGACCCACCTTTTATTATACCGATCGGCTCAGAATCAGTTTTTGAGTCGTTTTAACGATGTCCGTCCGTCCGTCCGTCAGTCTGTGTGTCCATGTAAACTTTGTAATCCAACTATAGGTCGCAAATATGAATATATTTTGATGAAATTTGGTATATAAGCTTTTATCAGCCATAGGATGAACGCTATTGAAATTGGTGAAATCGGTCCATGTTCAGACCTAGCCCCCATACAAATGACCCCTATGAAATCGACATAAATTGCCATAAGTTCCAAATTATCATATATATCTTAGTAAAATTGGATTTGTATGTATTTACTGTATCCATTAATCAGTAGTCCAAAAACAATCCCTATTGGACAACTCTTAGGCATAGGCCCCATGTAGATCTGCTTCTCTATCTTCACTAAAATCTATCAAAAAACAAAAATATTGCACAGATTTTTCTCAAATTTGGTTTGTGTACATTTTTTAAAAATATAAGTGACTTTACCAAATATGGTCAGGATCGGTCCATTTTTTGACCTTGTCCACATATAAATATAGCACCCGATATGAACTTTTTCATATCTGCCGCCAAAAAAAATTAATAACAATGCCACTCAAATTTGGTTTTTGCTTATTTTCTATATCCAGTTAGTTGGACCGAAGAGATATGGTTCCTAAACCATGGTATAGTGTATCGGATGGTCGGTCTAGACCGGCTATAATTTTCTTACTTGTTATATATGTGATTATGTTATTCTTTTTGGTCGTTGAATTACTTTATATTATGAAATTTATAACGCTGTATTGCTTGAGGGTTGTTGAATTAGCTACAATAAACTTTACACCAATACACTCATACCTCACAACGTTTTTGTCTTACTCTGTTTTTGTGATTGTATCGTGAAATAGATTTTTACCCCCTTGAGCGTATAGATGTTTACACATCAAAAAGTGAACGCAGACTTTTTTTTAGCTTTTTGCTTTTTTAGTAATGCTGCTTTTACTACAAAACCGGTTATTTTTATATAAATTATTATTGTTTTTTAATATTAATTATTGTCACAGTAATTTTAAGATGTATCGTAAATCAAACTCCAACTAACATATTTAAACATGTTCTGTTTTGAAGATTTCATGTCTTATTGAACAGGATACCAAATTTAAATAAGTAAATAAATAAATAAAAATTTGTTAGCAAATTAAAAACTAAGTATTGAGCTTTAAACTGGAACCATATAATATATGTTTACCGTTAAGTATATGACGATATGTTAGGAAACAGTGTTTACAAATACATGCACTAATTATTTGCTTTTGTTTAACATTTCTATTTTCAATTTCAACTTGGCTTTCTCCTTTTCTCCAAAACACAGGTAACATTGGTTCAATGATCTCCAACATGAATGTGGCACGTGTAGAATTTCAAAATCGTATGGATGGTGTGAAGCAATACATGGCCTTTCGAAAAGTCGGTCATGAACTCGAAGCACGTGTCATACGATGGTTTGCATACACGTGGTCTCAAAGTGGAGCCTTAGATGAGGAACGTGTTCTGGCCGCACTGCCGGACAAACTGAAAGCAGAAATTGCCATACAAGTACATATGGACACTCTCAAGCAAGTGCGAATATTTCATGACTGCGAACCCGGGCTACTGGAAGCCTTAGTATTGAAACTGAAATTACAAGTCTTCAGTCCAGGAGATTATATATGCCGTAAAGGAGATGTCGGCAAAGAAATGTATATAGTTAAGCGTGGTAAACTGTCGGTGGTAGCAGATGATGGTGTTACGGTATTCGCCACCTTGGGAGCTGGTTCAGTATTTGGTGAAGTGTCTGTACTGGAAATAGCAGGTAATCGCACTGGTAACAGGCGTACAGCAAATGTACGTTCTTTGGGCTATTCAGATTTATTCTGTTTGGCCAAACGTGATTTGTGGGAAACTTTAGCTGACTATCCGGAAGCACGTGCCACTCTGACAGAAAGAGGCTGTCAATTGTTACGCAAAGATGGTTTACTAGATGAACATATATTTTCTGGTAAGCGATAAAAGCAAACGATTGTGTAGAAAACTTTACAAATTACCGCATTTTTTTCTTCACACAAATTTTTTTATTTATTATCGTATTTCAACTAATTTATAGATTCCCAGCGTGTTCACGACAGCATAGAGAGTGGCATTGAAAAACTAGAAGTTTCTGTGGAAAATCTTAATATGAGACTGGCACGTCTTTTGGCTGAATATACTGCCAGTCAAGCTAAAATGAAGCAACGTCTGGCTAAACTTGAACTAAAGTAAGTGGAGGATGACATTTACCATCCTCTACAATATTTTTAAATTTAGTCATTATCATAAACTAATTGATTTGTATTTTGTTCTTTTTTTTTATTCCTCACCTTCACTGACATCCCTATCTTGGCCATCATGGTGTATTGCTTAGCTACCAATTAACCCTAAACAATTCCATGACCGAACAACATGCGAGGCCACCACGTAGTGGCAGATTGTATTCATTGCAACCAAAAAAACGTCCAAGGCCAAGACCAGTGACCGCTTCAAAATCAATCGATAACAATAAACAGAACACATTGTAAAATATATGGAGATATTTTACTCAATTCCATTCGAAAAAAGGCAACCATTGATTACAAAGGAAAACCCCAAACAAAACGAGAGGTTTCAAAAACTAAATTAGTTTAATGTAATGGGCCATTTTAATAATCCTACTCTAAATAATAGTTGAATGTTTATTTATTTTTATAAAAAGGAAAACATAAAAAAATAACATAAGTACCTACAAGTAATTTTGGTTAACTATTGCTATCTAGAAAATATTTTTTAATTAGATACAGTGATACAGTGCTTGTTTGACATTTTAAATAGTGTTGAAAATTAAATGGATAATGAGCTGTCAAACGGAAAGAGACAACTTAATTGGTGAAACATTCTTCAGTCTCTTTTCCTTTATCGTAGAATGCACAATTCTTTTTGATTTTTGAATTTTTAAAAATAATTTTAAAAATTCCGAGATCATTGCTCTGTATTATTTTTGAGAATATAAAAGTATAAAACTAAATAATTTCTTCGAAATATTGCTGAAAATTTAAAGTTGCTTAACAAAAGAAAGTACACAAATTAATCTTGATGAACCTCATAAAAATTTCAGACTGATTATAAAGAATAACAAATATTAATTATATTTTTATAGTAAAAGTTCGCGTACTTTATCGATAAGGAGATATATGTATGTAATTTTTCGGTGTGAAATTAATCTTCAAGCTTTGAGAATTAAAAAATTTAATTACCCTTTAAATATTATCAAAATAAGTAACTTTTCCATAAATAGTTTTCGAAACACTCAAACATTTTATTAAAAAAGAGCCTCTTCTCTGAAAGAGTTTTTATGAAAGTACATTTCGTTAAAAAGAATGCCAAAAGTACGCTTAATACAACAAGTTATTCACTTCTTCGATAAGATGTAGAAAGGAGCTGCATATCTGAGGGATTCCACTAGCGTTTTAGTGGACAGAAAATTATAATTTTGGACCTAACTAATCCAACTTAAATAAAAGACCTCGTGTCTGATAGAATGCTAATTCACTTATAACCTTCAAATTTTATTTTCTCACTTCATGAGACGCTTAGACTACAATTCATATATACAGTTATAACTGTTCAGTTTAAGGCATAGCATTAGGGTAATTCATAGTTGTATATTATTGAATACATGTTACTTTTTTCTTTTTATAGAAAGGGGTTCGGATATAATACAAAAAATAATGGTTATTAATGAGAAGTTTAAAAGTAATTCATTATTAAAAGAATTCAAAAAATAGTTTTAAATTAAAAGAAAGAACGCAAGAGCGTACAATATCTTTCAAACTAGATAATTTTTTTTTTCAAAAATATCATGAGAATGCCTAATAATTCTTACAAAATCATAATTTTCCCTGAAATAATGCTGAGAATTGAAAAAAAAGACATTTTCTGAAGAGAGTATAGTCACTTTTTATTATAATCGAAGAGCGACATACCAGCTTGGGATATGATAAAATGACATGTGTCATGTCATGTCACACTTCCTGAAATGTGGCGACATGAAAAGTGAAAAAATCATATTCATAACACTAACTAAAGTAGTCCACAAATATTTTGTTTTTCTAGTATACTTATATCTTATATATCTTATTCTATCGAGCTCTTATTTCAAAGGTGCTATCTCTTTTATTTTACCGGCACCGGTATTTATATACATATTTTTTTTTTGATATATATTAAATTATTCTCATTTTTTTTTAATTGTAATTTTGTTATTTAAAAATTTTTTTTTGAAATTTTAAAATGTACTTTTTTGTTCAGTTTTTACTAATGAAATTCGATACAAGACTGAAATTTTAAAAATACCACTTTTTAAAATATACTTTCCCAAACAAAAGATCAAATTATTATGAAAATTGCTTTCAAATGTCACCTTTTTTGGACTAATATGTAATGAATAACTTTAATATGTTGAACCACCTTTGTGCGACATAAAGTCTGTTTAGTACGCAACCTTAAAGGGAATGTGATCGAAATATCTTAACATGTATAAAATGTAATATTAAGGAAACCATAAAGCTGGAGTTTTGGTTTTTTATATTTAATTGAAATTATATCTAATATAATTTCTTGTATGAAAAAGATAATCTTACATGGGCCTTTTCCGGAAACTCTTCCATTAGGGATTTTAAAATTATTTTTGTTACTTTTTTAGAACAGATAGTCCATCTCCATTTAAAATGTTTCACATTTGGGAGGAGAGTGCAATTACCCTCCACTGCCTTACGCTTCAGATAGTCTGTATGATTTGCCTCAATTTTTATCCAAGCACTGAACGTTCTATTCTATTCGACTTAAAAACATAATGTGGACCCTTCGTTCTTCTCGAATCAGGATTTCTATCAATTATCAAATTCTCCTGATACTTTATTATAATACTGGAAACAGTTTGATGGCATAGCTTTGATTCTTTGGCCAAATTTTGGTCCTACATATTGGATTTTGTTGAAAATATTTAATAATTTTTGTACGTACTTATATTTCATAACTCCTTTTTAACAAATTCACAACAAATGAACGGAGTTGTCATTAAACGTAATAAGTGACACATTTTTCAAGGATAACTCGACCGAAGAAAAATTCAAGTAATGTTTGGGAAAAAAAGATTTTTTTCGATCTCACTCCTTGTATTTATTTGTATTTTTGGCACGTTTTTACACGGTCGAAGAGCCAAATTTATTCTTCTCCGAGAGCTGAACTTTGGCACACAGATTTTATCCACCTGAAGATTTAATCTATAATATCTGAACCCGAAAATTCCGTGAAAAACTGTGAAATGCGGGAAAATCAGCGACATTTTTTTTTACCGATTTGATTAAAATTTTCGGTAAATATTCAGACAAAAAGTTTTTCAATTAAGCGGATCAAAATTCTTTAACACCATATGTGACCTTCTCCGAGAAAAGGGACCTAGTGTGTCAAAAAACGGGTTGTGTCAAAAACGGTGGATTCTGGTACCTAAAAGGGTGTAGAAACTTTAAATACGTTTTTTCTCAACAATTAATTTTCACACACTAGGTCCCTTTTCTCGGAGAAGGTCATATATAAAGTTTCATCCAATATGGAGAAAAGCGAGCGTGAGAGAGAGAGAGAGAGACTAAGAGATTGAGAAGTGTCTCAAAATATAGGTAGCGAGGTTATAATTATACCTATATGGGTTCAATTTTTTAGTTAAAGGTTAAAAAAGTAACTGCATGATAAAAGTTTTATATATTACTTACATATATTTTTTTTTAAATTCCAGTCAGTACTTATTCGATAGCAAAGAGTGAAATGGAAAATCTAGGTGAGGGAAGAATATTCAAAACAAAAGTCAAAATTTGAAATCTAAGTGACTGGATTTTAAAAACAAAATTATTTTCTATTTTGCATGTGATTTAGCCACAGTTCTCTTCGACACTTTGCTTTTATTCTATTTTATTTCAGTTTTCGCCATATTTCAGGAAATATGAAAGAAAGAACACCAGTCTTTCTTAGATCAATCTTTTAATAAACTCCAAGCAGTTAAGGGAATCTTATTCGTTGATTATATTTAAGAGTTCTCTACAAGAAAGTACCCCTAATACGAAGAGGCATTTAAAAGTGTTGCTGAACTTCTCTTTCGAGAAATATGTATGAAATTCAATTTTTTTTTTTATAAATAATTTAATACAAAATACTAATGCTCTTTTTGACAGCAAATTTAAAAAGAAGTTTTCAAATCACACATTTTTTTCTTAGGTAACTTCCAATATATAAAATATGGACTTGACTTCCGTTTCATTTTCAACGCAACGCTGAATATGTATAACATAATCCATTATGTAGTAAATAAACTATTTCTTAATATTTAAGTAAAGTTAAATTTTTAAAATTTATGTTTAAATCTAAGTAAATGTTAACACTACGAGCATAATATTTAATATTAAATAAAAAAAAAATTAGTTTTTACGAGTATTAGAATCTAAAGATTCTAAAGAAAAAAGTATATGTGCCTCAAGTAATTTTAAAAATGTCTTTAAATAAAATATTAATTGTAATTTTATTCTAATTGAAATAGAGTTAATATAAAAAAATATTATTTCTACAATTATATATATGTATACCGTATATATATTAATATAAAAGAAAAACAAAAAATTATTTAATGTATTTAAAGCAAGTTTTATAGCCAATGTAATTAAGATTAAATACAACCATATTTAAAATAAATAAATATTAGTCCAGTGTTGTATTTTATTACTAGTTTCGACATTAAAAACAACTAAACTACTAGTTAACAAAATTTCTGTACAAACATAATTGTTAATAACAAAAGTCCAGCTTTAAATTGTGAAATTCGAGATTATATAGTAGCTTGACTTGTAGAGGTTTAAATACATGTCAAAATATCAACTTAAGATCAGCTATAAAAACGCTAGAACTTGTCAGAATATACAAAAATCGGAAAAAGGGTCCACATTATAAAGTTAAGAGTCGCATGAGAGTTATGGGTTTTTATAAAAGAATGACTTTAAAATTGTTTTATTTTAAATTCCATAATGACATTGTACCGAAATTTTAATCGATAACTGTATAATATTTAACGAAGTGTGTCTAAAAATTTTAGACCTTTTTAAATTCTATTTTTTTATAACGATCAGGGAATTAATTGAGTTCAAAAATGGTTGAAATATTTTCAGAATTAAATGATGAAAATAGAAACTGTTTGTACTTAATGGTCAAAAAAAATTCACCAGTAAAGTTTAGCAAAAAGATACAGAATAGACCAATTTAAATATATATTTATAGTGGGAGCATATCGTTCAAAAATTCAAATAGTTGAAGATATCTTTATAAAAAACTATTCTCCTAAAATTATGCATAATTTGTATATTAAAATGTTAAATATAAAAAATAACAACAATTAACATAAATGTTACTTTAAGTAAAAAATAACAAATAAGAACATATTTTTTAAACGGATGTATAGTTAAATTATTTTTAAGAATATACAACTATATATATAAGAAATATCCTATTAATTAATAAACAATTCAAATTAATGGTGTTTAGGATATATCGATTATAATAATTTTAAAATAAATAATTTTTAAATACAAAATAAACAAAAATATGTTATTTAAATCTTTGGGCTAGCTCTTATAACAATTAAACCTTATCGTTATATAACTGAGAACAGAGTGCAAAATAAAGTACAATATAATATACGAATGTATCATTGGTAAGATTATAGAAAGTGGCTAAATCAAGATTGTGGAACAGGAAATGATGATATTTATTTAAGTACAAATCATAAATTTCACTAAATTAATAAACGTTTGCTCTTTCTGCAATCATTGTCACTTTAGTAATTTAATACAAACAAAGAAGATTGTTAAATTCGGGTGGGCCGAATCTTTATACCCCCCACCTGCATCTTAAGCACAATATGTTGGGTACGACTACCGCGTTAAAACTGTTGCCATTACTGAAACTTTTTTAACCACCGAACTCCGCCACTTACTTACCCGCCGGCGCTGATGGAGGGGGCATGCCCCCTTAATGTGGAGACCTCGTAAACATCAGAGTCCGGACTCAAACAAGAGCTGGCAAGTAAATTGTGTGGTCGTAAATCAGCTACAGACTATGTCATCAGCTGATATTACGTAACAGACAAATTTAAAATTCGACAATAAAGAACAAAAAATAGTTAATTGTGATATTCAATTATATCGCGCCTTACTTTCAATACATTATAATTAAAATCGACGAAATTGTATAACACATTACAATTATGACAAATTCTGCGGAAAGGATAATATTATAATATATAATATTAATAGGCTAGGCGATTTCTTTTGACTAATGTTCTACCGTTTTATCACGATTTTGACCAAACGTATATTATTTGAAAGGTATTTCTTTTTAGCGGTTTTGCAGATTTACGGATTATTAAATTTTTTCCCTTATTTTAAAGTTGCTACTAACACATACATAAAATTATACATATGCATGTGTGTTTTACTAAATTGCTAATGTGTTTGTTAATGAGTTTGTTATCTTCATTCACAATAATTACAAACCACAAAAGTGTTGGTTTGTAAATTGGCTAAGTAGAAAAATAAAGCTGCCTAGAAATTTGACTCGAATTTAGAGCGCTGGAATCTGCTAGTTAGCACAAATAGCCTAAATTAAGCGAATTAAAATGTCTTGTGAATCTATAGGTTATGTTAAAATTAAAAATTGACAAAAGAAACTCCGAGTCAACATATTGTTGAATATAAAGTTAACATCCAGCATGGTCCTCCCACTCTCAAGATTTGGAAGTCTGATAAGCCTTAGTCTATTAGTATTTTAAATTAATTGCTTTTCTGTTCGGCCAGTTTCTATTAAAATTTCTTGATATAAAAAACAATGATCAGGCCTTCTGTAGAAAGAATTAATTAATATCTGAAAAATTTCATTATTTTTCTCTCTCATAGTGGAAAATCTACATGTTCCCTAAGTACTTCATAGAACATCAATGAAATTCATTATTTAACGCAGGTGTCGTTATAATATCCAAATTTTGGTTCCTATAAGAATGTTTTGAGAACTTAGAAGTCATACGATAACTGAAAAAAAAATATAAATTAGAAATATAATTGGCTGAGAAATCTTCACAGATTACTAATTTTATCTAAATTTAATTTTATTTAAATTAGCTAGTAATATCTGTGGTCACAAGCGATAACCGCCTTAGTCGACTTAAAAACGATTTGAGTTATGTACGCTATTATATTCTACAAAAACTGTTTTTTAAAAAGTTATTAATGAAAGCATACTGACCTAAGTCGTAATGATGCTGCATTACATTTATATAAAAAGTTATTTTTCTCAAAAGCATGACTTTCGACTTAGGCGGTTAATGCTTGTGACCACAGCTATACCAAATTTTATTTAATCATGTATATATATGACCACACGGCCAACATAACTCGAGTTATGCTCAATTTGAATTATTGTTAACATCGTATTCGCCTCGTCATTTAGTTAATGAGATATTAGACAGAACTTATTACCATTTGTTTGCAAAATACTGCATAGCATACATATGTAATAACGACATATCTCTCAATTTTTCTCTCAAATGTTATTATAACTAATTTATCTTTGCGTCGCCGAAGAGGTTAGTGCTAACAAGTCATAAGAGCATATTTGAGTTGTGGTATTATTCCAAATGCAACTTGCAATTTTTTACATACATAAGTTGACTTGTTCCCTTATTAAAAAAACAAATTATATATATATGGCAATAACCAACCCAACTTATGCCGTTGTTCCAAAAAATTAAATTTATTATGGAATTGCATATCTTGAGTTGCGCTGTTATAATAAACTTTTGATTTTACAATAAAGGCACATATATAATGTTATGTCGTTATTACAAAACATTATTCAAGAAAAAATAGAAATTATATTTATTTATGGTGTTATTACAAAGATAATTCAATTTTTTTTGGAAGATATGCTGTTATACGATTTTAAATAGAATAAGTTTTTAAATTTAATTATTAAATTATTAAATGAAATCTTAAATATTAATTGACTAGAATATAAATTAGTCATTTACTTTAAATGTTAGTACACTTCCCATGATATCTTGAACAAATAAAATTTTAAAGATGACTCAGGTAAAATATGGCATTGCAATGTAAAGCTTTTTACATATAGTTAAAATCTAATTAAAACAACAAAAACCGTGGTGCCATCTACTGTCGCGTAGTCACACTAAAGGTGAATATCAAGTGAAGTGTTAATACACAAAACAGAATATTGCAGAATCTTATATCATTGCGTTTATTTTGGATATATACCGGTATAGTCGGTATAATGCGGTTCTTGGCTCAGTTAAAATTTGACATCATTGCTTATGAATATCAGTACGAACTCATTACACAGTGACCACAGGGTGCTATAATTACGGTGACCATACGTACTGAATTTTATAGAACAGTACTGTATTACAATGCTCTGTACTGTAAAAATTAATTCCTACAAAATGTACTTTTTTTTAAATGTTCTGTTTTGTCCTGTATAATGAAAATTTTATTAACAGTTCACTTAAACTTGATTTCGTGATGATAAATTGCAAAAAATATATATATATATTTATATTATAAAAATAAAACTGGCAACGCTTTACAAAACTTGCCATCAGGTGTGTTTAATATATTTACGGAATCTGAAGGTAAGAAAAGGACAGCTCTATATCACCGTGAATAAATGTGATTTTAACATTCCTGTTGTGTGCGGTGCAAAGCAGGTAAATTAGTTGCAATAAAATTTAAATTATTCTGAGATTTATTATTTTGTGTGTTATTTTATTAGATTCATGGCGCCCAGAAGAAAATGTTTGTTCAATGTAGCGTTGCAAAAAGAGTTCCAATGCATAACAGAAACAACAGACTCCAGTGTCGTAAAATGTGTCAAGTGTTTGTCAGTTTTTTCCATAGGAAATGGCGGCAGATTAGATATTCAGCAGCATTTGAAAAGTGTAAAGCACAAACGCATGGATCTTTCTGCATTATGTAATAAAAAAATTACTTCATTCTACTCATCTAAAACGTTTGATGATGATAGCAAAATTGCATCCATTAACGAAGGAACATGGGCGTACCACACGATTCAACACAGCCACTCTTTTCGCTCAAACGATTGCACGTCTAAACTTATCAAAAATTGTTTTGGTGAAAAATATTCATGTGCCCGAACTAAGTGCGAATCTATTGTCTGCAATGTGTTAGCACCCAACGCCATAAAAGAATTGAAAGAGGATTTGAAAACTGTACACTTTGTTTCAATATTTTCTGACTGCTCAAACCACGGAAGTACAAAAGCGTGCCCGATTCTTGTACGATATTTCACACTGCAAAAAGGAGTGCAAGTAAAAATACTAGAAGTTGATGAACTGAATGGAGAAACGTCTGATATTTTAAGTAAATATATTTTGAATTTGTTGAACAAATTTGACTTGAAAAGCAAACTGCTAGCATTGTGTGCAGATAACACAAACTGTATTTTTGGCGGTGCAGCCAGGCGGGGTAAAAATAATCTTTTCACAAAAGTTCAACAGTCTATTGGTAAGACATTAATTGGTGTAAACTGTGCTGCCCATATAATAAATAATTGTGTCCAATCTTGTGTGGAATGCCTTCCAATCGACATTAAAATGGTTGTCGTAAAAATATATTCATTTTTTTATATTTACACAGTCCGCGTGGCAGAATTTAAAGAGCTTTGTGAAAGTGTAAATATGGAATATTGAAAACTAATGGGTTTTAGCGAAACGAGATGGCTTACTCTGAAGCCAGCAATAGAAAGAATTTTGAAACTTTTTAAGCCTCTTCAAAAATACTTTTTAGCACAACCAAAGTGTCCAATTATTTTAAAAGATTTTTGTAGTAATCCTTGTTCTGAAATTTTGCTTCAATTTGGGCATTGCCAAGCTTCTGTTATTCACAATTATATTTTATTATATTTTTCCTGCATAAAAAATTATGCAACTTCGGAAAAGATCAAAGAATGGGAAGAGAAAGAAATATGTGGAGAAGAAAGATGGATAGAAATCTTTAAACATTTTGGAGAAAATGATATATCTTTTAAAAATATTTACAAAATTGTTCAGTTTAGCTTGTGTTTGCCAGGATCTATGCTCCAACTGAAAGGGGTTTTTCATTGTTAAATAATATCGGGACAAGTGAAAAAACACAAATGAAAGTAGAAACAATGAAATCAATTTTAATTACAAAATGTAATTATAACTTAAGTTGCTTAGAATTTAAAGCGTATTTAAAAAATTATAATAATTTAATCAAAAAAATATCTTCCGCTGAGAAATACGTATAAAACCAAAGATTGTAATACATCTAAATAAAACTTGCTTTAAATTGTTTTTATTATTATTGTATGTTGAATTTTTTGTTTTTTTTTTTTTTTTTTTTTTTTTTTTGATTATTACGAGTATATTATGAAGTTCATATCTAGTCATGAAGACTTTTCTGTTTTTTTTTTTTGATTTATTGACAGAATAAACGTTTCCTGAATGGAAAAAAATGTTTTATATTTTCATTTCAAAAATATGGTCACCGTAGCTATAATATACTCGTATAAAAAGGGAAATTAAAAGGGTATGAAAAACGATTGGTTGAATTAATTAAAAAAAAAAAGAATTTGTTAATGGTTAACTGTAGCAGATTTAGACACTTTCTATTTTGCGTTTTAAACTTGCGTCATTTGGCAACAATGAATATCGGTATAAATAATTTTATTGTTATGAGTACATAACCACATAACACAAAAAGATCGACATAGGCAAAACATATTTTAAAGAAATATATGGAAGAAGCAAGATATCATGGATATTCAAGGCAAGATGTGGTCTTATCGTTCTGAGTGGCAATTATTTCAACAGAAACAACTCTAATAATACATGTTCGCTATGTAATCTAAATGAAGTTGAAAATGTAACCCATTTTTTAGGAAGATGTCCGATTTTAAAAGACTATAGGAAAAGATTTTTTGGAAAGTGGTTTTAATAGAGCATGAAATTATAAACGCTTTAAATGGTGTGGGAGATGAAAACTGGAGTAATTTAGTAAATTTTATTTTCAATGCCTTATCATATAGGAAGTTAATATTAAATGAATTCCGCTGATTTGAAAAATTTTTAAAAATTTTAATTTTATTTTGTAGCAACCGCTTATTATTTATTTACAAATGATTATTAATTTTTCTATAATTTTGTTTTACAATTTAAATTCATCTTATTCATTTAAATTGTTTTGATTTAATTGAGTCTCTAAGTATTTATTGCATTTGTTTTATTTTACAATACTGTATTCAGTTACTGATTTAATATTTTTTGTTCAACTCAATTATTTTCAAGTAATATTTGATTTTCACGTCAAATTTGTTTTGCCATGTTAGAACATTTTATTTTCAATAAATTCATTCGTTTATAATCAATTGACCGAAGAAGCCAACTTTAAAATAACAGCGGACTTTTATTTTTACAAAACCAAAAAAGATAAAACTAAAACGAGAACAGATTTGGACTTTAAAGTCTGATTTGGACCGTTTTAAAATAAAACAATAATAAGTATTTTCCAGCTTGGACTTTTAAGTCTGGTTAGGATTTGCTTAATAATTTAATAAAATTTAACCAAACATAACCTTAGAAAGGAGAAGATTCCTCCTTTCTACAATTTTTATATTTATTTATATTTATATTAAATTTATATTTATATTTAAAGAAAAAATTCAAGTCAAACCTCCGACAGACGACGTAATGTCATTGTCGTAAGTTCAACATTTCAATTTAATTTATGAATTTTATTGTAAATAATTTTATAAAATGAAATAAAGAACTATCTATCTATCTATCTATCTATCTATCTATCTATCTATCTATCTATCTATATATTTTTGTAAAGGGAACCATCACAGTTTTTGTACACTGTGTAAAGACATTTTAAAAGCTCCTTTCAACGACGATGTATTACACCATGCAGAAATCATCCAAGTGAACTTTAGAACTCTCTAGAATGTCTTTTTGGTACAATTTTTAAAAAACTAATGCTATGTTCACACGGACAGCAGGATTCGCGGTTCGCTCTCTCATTCACGGTTCGCGCCCGAATCATGATTGAATCTACATGATTCGCCATACAAATTTTTGAGAGCGAACCTACTTGGTGCATTTTGAACCTAGTTGTCAACCTAGAAAAATTGAGTGTCATCTCCAATTTTGACAAAAACTTATCGCTAGTTTATCTGAACTCGCTGTCAAAAATATATAAACAAAGAAAAAAAGAAAAAATTAATGTGTGCAAAAAAATAAATAGGAACATTTAACAAATAAAAAGTATATATTTACATACATATGTATGTATAATCAAATAAAAATGGAAAAAAATGAAATAGTGAAACGTAAAGTGTAAAAGGATGTCTTCAAATATCTGCACAAAAAATATAAACGTCAAAATGAAAAAAGAACACCCGTCTGAACACCTAGGTTCACAATCGTGATTCAGAGAGCAAATCAAGTGGTTCATTTTGCCGTCTGAACATGCTATAAACCAAAATAAATGGATTTTGAAATTGTTCGACTATTTCTTTGTTCGACTCAATTAATAGGATTTTTTTTTTTTGATTGATCGAGGAAACAAATAAATTTAAAAAATTTTGGAATAATTAATTTAATTTAAACTTAATTGTGGATTGAGTGATTTAGAAATTAGGATAAAAATTAAGTTTTTCAACTTTTAATAAACTTAATTGTGAAGTGAGTGATTAAGAAATTAGGCTTAAAATGAAGTTTTTCAACTTTTAATAAAACAAAAATTCAAACCAAAAGAGATTTTTTTTTTGGAAAAAAGTTAAGTTTTTATATCTTTTCATGAAACAAGCAAAATATATGCATTTGCACTTCCATATATCGTTAGCTGAAATGCAAAACGGCGTAACAATAATTTTCAGGTTTTTAGAGGGGAAGCAAAAAAAATTATATTGTCATACATGTGTTTCTATTCCTTTTGATTTTCTTTAATAACATCGCTATCATTGATCGTACGAATCTAAAAAAGGTGTGGGACATGGCATTTCATGAAATGCATCATAATCAGTATAAAACAAGTAAGATAATTATAGTCGGTCTAGACATACCATACGATATCCTATACAATGGTTTAGAGACCCTATTTGATTACAAGGCTTACATGGACACACAGACGGACGGACGGACGGACGGACATCGCTAAATCGACTCAGAAAGTGATTCTGAGTCGATCGGTATAATAAAAGATGGGTCTAGGTCAAATATTTTTGGTAGTTACAAACAGCACCACAAAGTCATTATACCCAAACCACATAGTGGTATAGGGTATAAAAATGAATTTCTGTTTGTTATGTTTTTTGTTTGTTACGTTTTTTTGAATTTGAGCCAAAGAAATATAAATAAATTTATATAAATATTTGAACTAGTCAAATATTTTAACAAGATCCTCTAAAATAAAATGTTAAATGATTCATTTTAAAAATCTATACTTTTATTTCATTTTTATGGGAATTGAATTTGAGAAATCTGTATTTCTTATTGTAGATGTAGGCGAAATCGAATAAGTGAATTAAACATAATTTATATTTGTTCAGACTTATTTTTTCTGAATAAATGAAATCTTCAACAAAATGAAGTCTCTACTAATAGCGATCAATAAATTGTAATTTTGTCATTTTGCTTAGTAAAATATGACCAAACCAAGTGCACTATAAAAAGCAAGTATGAAAATAATACACGGTTTAGACCGATTATACGATATCCTATACATACCAAGCGTTTAGAGACCCTATCTCTTAGGCCCAACTAATTGGATATAGAAAATAAGCATAAGCTAAATTTGAGTGTCATTGTTATTATTTTTTGGCCGCAGATATGAAAAAGTTCATATCGGATGCTATATTTATATGGGGACTATGTCGAAAAATGGACCGATTCTGATCATATTTGGTAAGGTTACTTATATTTTGCAAGCACGTACACGTACTAAATTTGAGAATAATCTGTGCAATATTTTTGTTTTTTGATAGATTTAAGTGAAGATCGGAAAGCAGCTATGACTAAGAATTGTCCTCTAGTGTTTATTTTTGGACTACTGATTAATGAATGCAATAAACATATACCAGCCCAATTTGACCGCGATATTATGTCCATTTAAGTGGAGCTCATAGGGGTCATTTTTATGGGGACTAGATCTGAGCATGAACCAATTTTCACCAAATTCAATAGGATTCATCTCATAGCCGGTAGAAGCGTATATGCTAAATTTCATCAACATATATTCATATTTGCGACCTGTAATTTGATTACAAGGTTTACATGGACACACAGACAGACGGACGGACGGACATCACTAAATCGACTCAGAAAGTGATTCTGAGCCGATCGGTATAATAAAAGATGGGTCTAGGTCAAATATTTTTGGTAGTTACAAAAATCAGCACAAAGCCATTACACCTTAACCACATAGTGGTATAGTGGATATGTACATTTTCTTTAATAGTGCGTTTACATCTAAACGCATTAAATTCTTATAAATATGAATACGATTTTCGCGTAATAACATTAAACAAACCTCTGTTGATAATGGCATTTTAACAATTAACCGCTCAGAAATGACGCTCAGTAATAAGCTACTTGCCGCTCAAACTCGCCGCTCGCCGCTTTGCCGCTCATTGCATGGTCTCGGCCTAGAGAAAATCTAGTAGATTTTAGTTGAAATCTATTTCAAATTCTATACCGTTTACATCTTACTTTTTGACATTTTGTGAGATTTTGTTTCCACAACAATAAACACTGATTAAAATAACACGCATAAACTAAACATTCCAAAATATTCAAAACAACAGGAAAATGAAAATATGGAAATTTCTCAAAAGATTTTATTATTATCTTATGGATCAAAAATGAAAAAAGCAAAAGTTGATCTAGAAATTTTGCGAAAAAAACATCAGTATTTGTTAAATGTATTGTTTGAACAATTATTATAAAGCTGATGGGAATGGGCACATATAAGTATAAAAAAATATAACTTTTCAATTACTAAATATTTGTTTATTATAGACTCGTCATTTTTATTAATAACTAGCAGATTTCTAGGTGGCTTTATTTTTCAACTTAGCCAATTCACAAATCAACACTTTAATGGTTTATTATTATTGTGAATGAAGACAACAAACTCATTAAAAACGCATAAACAAATTTAATAAAACACACATAGTATATGTATAATTTTATGTATGTGTTAGTAGCAATTTTGAATGCAATTTACTCAAAATAAGGGGAAAATTTTTAAAATCTGTAAATCTGCAAAACGCCTAAAAAGAAATACCTTTCAAATAATATACATTTGGTCATAATCGGGATAAAACGGTAGAACAAAACATCGGTCACAAGAAATCATCTGGCCTATTACTATTATAGATTAATATTTTATTTCCTTTTTATTCAACTTATTTGATTTTGTTTTTGTTTTTAGATCTCAATTTTTCAGTCACTGCGTTGTAATTTTCTACTACAATATTAAAAAACACAGTAGTACTCGTATCATTTGGTAGTGCCCAAGTTTGACAAGATTTTGTGAGATTTTGCTAAAATCTAGTAACGAGCTGGATTTTATTTTGTATAGGAAATCTAGTAAAAATGAGCTAGATTGTGCCCGAAATCTCGTATATACACTCTCACTATAAGTGGGATTAAACAAAAATATACTTTTGATTTAAATCCAGTTGTCTTCATAGAACAAATAGCCAAAAATGATTATAATAAATGAATTAAACCGTACGAGTGAGTGAGAAATTCCAATTAAGGGCGAAAGTACCAGGCCAGTGCAGTAAAACTTGGTGATATAAGGCCTTTTTATTTTGAAATTTAGTTGATATTTTCTAAAATTTTATTTATATTTTTTGAAATCCATTCACTAATTTATGAAGTACATTTGATGTTTTCTGGAACACATTTGAAAATATCTTATACTTAATTGATGTTTTATGAAAATCAGTTGATAATTACTGAAAATCAAATGATGTTATCTAATATATAATTGAAAAAGGTGTAGATTTTTCCCTTCTATAATATATCAAAATAGCAAACTTATCAAATTTGGACCGAAATTTCAGAAATATATTGACGACTTAGAGCAAAATGAGGAATTATGGGATCACTATTGTGATATTATATGGCTAATCCAAAAAATAACACTGGTCTACAAATTAAAAAAAAAAATTACTGCAGAAACGAAGCATGTTTTTTAAATTATCTGGGTGCGCTGAATCGAATCTGGCATAAAAATTGGGCTATCACGTCTTATTCATTTATTATCGCTTGCTGGCAATACTGTAACAGTCAATACACTACATTTTCCCAATTATTAAGCCCTAAACACATAACGGCGAGTTGCGAGTGTGAGTAAAAACTAAGCTTTTTGCATGCGAGAATTTGTGCTTTTGTGCTTTTACAAAATCATCAAAATGCTTTCGAGCGGCTGATTATCCTACTATCAAACACAATTCAATTGTCAATTGTATACAAAGCTGTTCATATAACAAACAATAAATACAACAAAATGAATAAAATCGAAATTATTAACACGTTAAATAAAGTAATTACTATAGTAGGAATCGCGTTTAATGCCTATCAGCTGATTTTCCTATCATCTGACAGGAAAATAATAGTAGCATTTAGGCATGTCAAGGAGATCTTGTCTTACTGAATCAAGCTATTTTTGCTTTGTGTGTGGTGAATATTTGGTTGGAAAAAAAGGATATGCAATATCAGAATCATTAAAATATGCATATTTACATTATTTTGGTTTTGTTGTCAGAAACTTGGACAAACCGTGGAAACCTATAATGTTTTGCAATAGTTGCAGAACTATTTCATACAAGTGGTCAAATGACAAGAAGATCTATTTCGATTTTTCAATTCCAGTACTTTGGAGAGTCAAGTAACCACCAAACCGGTTGTTATTTCTGTTTAACAAAAGTTGCTGGATTCAATATGAAAAATCGAAAAAATATTACTTGCGCGAATGTCCCATCGGTTTCCAAACCAGTTCAACGTCCACCAAACGAGCAGTGAGTCCGAAACATCTTTCACCAGCAGTGGTAGTTTGTATGAGGCTGATGATGAACGCCATTTAGTGACTTAAGCTGAGCTGAATGATCTAATTCGGGAAATACATTTAACGAAGCAAGACGCAGAATTACTAGCTTCACGCATGCAACAGTGGAAACATTTTGCAGTTGGGACATAAGTTACAATCTATAGAGACAAAGGCTTGGAATTGACTGCATATTTTGAAAAGAAACACTCCATTCTTTACTGTACTGATGTTGATGGTTTATTTTAAAAAATAAACCAGCCATATGACAAAACTGAATAGAGACTTTTTATTGATGGCTCTAAGAATAGTTTAAATGCTCTTCTTTTGCATAAGGGGAATGAGAAACCATCCATATCAATTGCTCATGCCATTAATACAAAGGAAAATTGCGAATCAGTGACTGAAATCTTGACATTACTCAAATACAACGATCATAAATGGAAGATCTGTGGCGACCTTCAGATGTATGATTTAAATTTCTTTGTATGTATATATTAGAGTTCGTTTGGCGACCAGGTCACCTGATTTGTTTTTCGGGTATCAACATTTTTTTTAAGGTTTTTGGGTAAATAAAAATAATGGCGGTATTTTTTTTTTTTTAAATTTTTACTCCTTGGGGTGGTTCAACCCACCTAAAAACGCGGATTTTGAGCTCATTTTCTGCAGTGCAAAAACGGTTAAATATATTGCAAATCTGATTTCACCAGTCAATTCTGCAGCAAAAATTAATACAATGTATGTTTTTTGAACCCCTAAAAAAGTTCCAAAAACCCACAACAGAGGGCGCAAATCTCATAAAAAAAAAATAAAAATTTTTGATTTTTTTAAACATGCACGATGAAAAGGCATTTTAAGCTTAGTGAAACGGTACCAACATTTTATTTTTATCAGAACCCGTAAAAAAGTTATATGGCTTTAAACATTTTTTGTTAAGGCTAAGTAACTTGTTAGAAAAAAGTTAAAACTGTTGAAAAAAAATTTTGCAAAGAGTTTCCTGTCATTTAAAATTTTTAAAAAATTAAATCTTAAACATTTGTTTGCAATTGATAATACTTTATCAATATGTCGGATCTGTTACATTTAGCAAATAAAAATCACCGAAGGGCGGATCACAGAGAAGTGGCCGAACTTGCACTTGTTCATTTAAATGCGAATCCTGGCTATAATTTAAAAGCCTGCGGAGCAGATCACCACGCCCGATGGCTCTCAGAAGTAATATATATTTTCAAAATAATGTTGTACAAAAATCATTTTTACATTTCGGAAACGTTGTTAGAGCAATTTGAAGCTATGCTTCTCTATTTTATAACCGTATACCTAAAGTATTGGTTCACAATTTATGTTACAAAAAATGACCTAGACTTTTTGTCCGAACTTGAGAAATTTTCGCAGATGGAAGGAAAATATTGTTCTTTAATTGCAAACAGTGCTAAAGCCACTCAGCTACGGCATTTGGAATACCTAAGCGAAGATAACGCAGTATTTTCAATTTTTGACGCACGAATTTCATTAGAGGAAAAGGAAAAACTACGAAAAAAATTGTTACCAATTAAAATCAAAGATCAAACTCAAAAGTTGTTAGAAATTGATCCAAATTGTTATTTACACGATTTCAAAGACTATGATGCCGTTACATATTGTACACCGGATGAAGAAGCTGAAGATTTTGTTAACTTGATCCATTCAACCGATCAAATACTTTATGAAAAAGATTTCGTTGATGTCGATGAAAATGAAAATGTATTAAACAAAACTATCGATGTAACTAGCAAATTACCAAATTATAATTCTTTTTGTTCTAAATCGCCTTTTGATTACGTCACTCTTCAGAGCATAAAAAGTTTACCTAATTTTGGTATAAATATTTCTTTTATGGGTCATAAAGCCATTGATTGGCCAACTAACAAAAGCTATGTAAATGCAATCAAAATCGCCAATAACATTAAATCTACAAGCATTTATACGGAACAACTAGTTGGCCGAATTTCAAGACTAAACGATTCGTGTTTGCTGAAAAATAAAGATGGTTTAAATCGTTTAGCTATAGCCGAAGTAGATAACACTGAAATTGTTTAAAATTACTTTAAATGAATCATTTGAAACAATAAAAAAATTTGTAAACTTTTTTTTACCAATTATTTTTTTTTTTGTTATAAAATAATTTTGAAGTCTCATAACTTTTCAACGGGTTGTGATAAAAATAAAATGTTGGTACCGTTTCGCTAAGCTTAAAATGCCTTTTCATCGTGCATGTTTAAAAAACTTAATTTTTTTTTTTTAATGAGATTTGCGCCCTCTGTTGTGGGTTTTTGGAACTTTTTTAAGGGTTCAAAAAACATAAATTGTATTAATTTTTGCTGCAGAATCGACTGGTGAAATCAGATTTGCAATATATTTAACCGTTTTTGCTCTGCAGAAAAACGAGCTCAAAATCCGCGTTTTTAGGTGGGTTGAACCACCCCAAGGAGTGAAAATTTTCAAAAAAAAAAAAGACCGCCATTATTTTTATTTACCCAAAAACCTTAAAAAAAAATTTGATATCCGCAAATCAAATTTTTAAAATTTACTCTAGTATATATAGCATAGACCATCGCAAATAACTGTAAATTGATCTGTTACAGGTCATTGGTTTGTTGACTGATATGCAAGGAGGTTTCTCAAAATATTGTTGTTTCCTTTGTCTATGCGATAGTCGCGCTGCATGTCATCATTACCTCAGAATAGAGTGGCCAAAAAGAACTGACTACTCACCAGGAAAACAAAACATTTCAAATAAACCATTGATTGATCCAAATGACGTTCTTCTTCCGCCGCTGCACATAAAATTGGGCCTTTTTAAGAACTCTGTCAAGGCTCTGGACAAAGATGGTGCAGCATTTTAATATTTGTTGGCCCTCAGATCAGGAAGCCATTGAATGATGACAATTATTGACAATGTTTATTGGAGATAGAATATGCAACCTGGAAATCTTTCAAGATCATCGTGGACAGTTTTCTTGGAAACAATAAGAGTGAAAACTACAGACAAATTGTTGCTAAATTATCGCGAATTAAGTGCCCGAATGTCACTCGAAATGCATTTTCTTCATTCGCATCTAGATTTTTTTCCACAAAACCTAGATGCGGTGAGCGACGAACAAAGGGATCGTGCTCACCAAGATTTAATGATAATTGAAAGAAATTATCAAGGATTTTGGGACAAAAGCATGCTGGGAGTCTATTGCTGTTCCAAAAACGATATTCAAATAACGCCACTCATTTTTGAAGATTCATTGATTTTTAAATAAACTAATGATTTTTGATGTAAAAAACGAATAAAAACATTTTTTTGCGTCTCGAAAACCTGACGTGATAGGGAAAAACCGATTACAGATTCGAATTCAGCCCACCAAATTACCATAGGAAAGATACTTGGTTGCTCTAAAACCTTGTCGGCTAATGTATGTATATACAAATTTGCATACAAATCTGAGGGCAAAATTGAACCAAAAATGGACTTTTCAATAAAATATCGGAAAAGAAATAGTAATATATGGATTCTTTTTTAACCAAAATTCAGCTATGATATTTAATATCCGAAAATTATTGAAACTTACGCATAAAAGATAAAAATTAAAGAATAAACATTTTCAGGAACCTTTTGCTAACCATATTTATATTTACTAGCAGATTCCAACCTTCGAAATAAGAGTGCAAATTCTGGAAAATTTTATTTTTTCATTAAATGAGGACCCTAAAGGTATGATAATCAATTATAGCCAATTCACAAATCAACACAAAAAAAACAAGCTCATTTTTGTTTAAATGGTGCGTGGTAAAGAAGAAGAAAGCATATATTTCAAAAATTCATAACTGCACTGTATTCTTAATCGGACCGGTTTCTGGCATTTCAGCCTTCATCAGCGATTTATTGAACATTGTGATAATTGTTATGTTTTAATTGAATAGATTGTTTCTATATGAAAAATTTTTTTTTCTACTTAGGGCGGCCGTGAGGTTTTGAACCATGAACCTTCACATACACTCGTACTTGCACTTTTTTGGTCAGCGCTTTAACACACTCACCTGAAGTCAGGCCTATGAGCAGTGTGGTTAGATTCAGTTTTCGTACCATACAGCTTTACTTTGTATTAATTTCAGAAGATACAACTCTGTCCAAACAAACAATCGTTATTTTTGAATTTTGAATATTTTTTGCATTTATACTTCTAATTTCCACTATTCTCAGTTTTCGTAAGAGTTGTCATATGTGATGTACGGTTTTGTATGTACATACCTACATATGCACTTTTACATATATTTGAGATGACGCTTTTGAAGCGAAGAAATTTTTATTACAAACGCATTAACAAATTTAATAAACACACACAAAGCATTGTATAATTTTATGTATGTGTTAGTTGGAACATTAAATGCAATTTACACAAAATAAAGGAAAAAATTTAAAAATCTGTAAATCTGCAAAACGGCTAGAAAGAAATACCATTCAAATAATATACGATTGGTAAAAATCGCGATAAAACGGTAGAACAAAACATCGATCACAAAAAATCGCCTAGCCTATTAATATTATAGATATCTGTAATCTTGTACGTTTATTAAAGCTTGTCAAGGATATATACAGATTTGGCATAGCAAAGGCGACAGTAATGCATGACAAGGAAAGTGTATGAAAATGTTTATAAAAACGTTTCTGATCCGTTTCTATAACTCCGAAAAATAATTGAATATCACACAATTTTTCCAGTGTAAATATTTTGATATTTCTTTCTTCAGTCAAAATAAAACAGAAAATTTAAATTGTATTATTTTTTATAGTTTTATTGATAGTTCTTTGTCCAACAAATATAATTGCAATAGGTTATAGACAACAAAAACGAATAACATGAGTTACAATGGATAAACCCTGTTCAAAGGATATAAATTTCGTGCGCTGTATGAAATGTAAGAAAATATTTCATTGTTCACGTCATGATACAGCCGTTCTATTAGAGCATATACGAACTGATCATCCAGAAACTTATAGGGAGCATCAGTCTAAATCAAAATCAAACACAAAAACGCATACCCGTGGTACCTCTGTAGATTTAAAATCTTGTTTTTGTTCAAAATCACCTACTAAGACATCCAAAAATAACCAAGAACTTGATTCTGATACAGATGACATTGAAAGCCAGAGTTATTGTAATGATGGTCGTGGTGAGTCGCGCATTGAAAGGGAAGAAGAATGCGGTACAGCAAAACCACACTTAGCCAAAGATATTGATTTAACACAATATTCAATAACCTCAGATATTTGTAAGTTTCGAAATTTTAACAACCCACTGACTGAGTTTTTAGGAAGTCAATTAAAGATCTAAGTTTAATTGTCTTCCCAAAAACTCGGACAAGGTCTTATACAATATTTTTTTATTTTTTTTTTTTGCAGTGGATAAATATCCCGAAATTCAAAATTGTGAATATTGTCCGGAAGATCCGAGTGCAAATAGAGTACATAAACGACGCTACAAAGTGACATCATCGATTGGTTCTATGCGTTCGCCACAAAAACGTAATTTATATAGGGCATCCATAGAAAAATGGAGTCCAGCTGATGGTACCATTTTCTGTCCCAAATGTGGCTACAATAAACGACCATTGATTAGAACACGAACCGAACGTATTTCCTCCAATCAATGTGGTGCCTGCTGCCTGCTAAGCTGTTGGCCATTTTGTTTTTTACCTTGTCTGCTGCCCGATCAAAATACTGAATATCTGCACTGTTCTAAATGTGAAAATTTCCTTGGCCTTTATGATCGAAATAAAAATTGTATTAAGCCTAATCGTCTATTTGTCAACGATGAACAACTGTGTCAAGATAAAGCCGTTGGGGATGGAACTGTTAATTCCAATATTTCAATTAATTCAGAATGCGAATCACAGCGCTTACCTTCCATTGTTATAGATGGTAAAGAATTACCGCCGGATAAGGTGGCTCGTTTGCAGAAATATAAAAAATTAGGCAGTTTAGCGGGCATTGATTTCGATGCATATACCGATAAAGAAACACCGAAAACCCCAAAATGTGATGACTCATTTAAAGTAACGGACAAAGCTCCCTGTGTTGAAAAAAATCGAAAAGATTATGCCTAAATTGTATGTTTAAGTTTTATTTGGTGGTATTTGTTAAAGCTTTTTCGCTTTCACATAAAATTAAGCTTTTTATGGAAATTTCAGCAGAAATGTTAGAGTCAATGTAATTTGTTTTGAAAATTATAAGTGTTCGTATTCTTAGCAATCAATGTATTTTTCGATTTTAAATAACGTAACTCCCATTTCGAGAAATAAACCGGTTTTTTTTAAACTGATAAGGAATTGGTGGTAGTGATTATACTGGTTTTGACTAAATACCTAATAAATTAAAAATTTTATCGAAATAATTTCAAATCAAAGGTGCGTATAAAAACTTTACAATATTAAAAAAAATATTTTGGACTATCCTAAAATCGATAAGAGTTTAGAGTCGAAAAGAAAATCATGTAGATAAAGAGACACAAAATGTAAGTAACGTTTTGGTTTCAAGGTGTAAAATGGTTCCATTTCATGAATACTTGTACTATACAACACTATATTTTTTTATAATTTTACAAATTTAATAACCAATGTGTTAACCATTTGCTTTTCAAACTCCAAACATCTTTTTGGCTTCGAGTTGAATTGATTCTTAAAATTGTTTGTTTCGATCTTAATCCACTCCCATCATATCATATTTGGCGTATGTGATTTAGATCAGGTAAGCACCCTGCGCTATCCATAATCTTAACGAAACGCATTACCAAAACAATTTTGTTTTTTTCCTCGACATATAAATATGCATTAGAGTGGCCCTTCATTATACGGAGAAAAGAAGTGTTCAAACTCTCGGTCGCAACGCCTAGAAACATGCGAATAGCAAAAAAAGTGAGAAATACAAAGTTTTGGGCCAATCAAAAAACATTTAGAGGTGGCTCAACGCGATCGAAAATTTCAAGTGTGTTTATATGGGGAAATTATGACTTTTTTTCAGATTTTAAGAAAATTTCGTTCTATAGTTTAATTTTTCCGACAAATTGTTATATAATTCGTGATCAGTATTAACTTATCTTTCCAAAAAGCTATAAAACTTCAAAATCGAAGAAAAATGTCTTTTATTAGTTTTGGGTCATTTGTGGGTCTTCTTATTTTATTTGGAAACATATAGACAGTTTTTGCACATAAAAAACAATATTATAACAAAATTGGTAAAAGTTGTTTTAATTTATATTCGCGAGCAATAAGCACATAATTGCACCAAAGATATTTCACAATGGAACATTTTGATCCCAGGAGCACTGAAAGGTTAAATAAATAAAAATTTACCGAATTATTTTTCTTCCATTCTAAATAGTGGTTTCATCGAGTTTAATAGAAAATCTCGTTTTCCGTAATTTATACCCTCCCTCCGTTTGCAATAATTAAAAAATAAATTTTGGACCCCATAAAATATATATATTTGTGATCCTTATAACAACCGGAGTTGATATAGCGATGTCCGTCTGTCCGTCTGTCCATCTGTGGAAATCACGATGACGGCATCAATCGGGCAGCTAGGGTGCTCACTGACACAAAAAATGATTCATTAACATCCTGAAAAGTTTGCTATTTAAAATCGTCTAAATCGGTCGATTAGGGCCCGAGATTTGAATGAAGAACTAAAAAAAGTCTTGAAAAAAATATAATTTTCTATGTTGTTCCTGTCACGATCACGCCCTCAATAGGATAGCTAAGGTGATAATTTTTAGTGAGAATGATTCTCCAAATTCATGGGAAGATTTCTATTTCAAAAATCATTAAAATCGGTGGAACAGGTCCAGGGAAATCTCTGAAAAATTAAAAAAAAAAATTAAAAATATGATGTTTCTATAGTGTTCTTGTTGTTATTCTAAATGTTATATTGTATTGGACTTGTTGCTTTTGTGGTCGTTGTGGTAATAATATAATAGAAACTAACCCTTTGAACATTTTTTTATCAACTCTGGTAGAAAAATTTAAAAGTTTCCATTGCTTTGGCATCACTAAAAAATTTACGAGATCATTTCTGTCATTGCCACGAGCCTGCCTGCAAAGTTTCAGATCGATTGGGTCACGGGAAAGGGATTAAATAAAGGGAGTAAATATAGAGGGAGTAAAAATTCACCAGCATCTAAAGCAAATAATGCTAAAATACCTAGTTGTTAGTAAAAACAAAACAATTGGGCGATTCACAATGGGTAATGTATCGTTGTATCTGTTGTATCGTGTATCACTTTACAATAGTGTAAAATTGTTGTTGGTAATTTTCACTGAAAAATCTGATACACGATCCAACTTCATTTGCTATGTTTAGTAAATGTTGTATATTGTATCATAACATATCAGTCCCAAGTGAATGCCAGTTTTTATGAAAAGAAAAAACAAATACATAGAATTTTATCAGCATAAATAATTATAAAATAAAATATGGCAAATAATGCAAATAACGCAAATACATCGATAAGTTTATTTATATAAAAACAAGTAAGAAAATTATAGTCGGTCTAGACCGACTATACGATACCCTATACCATGCGTTTAGAAACCCTATCTCTTAGTCCCAACTAACTGGACATAGAAAATAAGCAAAAACCAAATTTGAGTGGGATTTTTATTAATTTTTTTGGCTGCAGATATAAAAAAGTTCATATCGGATGCTATATCTATAAAGGGGCTAGGTCCAAAAATGGACCGATCCTGATCATGTTTGGTAAAGTCTCTTGTATTTTGCAAAAATATGTACAAACAAAATTTGAGAAGAATCAGTGCAATATTTTTGTTTTTTAATAGATTTAACTGAAGATCGGGAAGCAGATCTATATGGGGTCAAAGGGATCATTTTTGGACTACTCATTAGTGGATGTAATGAACGCATACAAACCCAATTTGCGTAAGATCTATATGACAATTTGGATCTTATGGCAATTTATGTCGATTTCATATGGGTAATTTGTATGGGGGCTAGGTCTGAACATGGACCGATTCTCACCAATTTCAATAGCGTTCATCCCATGGCCGATAAAAGCTTATATACCAAATTTCATCAAAATATATTCATATTTGCGACCTGCAGTTTGATTACAAGCTTTACATGGACACACAGACGGACGGACGGACGGACGGACGGACGGACGGACGGACGGACGGACGGACGGACGGACGGACGGACGGACGGACATTGTTAAATCAACTCAGAAAGTGATTCTGATTCGATCGGTATAATTAAAGATGGGTCTAGGTCAAATATTTTTGGGTGTTACAAACAGCAGCACAAAGTCATTATACCCAAACCACATAGTGGTATAGGGTATAATTAATGTTTATATTTTTAGTATGTATTTTCTCTTTCAGTACCAACCAAAACATTTAACATTTTTTTTTTCATTATAAATTAAAAAGCAAGCGGTACGTAACTAAAACTCCAGGGTATATCTCACGACAAAAAAGCAAACACTGACAAGTGTTTTCTCTTATACAAAATAGCAGAAGCGACGAAGCGATCTTTCCTCGTTGGATCGAAAATTACAAAAGAAAGCGTTTCACAGTATGAAAATACAACCGAGTGTTCACAACAAATGATTGTGTTGTGTATTTCAATACAACATACAACACCTGTTGTGAATTGCCCAAATGTAAATTTTGCAAAAAAAAATTAATGTATTAATTTATTTAAAGAGAAAAACACAAAAATAACCTTTGATGTTGTATTTTTTGTGTTTAATATTTACATATACATACATACACATATTAAATAATACAAATAATATACATATATTATATATATGTATGTATGTATATTCATAGTAACTGCATGTTAGAAATAAATCGGTTATTTTATTTACATAAAATTCTGCAATATTTTGTTGTGGGGAAAATACATTTATTTTGCATTAACAGAGTGTCACTTCATTTTGCTCAGCGTGACCATGCCACAGTAGATGGCGCCACAATTTTTGTTCTAATTAGCTTTGCAATAGTTATTTCTAGTTTAACATGAATGTCAATATTTTCAAATAGACATTATACATAACAATGTTAAGAGTATACACGGGCTGGTCTTTTATTTCATAAGTTTTTATACCCTATACCACTATGTGGTTTGGGTATAATGACTTTGTGCTGCTGTTTGTAACAACCAAAAATATTTGACCTAGACCCATCTTTAATTATACCGATCGAATCAAAATCATTTTTTGAGTTGATTTAACAATGTCCGTCCGTCCGTCCGTCCGTCCGTCCGTCCGTCCGTCTGTGTGTCCATGTAAAGCTTGTAATCAAACTGCAGGTCGCAAATATGAATATATTTTGATGAAATTTGGTGTATAAGCTTTTATCGGCCATGGGATGAACGCTATTGAAATTGGTGAGAATCGGTCCATGTTCAGACCTAGCCCCCATACAAATTACCCCTATGAAATCGACATAAATTGCCATAAGATCCAAATTGTCATATAGATCTTACTCAAATTGGGTTTATATGCGTTCATTACATTCATTAATGAGTAGTCCAAAAATGATCCCTTTGGCCCCACATAGGGCTGCTTCCCGATCTTCACTTAAATCTATTAAAAAACAAAAATATTGCACTGATTCTTCTCAGATTTGGTTTGTATATATTTTTGCAAAATACAAGAGACTTTTGCAAACATGATCAGGATCGGTCCATTTTTGGACCTAGTCCCCATATAGATATAGCATCCGATATGAACTTTTTCATATCTGCAGCCAAAAAAATTAATAAAAATCTCACTCAAATTTGGTTTTTGCTTATTTTCTATGTCCAGTTAGTTGGGCCTAAGAGATAGGGTTTCTAAACGCATGGTATAGGGTATCGTATAGTCGGTCTAGACCGACTATAATTTTCTTACTTGTTTCATTATTCTTTTACAAATATGAACATAAGTTTGGCATATTAACTTTTTGTTGTCTTTACAAAATAGAGTTACTGAGTTATCAATGAGTTTTTTGCTTTCAAAAAAGTTCTACATAGTTATATAGAATTATTATTCTGCTTTACCTACAAAATATCTGATTGCCATTACATCTAATTTTTAAAAATTGTTTATAATTACTAAAGCATTATTATTCACATAAATACAAAATTGCACTTTTTAAATTTTCCATTCAAATTTTAGAAAATACCAATTCTGAAAACTGGAATTAAAAATTTCCAATTATAAATTAGAAAATATTAACTGAATTTCAGAAAATCATATCAAAACGTCGGAAATAATAATTTTAAATTAAGAAGACATCAATTGAATCTTTAATATACATATAAATTTTATTCGTTAAACACGAATTGAAATTCCAAAAAAAAAACACCAAATATGTTTACATTTAAAAAAAATTTACATTAAAAAAAAATATTGGCATTCAGGAGAAATTAATAGCTTTTCACTAACTTCTTTTAACAATTGTCGAATCGTTAAAAAAGAAAAGCAATATTATCAGTAAAATTTTTAAACGATATTCGCTATTGTTAAAGTCAGCTGTTGTTGTTATCTAAACGACAACCATTTTTGTGTTGTTTATTCAATCGATAAAAACTTAAATTTTTAGGTTGAAATGTCGTCATACATAAATAAAAATCATAAAATAGTGAAAATATTTTGCTTTAAAAAAACTTTTTTATATAAATAAAAAAATTAAATAGCATATTCAATTCATTATTTTATTTTCAAATAAATAAACAGAAATATTAGTAAAGAAATAGAGATATTAAGCATAAACATAAAATCATCCTGTCAAACACGAAGTAATTTGTTTTTTTTCTATTCTTCTTTGTGTTTTTCGCTTATTTTAACAGAGATGACACTCGTTTACAATTTAAATAAATTGAAAAATAGATTTGTCGACTGTCGTTAAGATGTGTGTACTTAGTGAATAACTTAATCATCAGTGCAAACAACAATAGCTGTCGATATATTTTGCGATTGTCGGATCGTTGAAATTCTGTCGGATCGTTGAATACGCACTACAGAAAACATTAATTTAAATTCAATGAATTTTAGAAAACCTCAAATGATATTTAAGAATTGCGAACATAAAAATTGTTACATAAATAAACGCAAATTGATCAGAATGTTATTTATACATATATTATTTTTCACAATTTTTTTTTGGATGAATATTTGAAGTTTTTCAGAAAATAAAGAGAACAAATTATTTTATTTAAAATGTTTGGGACATTTGGTTTTTTGCGTTTGGCATCCCTAATTTGATTATTTTTATTATTATAAATTTATTCTCTATGTTTTCCAAATATGGCAATATTTTAATAAAAAAGTTGAGAGAGCTTTTTTTGGTTATTATTTTGTTACTCCATCCGACCTATATGGCCGCAATGAAAAAATATTTCGCCAGTTAAAAGAAACTATACAGCCATCTCCAATTAGCACGATTTAATGCATATAGCCACCCTACACAACCATTACCTTTGCTATGGAGGTTAAGGCGAGCTATTTAATTAGCAAAAACTAAATTAAACGAGAAGTTATGTCATATAACCGGAAACGCATGCATATTTTTCCAATATTTTGTTTACATTTATCTTAGTTATTTATTATCAATAGTCAAACCGAGGTGGAGGGTATCAAAGATTCGGCACAGCCGAATTTAACACTATTCCTTGTTTTTATTTAAAAGTATCTTAAAATCGAAAGCTGGCCTTGGCAAATAATGTGTTAGCGTTCTCGGATTTATATCAAATTTTACGAACGGAAGTTCTACACATTTACTTATTATATTTTAAGTGTCGCATCTAAAAATTCAATAGCACTTACAAAATATTTGAATTTATTGAATAAATTGCTTTATTTTAGCTTGGGGTCATATGTGACCCCAATTCCAAAAGGATTAATTTGGTAATAATAATTTTTTTCCGAAACCCTAGGCTATTAAGATAAAATATAATATTTAAAAGTAGAAAAGTGATGAATTTTTGATACAAAGTATTTAGAAGTAGTACATTTACAGAAATTTTACAAAAATCCCATTTTTCTCGAAATCCGCAAAAATAAAATCCTTGTCAAAACAATTCTGGCGTATGGATTTAGCTAAAAATTGACACCGTTAATGTCTAACATACATTTAATAAGACCTTAAAGAGCTAGATCAATTTTTTTTAATTTTGTTTCAGACAATTTTTCAAAACTTGGAAAAGCAGTTTTCAAAATTTTATCAATAAATGTTCCGTTTTCGGTCTCAATGCTTAATAGGTTAACAAGGCGGTAATAAAACAATAGCTCACATCTGAATATTAACAGTTATAGAGACTAAAACAAATTGTTGGCTTTAATTAATTTCTTAAAGTGGAAAAATTGCCATCAAATTTCATGATCTAGTTTTTTTTTTTTTGCTATTTCTTGGCGAGTTTTCTTCGATTTTGAAGTTTTATAGCTTTTTGGGAAGATAATTTAATACTGATCCCGAATTATATAACAGTTTGTCGGAAAAATTAAACTATAGAACGAAATTTTCTTAAAATCTGAAAAATGTCATAATTTCACCATATAAACACACTTTAAATTTTCAATCGCCTCTAAATGTTTTTTGATTTGCCCAAAACTTTGTATTTCTCACTTTTTTTGCTATTCGCATGTTTCTAGGCGGTACGACCGAGAATTTGAACACTTTTTTTTATTAAGGGCCACCCTAATATGCATGGCCTTATTATATTGCTTGAGAATAAAAGGTCGTTCGCTATTTTCTTCTAAAAAAAAGGCAGGAGGCTTCTCTCCGATTCAACAATGTCATGCGTGCTGTTCATTCTTGAAGAAGAAATTTTAATTTGGGCTTGCTCTTTTGATGTACACCCCTTACCATGACAGAACCACCACAAAAATTGCTCTTGGAAAGTATAAGTGGTTCCTTTCTTAAATCATGCGAGTGGCAGCGGGATGTACCTGATTCATTCTAAATATATTTCTTTTCGTCAAAAAAAAATTTTTTTTTAAAGTCAAAATCTTAAAAAATATTTTTTACGTATATAGCCACAGTTGATATCTAAATTATTTAACGTAGATTTGAAACCGTTCCGTTTTATGATGCAGACGTAATGCTTGATCTTTATTCATTATAGATATCCGACCTATTGGTCCTTGGGAAACCCTTTGCTGCATTTGCCTGCAAGTTACGCATGTGATACAAATGAATTTTTAACTTTATTAATAATCATTCGTTTGCCACGATCCGAAAGTTTAGGTTTTTGACGAGTTTCATTTTTTTATCCTTTGAAAATCATATTTAAGAGAGTACCGTTTCATATCTGGATTTTAGTAATAATTATAAGCATTTTTTTGTAATAATGGGATTTTTTTTTAATGATTACACTAAAAAAATGGTAAAATCAGCTGGAAATTTTGTTAATTTTTTTACACTTGAAGAATATTTTCACTTAAAGAAATGTTAGTAATATTATCTAAAAGTCTTGCTGTTACTGAAGAACATTTTTATCAGTTTTGCTGTCAAATTTGTTAATTTTAGCAAAATAAATCTGTTAGCGCAATGATTCTGATTTTGATATGAAAATAATGGTTTTAATTTTTTGAATCTTTCTTATTTATTAAAACATTTCATACAAATGTCGGTAAAAAAAACCTTTTAAAAATAAAAACTGCATTAGATTTTAATAGCATTTGTAACAATGGGAGGTTCTGTTTATTATTATTTTTTACTAACACTATGTTTTTCGTACCTAAATAGCAATGAAAGGCAATTAAAATTTCTAACAGATTCCAGCCCTCGAAATTCGAGTGCAAATTCTAGAAATTTTATATTTTCATTTACTAAAGACCCTAAAGTTATGATAATCAATTATCACAAATTAACAAAAAAACAAACTCATTTTTATTACAAACACATTAACAAATTTTGTAAACACACACTGTATAATTTTATAATTTTATGTATGTGTTAGTAGCAACTTTAAATGCAATTTACTCAAAATAAAGGAAAAAATTTAAAGATCTGTAAATCTGGAAAGCGGCTAAAAAGAAATACCTTTCAAATAATGTACGTGTGGTCAAAATCGGGATTAAATGGTTGAGCGAAACATCGGTCACAAAAAACCGCCTAGCCTATTAATATTATAGGTTACTCATTTGATTAAAATTTTTGTTCTTCTGTAGTTTTTTGACTTCTTCATCTAAATCCCATTGTTCCACTTTAAATTGATTTGGAATACTGGATGAAAATGGATTTTGCAGAAATATTTCTCCATGGGTACTTTGTTGTGTATATTTCTGCAATTTCCTTAGTATAATCTCCAAATTTTTTGAGTCAATGTCTTCATAGCACACAAGTACTTCTAGAATTATTTTAAATCTGAGAAAACTTTGTATTTTCCAAGTATATGGAAGGTGGCATTAATCATCACGATATTGAAAACAGCAAACAATCCAGAGTTCCAATAGACGAATTTCGTTATTGACATAATTAATTTAGTACTAAAACCGACTCATATAACAACTTGTCGAAAAAATTAAACCGTAGAACGAAATTTTCGTATAAACACACTAGAAAATTTCAGTCGCGTTGAGGCACCTCTAAATTTTTTTTTTGATTGACCCAAAACTTTGTATTTCTCAATTTTTTTGCTATTCGCATATTTCTAGGGGGTGAGACTTTAAATTCAAACACTTTTGTTTCCCCTCCATATAATGAAGGGCCACCCTAATGTATACATATTAATTTATAAAGGATTGAATTCTATAATTCTCAACAATAGACCAATACCTTGTCACCAATTTTAATTTCGTCTGAAACACTCGATAATCGAACCCGTTTAATAGAAATTTCTCTAGAAAAGGAAGAGGTATGTTCAGCCGAATTTTTATATGATTCCAAAGTTTCGGTAGTGTATGACATGATGAACTTATATAAAAGCTATATATGTAGTAAGCTTCTTAAAACATATTCAAGATTTAGATTCATTCGATTAAATCCTAAGGATAAGTATTCCAAACCCCAGCCTTTCAGATCGGTTGTACCAGAGTGTGGTAAATATGGCAGTAAATAGAGATTGTGTGGACGGCACTTTTGCTGATGACACTTTCATATTATCAGCAGCACATTTAATTTAGATGCAGATAGAAGGACATTAAATTTAATAGCTCCGAATCATCACACATCGAATTATTAAAAATTAAACCTTTTTCTTATTTTCACTTTTTAATTTTTGTAAACAAACAATAAATTTATGTTTTATATTGAAATTTTAATTGAAAATAGGTACCGTGAAATAACTCCTAAATGAAATAAGTCCCATCGACTTAACTCCCAAAGAAATAAATCCCAAAAAAATTAAATAACTTCCAACTTTAAAGAACGAAATAACTCAAAAGGGAAAAAACCAGGTAAGTCCCAATGTTTGGAGTTATTTCATAAAGAAACAACATGCACAAAAAAATAATTAACTCCCACTAATAACGATATAACTTCCAATTCAAATTTTTCGGTTCAAACTATTAAATTCATAAATATTATTTTTTTTTTTATTTATGTATACTAGCAGGTCCCAGCCCTCGAAATTCGAGTGAAAATTCTAGGAAATTTTATTTTTTCACTAAATAGATTATTTTGTAAGTCCCTAAAGGTATGCTAATCAATTTTAGCCAATTCACAATTCAACACTTTTTAAATATCGATTATTGTCGTTATTGGTATATGTCCAATTATTGGTTTATGTCCAAAATTATTTTTCAATTCAACACAATTATTTTGAATGAAGAAAACAAACTCATTTTTATTTTACAAACACATTAACAAATTTAATAAACACGCACATAGCATTGTGTAATTTTATGTATGTTTTAGTAGCAACTTTAAATGAACATAACTCCTAAAAAAATTTAAATATGTACAAATCTGTAAATCTGGTGGACAGCTAAAAAGAAATACCTTTCAAATGAGAGATGTTTGGTTCAAATGGGATTAAAACTGACACACTAACATCGGTTACAAGAAATCGCCTTGCCTATTAATATTATAGATACCAGCTGTACCCCGACGCGCTTAGCTGCACCCATCGTTACGAAATAGAAAACGGAATACATTTTGTAGAAAACTATTTTATTTATATTTAGCGATTTTTTATTTTGTCAATTTTTGTTTTTGTGATTTTAGATTTGGCGATTTTTGATTTTGGCGATTATTGTTTTTTGCAATTTTTGATTTGGCGATTTCCGTTTTTTGCGAATTTTGTTATTCGCGATTTTCGGTTTTGGCAATTTTTGATTTAGCCGATTTTGGATTTTGGCGATTATTGCTATTCACTATTTTCGGTTTTGATGATTTTGGACTTTGGCGATTTTTGTTTTTTTGCTATTTTTAATTTTTACGATTTTTGATTTTTGGCGATTTTTGATTTTAGCGATTTTCTTTAACCGCGATTTTCGGTTTTGGCGTTTTTAATTTTGCGATTTCGCCCATGACTTAATGTACTTGTCAAAAGTTTCAAGACGGTCATTTTCATAGTACTACATATTTTTTGATATAGGAGGTGCCATACCCATTGGTCTAAACCCCATAATTTTTTGGGCAACCAATAACTCCTGAACTCATGCAAAGTCCCAAGGCGTTTTCTCTTTATATTATATTAAATATTTACTAGGTTTGGGGGTGACACGCCCATTGGTCCTATTTCGCCCATTTTTTTCCGACTATTCACATTAATAATTTATGAATTTAGACAAAGCTCCAAGGCTTTCACTATTACAGTACTCCACAAGTACTTCGTATGAGGGGTGCCATGCCCACTGATCTGATCCCGCCCATTTCTTTTTCGAGTAGTACCATTGATAACTTATGAAGTACATAAAGTCCCAAGGGTTTTACTATTATATTACTCTATTTATATGATATTAAATATTTACTTTGTATGTTGGATTCGAACCAGCCCATTTTTCCGCATGTGCCTTGATTTTAAACCAGATGCGATTCCCACACACTGGACGAAAGTTAACATTAATTTGTTAAGTACTGATCACGAATACCTATATATAATATTTTCCGCCATTTGGGCTGGCCACCAAGCTTAGCTAGCATAGACCAAAGCTTATTGGCACACCCTCGATGGTTAACTTGCGCCAGATATATTAAATCAACTAGCGCTATTCATTATGAAATTGTACGCACCAATATGGTTTAACGTGAAGTCAAGGCCTACTTGTTCATGTTTTCAACATGGTTAAAAGAAGTTTATATTTGAGAGATGTCCTTAAAGGTGTTGTTTTAAAAAATATACAAAGGAATTCATATTTCGTACGCCCAGAAATCATGTTGTTGGCTATGCCAGAAGATGATGCGTCACAAATAAGGTAATTTGCTATTTGAAGAGTGTTAGAATTCAGAAAAGGAGCTACCACAGATTAACTTTGCGAGTTCTGTCTTCCAGAGCATCAAATAATTGCGACAAATTACTATGATTTGACAGATTGGGCGAAAGGAAAATAACGGAACCATTGGAGGAAAAATATTAAAACAGAAATTTTGAAGTTTATCTTTTCGGAAAATAACATCCTACAGCGTGAAAAGTTTCCTTGTCATACTCAAGTAGTACAAAAGATTGTCAAGCACGTCACTGAAGCTTCAATTTCTGTTTGTGGAGCAGAAGCAAGAAATGGTGTCATTCGCTCTAGCAAGTTAACATATAACATTGTTCGAAAGCAAATCTCAATTTTTCCAACAGTGAGACGCCTGATAATGGACAACAAAATAATGTTTTTTGTTTAATAATACTTATCTGTAATATTAATAGGCTAGACGATTTCCTGTGACCGATGTTTTGTTCTACCCTTTTATCCCGATTATGACCAAACGTATATTATTTGAAAGGTATTTCTTTTTCGCCGTTTTGCAGATTTACAGATTTTTAATTTTTTTTCTTTATTTTGAGTAAATTTCATTTAAAATTGCTACTAAGACATGCATAAAATTATACATATACTATGTGTGTTTTATTAAATTCGTTAATGTGTTTGTTAATGAGTTTGTTATCTTCATTCACAATAATAATAAACCATAAAAGTGTTGGTTTGTGGATTGGCTAAGTTGAGAAATAAAGCTACCTAGAAATTGCACTCGAATTTCGAGCGCTGGAATCTGCTAGTTTATATTTAATGTGTTTTATGTGCGTAAATAGAAGACTGAAACAATTTGAATTAACTTCATATAAAACTATTTTAAACCAACTTACTTTTATTGCAATAAATGGTCTATTTCCCAAAATTTACGTCCAGAAAAACAGACTAAGCAAAGATGCTAAGTAATTCAATGCAATAAAAGATGCGTTTAGGTGAAGTAGATGTGTGTACCGTAAGCAAAGAGTGAACTTAGGGTACAAACAGAAAGTAAAACAAAGAATTTTTCCAATATACTACCAGTCATGAACTCAACATCAGATAATGTTAATCTACCAAATCGTTTAGAACATCACCATCTCGTCTCTATATAGTAAAAAGTATTATATGTTATTTTGAAATTTGTTGTACATACATATATTAACTTAATTATTATAATATTACAAAAATAATTGGCATTCAATTTCTTTAAACCTAAACATCCATTTTCTTTTCCTTTTCTGCCTTTTCTTTGGCAAGATTTTCCTTAACTCTTTCCCTGGCCTTTTGCATATGTACTGCACAGTCTTAGTTTTCAAGGTCATTGCATCGCTGGCCGCTTTTCTGCGGGCCTGTTTCGATATACAGCGTTCACTGCAGCCAATAGCAACAAAGCGACCAATAAAACAACCACATATGCTGCAGTAATGATTTATATCATAACGACCTTCTGAAGTTTTGCTATAACGAAAGGAAAATTCAAGAAATTAATACAAGGAACTCACTGAGGTTGGAATAGATCTAAAAAAAAAAAGAAACAAATATTATCACTTACCACATATTTGTAGCTTTAAGGAATTTCTGCCAACATGTAACCACTTCCAAGCGTACAACACTTAATGATTCAGCTTCACACGACGGACAATTGATAAGAGTGGGCTGTTTATGTAGAAAGCCAATATTTGTCAATTCGATGGGCTTGAGTACGGGTTGTCCCGGTAATACGATTTCTATACAATTTTCATCTTCAATAGCGATCATTGCAAACGATAATACTGAATTGTTAAAATTTCAAATGAAACAAATTGTTTGTTTTATAGTTTCACATACTCAACCTCTGCGAATGAAGCAAATTATAGAACGAATATATTAAGAGAACTTTTTTTTACACAACGATCGTTTCTCTTGATTTATTTATTGTTGTTAATTTCTCTTAAACTATTTATAGAATATTTGGAGTAGTCAGTATCAAGAATGATAAAATACATATTAGGCCATGCGCATGTTTTCCCGTTATATGACGAGTAATTTTCATGTGTGGAAATTATAATTTCTTCCGAAAAATGTATGTTTTATGTGCTAGTTGGCAACCCTGTCAAAACATTAACACGAAGTGCACAGTGGGTAAATGGAAGCAAAGCAATAGTAAAAAACAACTAGCCGACCTAAGTGAATGTGTGCTAATTAAGCCATCAACTTCATTAATGGAAACGCTGAAATCGTGTGATGCAATATTTTTGAAAATTATACATCGAAAAATTATTATGTATAAGCGGATATTTGCAAAACCATTTGTTGGAAGCAAATGACATTGAAGGAAATGAATAAGTGAAAAAAATTTTTTTTTTTGAATGTAGAATGTACTTTAGAATAAGGTTCCGAATTGCCGAAATTGCTCAAAATATCAATAGCCGAAAGCGGAAATTTAATAATTTAACAACGTAGTATACAAACATTTAGTAAACTTAATCTAAAGTATAGAACAATGGCTTAAATATGTGTTCAAATATTGTTAGGCCATTTTGATTTAGTGAATATAAAATAAACTTACAAATTTACAAACATAATTTTTTTTTTTGCTAACAAATAATTTGAGGAGAAAAATAGTAAATGGTCCACATAAGCATAAAAGGTTTAGGGCTGGAAATTATTATCCAATAGGAACACTGTTTGCGTGACGTAAGAGCGCCTAAATTTTGTCTGTGTGATGGCGTAATCTTTATTTTATCATTCTTGGTCAGTGTTACCCAAGATCAATCACACATAAGAGCAATCAAAATTACACTTGAAAGTTTAAATTAGTCTTGTAATTTGTATTTCACTCAAAATATACATTTTAATCTATAATATTAATAGGCTAGGCGATTTCTTGTGACTGATGTTTTGTCCTAACGTTTTATCCCGATTTTGACCAAACGTATATTATTTGGAAGGTATTTCTTTTTAGCCGATTTGCAGATATACAGATTTTTAAATTTATTTCCTTTATTTTGAGTAAATTGCATTTAATGTTGCTACTAACGCATACATAAAGTTATACAATGCTATGTGTGTGTTTATTAAATTTGATAATGTGTTTGTAATAAAAATGAGTTAGTTTTTTTTTTTTTTTTGTTGATTTGTGAATTGGCTATAATTGCTTAGCATACCTTTAGGGTCTTTATTTAATGAAAAAATAAAATTTCCTAGAATTTGCGCTCGAATTTCGAGGGCTGGAATCTGCTAGTTTAAATAAATAGTTTGGACAATTTTTTGTTAATTTTCCATAAAAAAAGTCTTTAGAATTCAAAACCTTAAGCCAAGAAAAAACTTTCTCACAACAAGAAAAATCCTTATGCCTTTAGAATTTGAAAGAGTTAAGAATGGCCCGCTCAAAATCTGACAACATTCAAAACGTGTTACAGCGCCTCTGGTGTATCAAATTTTTAACTCTTTAGATATGTTATTGATCAGGCATATACCGTTACTTTTAACACGTTTCAAGTTTGTCAACTTAGTTTTATTTTGTACAGACGCCATGGAACAAAATCTACAATTTATTTATTTATTCATCTACAGAATATTTATTCTTACAGACTACTTCAATCTAATAATATATTTAGTTATAAAACTTTAATAAATTTAACTTAAATTTTTCTTTAGTTACTTGGAAATCTATGATCGACGATCACTTACAGATTGAAATCCTAAAAGTTTCCTTCTTACTTCATACGTAGGCAACTCATAATGCCAAGAATATTTTAAAATGCTCTTTTGCACACCTCCAATACGGTTTGAAGCCGTAATGTAATAAGGGCTCCAAATAATTGAAAAATATTCAAGTTTAGTAGGAACCAATGACGTAAATAAGGATTTAAATGTAAAAGAATCTCGAAAATCCTTCGAATTTCTATTTATGAAGCCAAGCATGCTATAAGCTATAGAAACAATAAAGTCAGTATGACTAAAACAAGTTAAATTTACATCAAATATAACACCCAAATCTTTTACCTCAATTTCACGACTAAGATTTTTACCTCCAATACTATAATTAAATTAAATAAATAAAATGGGATGAGAACAGCGAGTGTAAGAAACAACACAACACATTAACTGTGAGCTCATTTTCACTACACCAGTTCGATAATTTAATTAAGTCGTTGTGCAATTTCATGGAATCAACCACATTTGATATTCTAGCAAATAGTTTCATATCATCCGCAAATAACAAGCATTTTGAAAATTTTAAAACAGATGGAAGATCATTAACAAAGAGCACAAATAGCAGCGGTCCAATGTGTGTGCCCTGCGGAATACCAGAGTAAGCACTAATCTGAAGTTTCGAATAATAATTACCAAAAGAGACTTTCAGTTTTCTTTGAATTAAAAAGTTTTAAAAAAAATAATTGTAGATTATGAGGCAATCCAAACGCAGAAATTTTCTTTAATAATATATTATAACTTACTGTATCAAAAGCTTTCCCAAATCTGTATAAACAGTATCTAATTGAGATCTGTGTTACATGGCATTTAATATGTTATGGGTGACCAAAGTTAAATTCGTAGTGGTAGATGTTCCAGGCATAAAACCATGTTGACAGGGTGAAATCCTTAACATAGCTGAAAAGTTTTTCTTTGATAATTGAGTCAAAAATTTTGGCTAATGTACATTGTTTTACAATTGGTCTATAGTTTGTAACTTGGCTGCAATCACCCGATTTAAATATAGGAGTAACTGAACAGTATTTCCAACTATCCAAAAATTTACCTTGTTTAATGCAAGTATTAAAAAGAATTGAGATGGCTTCAGCAATATTTTGTGAACATTTTTTGAAAAATATTGATGGATATGACCTACTACGATTTTTTAAGGAATTTATGGCAATCAAAACATCTTCTATACTAATATCGAAATTAACAGTGCTTTGAAACATTACAGAGCTAAAGCAACTATAAATAGAAAAGCAAAAACAAGTGAAAAAACATGGAAATGTCGCCCCTAAGTTAAGTATACCAAAATGGATAAATATGGAAAAAAAAATTATGATATGGCAAGCTTTATGCAATTGTGGCTTGAAGACTTCTGCATTAAACATCACAGAAATTCGGTAAAACAAGACTAGACTTAGAAATCATAACTATAAGAGGCTGTTTCCAGTGTAATAAATGAACATTTTCAAAATTGCTAACTAATAATGAGAGTAATAATATGTGAGCACTCAAAAGTTTTTTAACTCAGGGCACTTTCCACATACATATATATTGTACGCAATATAATATACATATTTTCTTTGTTGTAAATATATAATTTTCTTAATATTGTAGGAGTGTGAGTTTGCTATCCGTATTAGTATTTCCAAATAATTTAGAAAAAATAAATTTTTATTGTCCAACCATTTTTTTTTATACGGAAAATACAGCAACTCCATAAATACTCGTTACATATCAAATGAGAAACAAAATGCATGCGAAATTATACGCGTTATAGGGACCCGTATATTGATTCGAAAACAAAACTGAAACTAGAAAGAGATGAAATAGATAAGAGATTACATCAACAAAAATTAAAAACTCGAAAGGAGAGTGGTGCTTATTCTGTACGGTACATATCGGTAAAATTACTTAACATTAAACCCCTGTGGTCGGGGTATAATGAGTTTGTGCTGATGTTTGTAACTACCAAAAATATTTGACCTAGACTCCTCTTTTATTATTCCGATTAGAAGTCGAATTAGCGATATCCGTCCGTCCGTCCATCTGACTGTCCGTCTGTCCAACTGTGTGTCCATGCAAGCCTACAATAGGTTGAAAATTTTAATATATTCTTATTAAATTTGTAATATAAGCATTTATCAGCCAACGAACGAACGCTATTGAAATTGGTGAAAATCAATGCGTGTTCATACCAAGTCCCTCTATGGATGACCCACATGAGGAGATCGACTTATATTGCTATACGATCCAACTATAATATAGATCTCCCATTAATCAGTAGTCCACAAATATACCTTGTGGGACAATTCTTATTTATAGCCCCCATAAAAAGCTGCTTCCCAATTTTCACTTAAATCTATGGAAAAACAAAAAATTTTAATTGTATCTGTTGTTGCAAAAAATAAGTGACTTTAGAAAATATGGTCAGGATCAATGCATTTTTTGACCTAGTCCCAATAAAAATATAGCATGCGATATGACCTTTTTCATATCTGTAATCACAAAAATTAATAACAATGCCGCTCAATTTGGTTTATGCTTATTTTCTCTATCCAATTAGTTGGACCTAAGACCTCTTCACTAAACTCAGTGTATAGGGCACCATATAGTCGGTTCAGACCGACCAAAATTTGTATACCCTATACTACTAATTACCAAAAATATTTATCTTAGATCAATCTTTTATTATACCGATCGACTCATAATCACCTACGAAGTTGGTTTAGCGATGTGCGTCTGTCCGTCCGTCTGTGTGTCCATGTAAACTTTGTAATCAAACTACAGCTCGTGAATATGAATATATTTTGATGAAATTTAGTTCATAAACTTCTATCGGCGATAGAACGAACGCTATTGAAATTGGTGAAAATCGGTTCATGTTCGGACCTAGTCCCCATACAAATGACCCCTATGAGATGGACTTAACTTAACTAGACACCGACTATAATTTTTTTACTTGTTTATTTGATTTTTTTCAAACTATTAAACATTTTCCGTTTGTTTTTATTATTTAGCTATATCTTAACAATTCAAGAAAAAATTATAACATTTTCTAATTTTCTTTGACAAAATTTACAATAATTCCAAATTTGATATTATAAAAAATAGAGCGATCAATTACGTCTTGTCAGGTTAAATGGTTATATTGAAAATTTTCCCATATTCATCGTGAACTCAACTACTTACCCTTTAAGTCATTCATATTCACATTCGTATAAAACCTACACAAACCAATTCAATATCGGCATTGTGTTACGTCCATGGATTTCGATCAGTGTAATACAACTAACACATGCTGATAAACGCTACTACTTACTCATTTCTCTCGATGCCCAGCACGGTTCTTGACTTGTAGTTGAAAAACTTAGCAAACAAAGATCAAGATAAGGAAATAATATAAAATTTCATAAAAAAAAGTTTGCCCTGTGGACCTAGTATATTCACCATGACCTAGAGTTTCTCACCCCCAAACAATGACCACGAAAATGTTTCGCAGTGTAATGAATAAATGTAGTAAAATTTCTGACAAAGTTTTGAAGGAATAAAAACTCAATTTTATACATATATTTAAAAAAATAACTATGTGTGTCCGATCACAGGGAAGATGTGAGAACATCTAGTTAATTAAAGATTTTTTAAGTTGGAAGTACTTAAGCTTTCAGTATATTTTTTTTCAATTTCGAGTTTTCATACATTTAGCTTAGTTTAATTAGCTGTTATACTTCTATATTCTTATATTTGTGATTGTGTTATACTTTTTGGTTTTTGAATTAGCTTTCATATATACATTTCGATATTGTTATATTTGTAATGGTGTTACACTTGTGGGGTTGTTGAATTATATTTTATACCTTTATATTGTGAAATTTTTACCGTTGTTATACCTGAGGGTTGTTGAATTAGCTGCAATAATCTTTGAACCAATACTCTGTTTGTGGTTGTATTGTCAAATTGATTTTTATACCACTGAGCGTACATATACATATATGTTTACACATCAAAAAAAGTTATATTAAGCTATGGACAGTGTTAATATAAGAAAAATGTATGCGTTTTCTCTGCGGGTTGTGTTAAACATTTGCTTTGCGAAATATGGAGTACAATAGAAATTTTTAAGAATACCTACTTTTATTTAAGTAACTACGCATCAGTTAACAATATCTGTCATAATGAATAGTAGAATAGCTCTAGTTTTCTATTATATCTATCCTGTATAGCAGCAGTACTTTGGAACTCTTCATCTATACAGAAACGCCATTTATCATGAACATAGGGGCGCATGATGGTTCCAAAAACTTTTTCATAGTCCGCTGTCTTTGTGATCTCTGTATCGGGGAGCATTCGTCGATAGACAGCTGGTTTAGCCTGATTTTATGTGACTTACTGCCTAAAGCGAGATATTCAAAATTTCAGTGCATCCTATCACCCTTAAGATTATAAAAATCGCTGCGTTTTAAATTCTGACCTATTTGCAGCATGACTCTCATGGTGAAGCCTCTCAAAACAACTGGATTTTGTTGGGCTTTGGTACAGAGCGCACTACTGCTAGTTTTACTAATTCGCAAGAACGGCAAAGTATTTTGCATCCAGAATAGTGTTTTGTCGCAGTGGTACACGGATTTGTTTATGCATATTTCATTCGTTGTCGGCTTCCTTCATCTTATGTTATTTACCTGCTGAACTTCGCCATCTTCGAACGACTATGTGATTCATGACACATTCATTCATAAACTTGGGAGTTCACTTCGATAAAAGACTACGTTTTAATTCTCATGTAATAATGACTCTTAATAAGGCAAATGGTGTTTTATGTTTTATATAAGATTGGGCCAATAAATTTTAATTTTTCATATGTATCAAAAAATCTATTCACGTCTTTTCCAGGCCGATACTTGAACATGTTCAGTAATCTGGAATTCAGATTACAATGTCTTCATCAACAAACTTGAATCAGTTCAGAAACAATTCTCACTATTTTGTCTTCGCTATCTTCGGTGGAATGCCGAATTGAGTCTCCCACCTCATCGTAGCCGTTTGGCTCTGACAAAACTTCCAACTTTGGAAATTAGAAGGTTCATTTTTTATACCCTATACCACTATGTGGTTTAGGTATAATGACTTTGTGCTGCTGTTTGTAACAACCAAAAATATTTAACCTACACCCATCTTTAGTTATACCGATCGAATCAGAATCATTATCTGATTCGATTTAACGATGTCCGTCCGTCCGTCCGTCTGTGTGTCCATGTAAAGCTTGTAATCAAACTGCAGGTCGCAAATATGAATGTATTTTGACGAAATTTGGTATTTGATCTTTTATCGGCCATAGGATGAACGCTATTGAAATTGGTGAGAATCGGTCCATGTTCAGACCTAGCCCCCCATACAAATGACCCCTATGAAATCGACTTAAATTGCCATAAGATCCAAATTATCATATAAATCTTAGTCAAATTGGGTTTGTATGTGTTTATTACATCCATTAATCAGTAGTCCAAACTGAATCCCTGTGGGACAACTCTTAGTCATAGCTGGTTCCCGATCTTCACTTAAATCTATCAAAAAACAAAAATATTCCACTGATTCTTCTCAAATTTTGTTTGTATATATTTTTGCAAAATACAAGAGAACTTACCAAACATGGTCAGGATCGGCCCATTTTTGGGCCTAGTCCCCATATAGATATAGCATCTGATATGAACCTTTTCATATCTGCAGCCAAAAAAAATAATAAAAATCCCACTCAAATTTGGTTTATGCTTATTTTTTTATATCCAGTTAGTTGGGCCTGAGAGATAGGGTCTCTAAACGCATGGTATAGGGTATAGGTATAATTTTCTTACTCGTTTTTAATATAACGTTGTTCCTCAACTTTGTTCATGTTAAAATTGATTCTGAATGCCTTCTTGAAAAAATATGTATAAATGTTTCTAACAGACAACAGGTTCATAACTGAATTTCCACAGATCAAATTTTATCACATTCGATCCGCTTCGAAGAATTTTCTCCAAACTGAACGACAGTATGCTTTAATTAATGATTTATCCGATGCTGTTGATGTTAATAAAACTCAAACGATTATGTTTGTAACTGTATTAAAAGTCTGTATTATTTTTGTAAAATATTTGAATTTTTTGCTCGGCTATTGCTATATTGTAGATGAATTAAATAAATAAATAATAAATTGTTGAACAACATTTTAAAAATACTGAAACTATAGCGGCTACATTTAGAAAATCTCGTACAAAATATGTTCGGAATATTTTTCTGACTTCGTTAACTGTGAGGAGAGTAATTGAGAAATTCAGGCAGACTGGATCAATTGATGATGCTATATACACTAGTCGTCCAAAAACAACCCGTTAAAATTGCAATATTGAATCAGTGTGTAACAGTGTTGGATAAAGTCGAGGACATTAATTCGGAGTTCTGTAGAAGGATTGCATATTTCACGAAGTTTTCAACAGCGTATAATTACTGAATATTTGAGTCTCCAAGGCTATAAAGTTCAACTAATACAAGAACTGAAATCCAACTACCATGCGCAGCGCAGAGTGTACATTGAATGGATTATTGAAGATCAACAAGAGGATGCTGAGAAAGCACATTTCACCTTGATGGCTTCATTAATATTCAAAATTTCTGCATTTGGGTTTTAAGAACAAACTTCTTCCTAAATTGGATGATACTGATGTGGACAATATGTGGATTCAACAAGACGGTGTCACATACCTACAGCCCGAGAAACGGTCCAATTACTGCATAAGATATTTTCTGGTAGCATACTTGGCCCCCTAGATCGTGTGGAGATATTTGAAGTGAAAGGTTTATGCTAACAAGCCGCCAGCCATCTATGCTTTGAGGGAGGAAATTCAACGCTGCATCAATGAAATTCAGCCACATTTATGTAAAATTGTCAAAGAAAATTTCGACAAAAGTAAAACTGTCCAATCCATGTGCTCGTTGTGTTGTACCATACATTACCCTATCCTGTGTACTTTATTATTCAACAAAAAAAGTACAATGTAAAGAAGAAATTGTGTCTTCTGTTAAATTAAAATATTGCGCGAATCTTTAGACACGCTTTACTACGGCAACAGTTTGTAGAGGCAACTTCCGGCTTATATCATAACTTGTATGGAAAGTTTAAAAAAATTAGTTCTTCGTTCTCTCTCAAAATGGTTATTGTAACATAGCGCGATTTATTTTGAGGCACAAATAAACCAGAGAGAATGTATATTTCCATTTTCCTCACTAATAGGTAATTTTGTTATGTATACAAATACTAAGTTTTCGAAACCGCTTTCAAAATTATCGAACCTCCAAAATATTTGTATTCCAAGCTGAATAAACATTGTTGGTGCATCTATCGTGAAACAACATGTGAATATATACACATATCTTCCATAACTTTTCATCTTAACTGGTAAACGTATTTAATTTGTGTATCAAATAGTTTTGTTTTTTTTTTTGTTATTTGTTCTTTTAAACACTACTGCTGCTTCAAAATTTTAAAATACTGTAAAAAGGAATTAGGAGCAAGAATTCTAAAAACCGAGTACGCACTTCTACCCTTTATGATATCTTGTTTAGCGCGCATAAAATTTCGTTCATTGCTATCGTGTAGTCAAATGAAAATAAATTTTTTTAACTCAGATTTTGAAATTCCTAAAGTGAAGTAGAATATTTTATACAATCTTATCACAGACTTTTTTCATAAAAATTTACATAAATCTACATTATAAAAAATACTTGTTAAAGTAAAAATAATTATTATATAAAAATATTTGTATAAAGGGATTAATTACTGTTTTAAAAACAATTGAATCTGAATCATAACATAGCTTGCCAAATGTTTTCCATAACTGCTTTCCATGTATATTTCATTCATTCTATTTGTAATCTAAATATAATTATTCTATTGTTAACGACTGGAATTGTTTATGTGGACTTGTATAAATATTTTTTAATGTTCGTAATTTACACTATAAATGACCTCACCAATTGTTAATGAAATTTTTATTTTAAATTTCTCAACACCCCCCGTTGATTATGTTAGCTAAGTAATTGAATTTTTAATTTTTTTTTTGTTTTATATTTTATCCGACAACATGATCTTCTCTGAACTCATAATTAAATTTTGTTTTAATTTTTTGCATGTCAGTGTTTTTGATATGGCAGCATATAAATCGTTGAAAAAAAATTAAGAGAGATAAATATAAATATTTAAATCAGTTCATTGTAAATTTAAGAGTTTATTTTTAATGAAAATTTAAGAGTTTATTTTTAATGTATCTTACTTTTTGTATGGAAATGTGTTTAATTTATAAGTTATAAGTGGATTTTCTGCAGATATTCGACTATTTATTGCCAAAAAATTTTAACTAAATAATGAGAGTTATTTGATTTTATTCGTAAAAATTTTTGTATGGAAAATAGTTCAGTTAATTTTCTGTAGGTAAAGGGATTTAAATTGATTGATATTTTCTAAAATTCAATTGGTATTTTCTGAAATATATTTAATACCTATTGAAACACGTTTAAAAATTTTTAAAATATATGTATTATTTTCTGACATACATTTGGCGTTTTCTGAAATACATGTGATGTTTTCTGAAATATATTTGATACTTTCTGAAATACACTTGATGTTTTCTGAAATACAATTGATGTTTTCTGAAATACAATTGATATTTTCTGAAATGCAATTAATATTTTCTGAAATAGAAGTGATAATTTCTGAAAATCAATTGATATTTTCTGAAATACAATTGGAAAAGCTATATTAATCCTCATATGCCACTTCCACGAGGGTACAACACCAACTTGATACATCAAAAACAAATATAGCCAATTCTTCCTTCGCAGGTAATTCGATGCTGTGCATTTTTTTTAGAAGGATCGGTCCAAAGATGTATACAAGCAACACCCTTTCAATATTATATACACTAGACTCTCAGAAATTATAACTAGAAATTAGAAAGCAACATATAAATGCTTTGAATTTTGAACCAGTGCTTAACTTTATGGGAATTTTTATACCCTTTACCACTTTGTAGTCAGTGTGTGTCATAACAGTTAGTTCGAAGCAAAAGTGGAACTGTATTAAATAAGGAAAATCTTTTTCCAACGGTTAAACATGTTAAAGATGGCATATTAGTTTTGGATTGTAAGGCAGGCAACGGGGTTAGTAAGCTTGTATTATTTAGTGGATCAAATTGTATACATAAATATTTTAAAACAATATTGAAACCGAAGCACACATCAACTGGACTTTGGACAAAATGATTCATTCCAACAGAATAATTATCCAAAATATACGGTGCATAATGTCAAGCTGTGGTGTGCTCTACAGTAATAAAAATCAATTGAATTACGTGATTTTAATGCTGTAGATAAAATGTGGAATTTTCTGGAGCATAAAATCTGTCAGCATAAAATAACTTTACACGATATGTTAAAAAGCGTCATTTTCGATGAGTGGGGTAAAATACATAAGTAAAGATGATACTTTAAAATTGATTAAGTCGATGCCAAATAGGCATAAATCGGTTACAACGTAACCGAAATAAAAATTCGCAATTTTTCTCAAAACCGCATCGTAGATAAAATTTTGGAAAAATTTAAAGTTTTCTATTTGGGTTTTTTATGGATTTAAAAAGCAAAAATTATAAATTTATTGAAAAAGTAAACTTTTTTTTTAAATGCACTTTTTTAAAAAACGTCCCCTTTTTTAAAATAGTATTCGTTTGAAAAAATACCGACTTTAAAAATTACTCCTTGTTACCTTTTTTGAAAAGTACCCTTTTTTAAAAAGTATACTGTTTTTAAAGTACGCTTTTTTAAAAAAATTACCCTTTTTATATAGTAATTTAATTTTTAATATGTAAACATCTATACGCGCATGGGGAAAAATTTCTAACATTTGAGCGTAAGAAAAAATCAGCGTAAAATGTGAGCGTAAGAAAAAATCGGTGTGACTTGTGATTGTATTGGTGAAAAAATTATGATATGTAATAACCTGTTTGAAAATGCAAATTGAAAAATAAAAAAAGAAAAATGAAAAATAAGAAATGAAAAATAAAAAATGAAAAATGAAATATAAGAAATGTAAAAGGAAAAATTAGAAATGAAAAAAGAAAAATAAAAAATAAAGATTGAGAAATAAAAATAAAAAATAAAGAATGAGAAATAAAAAATAAAAAATAAAAATTAAAAATTAAAAATTAAAAATTAAGAATTAAAAATTAAAAATTAAAAATTAAAAATTAAAAATTAAAAATTAAAAATTAAAAATTAAAAATTAAAAATTAAAAATTAAAAATTAAAAATTAAAAATTAAAAATTAAAAATTAAAAATTAAAAATTAAAAATTAAAAATTAAAAATTAAAAATTAAAAATTAAAAATTAAAAATTAAAAATGAAAAATGAGAAATACAAAATGAAAAATGGAAAATAAAAAATCAAAAATAAACAATGAAAAAAAAATTAAATATAAAAAATGAAAAATAAAAAATGGAAAACGAAAAATAAAAGATGCAAAATGAAAAATGAAAAATAAAAATGAAAAATAAAAATAAAAAAGAAAAAATGACTAATGAAAAATAAAAAATGGAAAATGAAAAATGAATGACGAAAAATTAAAAATGAAGAATATAAAATAAAACGAAAAATTTAAAATTAACCGGGAGAAATAATAAATAATAATAATTATTTTTATATTAGCAGAGCTCCTGCAGTTGATTGCTATAAGTGGTACATACATAGATGACGTTTTCTGTTTAATTTTAAAAAAGAGCCATAAAAAAACTTTAATTACTAGATGTTTACACATCTCCCCTGTGATCGGACTCACATGATTTTTTTTACCTTGTTTTAAAGTACCCTTTTTTAAAAAATTTAATTGTTTATAAATGCAGTTATAGATGCACCATTTTTTAAAACTTTACCCCTTTTTATACCCTCCACTCCAGTGTGCAGAGGGTATATATAAGTTTGTCATTCCGTTTGTAATAATTAGAAAAAAAATTCTGGACCCCATAAAATATATATATTTGTGATCCTTATAACAAGCGAAGTTGATGTAGCGATGTCCGTCTGTCCGTCTGTCCGTCTGTCCGGCTGTCCGTCTGTCCGTCTGTCCGTCTGTGGAAATCACGATGACGGCTTCAATCGGATAGCTAGGGTGCTCCTTGGTATAAAAAATGATTCACTAACATCCTGAGAAGTTTGCTATTCAAAATCGTCCAAATCGGTTAATCTGGTCCCAAGAATTGAGCGAAGAATTAAAAAGTCATGAGAAAATATGATTTGAATATGTGTTCTTGTGATAACGCCCTCAATAGGGCAGATAGGGCGCTTGTTTTTAGTGAGAATGATTCACTAACATCTTGAGAAGGTTCCTGTTTTTAAATCATGACAATAGGTTTCATAGGTGCCGAGAAATCACTGAAAAGGTAAAAAAAATATGACGTTTTCCTATATTGTTTTCCTAAATTTTGTATTTTGTCATAGCTGTGCATGTTGTTTTTGTGGTCGTTGTGTTAATAAGATAAAAATTCATCAATATCAATATTTTTTGGTGTAATATTTAAGTTAATTAATTAATAAAAGAAACTATATAAACTATATTCTGCGATTTTTATAACATCACAAAATGTTACAAATTGATACATACTACTGTTGCCAATATCAAAATACTATAAATAATATTCATATATTCTGTATATGTATATCCATAATAAGCGCATATTAAAATAAATCGGTATTTTATTTTATTTTTACAAAATTCTGAAATTTTTAGAGTTGAAAAAATAGTATGGTTTTAAGAGTTGTATTTTTAGTACATGTATAAACCCTGCATACTTGCTTTCAAAAGTAGTAGGTAGGTAGGTAAGCCATAAAATATTTATTTACCCTGTAAAAAAAATTGTTTAGAAAAATACTATTTTTTGTCAGATGTTATAATTACAATAAATTTTTAAACTTTGTTATTTAATGTCGGAACGGAGGCAAACGCCATTTCCAAAATTTTGTTTCAACAGTTATCCACATTAAGAATAACCGCGGAGCTCAGCTCAATCAATGTGCAATGATCGAGCCTTGCCCTGGGAAACATGCGTTTATGCCTTTCTTAACACAAACGCCATTCCCAACTACCAAAAATTTTTGACACGAGCTATTCACATTATGAATAGCCGCGGAGCTCAACTCAATCATAGTGCAATGATGAAGCTTCGCCCTGGGAAACATATATTCATGCTTTTCTTAGCACAAACCGAACTTCTTATGGCACATTAAAAATAAACTAATTGAGAAGTACAATTCATCATTACGGTGTATTATAATACTATTTTCTTATATTACTAGTAGCTAGTAAACAAAGTGACCGTGTCATTGTGAACGAAATAGAATTGAAATTGTATGCAGATTTGTTTTACTTAAAAAACCTGTTTCTACAGATAGTGAATAAAATCCCAGTAAGCATTTTATGCAATAAATGATCATGTAGAGTCTTTTTGACTCATATGTGCTATTAAAACAGTTATAAATGCGCCCTTTTGCTGATCACAAAATATTCTTTTGTTGGGATTAAATATTACCTTACCCGCTCTTGAGAGTCCTTTTTATCCGCTTTTCTAATTAGTTCCGACTCATTTTTGAGTCTTATTTAATGTAATTTTTCTCTAAATCACTTTCTAAGAGAAAGCAAAAATCATTATCTAGTCTTTGTCTAATAGCGCATGTGATTAAGCAGTTTTTAATCATCAAAAGTGCTCGAAGAAGACACATTAAGGTAATTTTTGTTAAAACAATCTTCGAAATGATGACTGGGATATCGTATATTTTTGTTAACACACAAACATATGCATAGCAGCACGAGTAAACCGAACTCAAATTGGCTTCTTATATGTATACAGCCGAACAAAAATGAAAATACTCACCAAAGAGTAAAGTAAGCAACAATTTCATTCAGTCTTATGGAAGCTTTTGAACAAAGCAAGTCTATGTCGCGTTGTCTTGTGAATTTTTACATTGTTTTTTAATAGGTACTAGTGATGCCAGGAGATTTTTTCAGAAATCTCTACGCTTATAAAAAAAATTCCCTTTTTTTCCTACACTACTTTTTTTAAAATTTATTTTTAATTTGTACATTTTGAATTTCAATTATGTAAAAATAAAAAATATAAAAAATAAGATAAAAATATCATGAGAATTACATAAGAATAATATAAAAAACATACAGATATTATAAAGAAAATATTTTTGCAATTCTGTTTAATTCATCTTTTTGATATGGTTAGATGTGCATTTAAAATTTACACAATTAAAGGTGTGTATTTTCCATATGTAAATTCAGTTTTACGATCCATACGTAATTCGGCGTGTGTGTCAAAATTGGCGTTTTACATACAATTCATCATTTTTGCGATCAAACGTACATATGTATTTCCGTATGACATAACCTCTAAATGTAAACAACAGCTGATTTAATTTGTGAATTTACAAAAAGTTATTGTTAAAAATAAAGTAATATATTTTTTAATTGTTAATTAATATTAAACTATTTATTTTTCTTTCAATATTTATCTTTATAATTTACTCTGTTTTTCTTTCGCCACAAGCAGTATTGTATTTTAATATGGTTGTCATGCCAAAATAGAACCTGCTCTAATTGAAAAATTTACATATGTTTTGCCAAATGTGTTGTACATAAACAGTTTTTGAAAGGGTGCACACTATGTGTACAAATTGCACGTGCTAAAACAATAAGAAAAACACAAGCAAAACACATAGTGTGAACGCAGCTTAATTAAAATGGCTTGCAAATGAGATGTTACAACTCAAACAGAATATTTGTTCTTGGTTTTCAGTGTTGCCGTTTTAGCTTTTTAGTTGCTAGATTTAGCAACTTTTTTTGTCGTTTAGCATCCAAAATTTATCAAAAGATGCTAGATGCTAACTTAGAATCTTTTATTAATAAAAAGTTGCTTTTAGCATCTTTTTTTGATATTGTTTTTTCATAATTTTTGAATATATAATTTTAATGGTATTGATATGTTTTTATTTCTCAAAGTGTAGTACAGCAATTTTGTGTACTACTCCTTTTACCACACTGCTCGTTTCTTTCAACAAATATAACAAAACATTTTGAAATAGAAGAATGTAAACACCAACAACAGTTTTTAATGAATTTGAAAGTCGATTGCCAAAAAATATTATTGTATTAAAAAAATGCCAAAATTTTCAATACAAAACACATTAAATCGGGTAAAAGAACAGATAACCAATATATTAGAAGAGTTTAAATTTATATCATCTGAAACAGAAAAAATTCAAATCCAATGGAGTTATATCAAAGAACAAAACTGGGATACAACACTGAATACAACCTCTTTATGGATTGAAAAATTCTATTGGCGAAAATCCATTTTACGAGTTATCAATATTTGTATTGTCTATATTAGTTTTGTCTTTCTCAAAAGCCGAAGTTGAACATTTGTTTAGTTTAATGGCTTTAGTTAAAAGCAAACTTCGAACAGAATAAAATCCGAGTTGTTATGTTCTGTAATACGTATAAAAGAAGGATTGAAATTGAAAAATCGGTGCTGTCACACTTACAATATACCGATGTCGTTGATAAGAGTCGATCGTCAGAAAAATATCGGAGCCAAGAAGAACTTGAAGATGAAGACATCACAGAAATGTTAGATTCCATAAACCAATTATTCTAATATAATCGTATCTTTTGATAATGTAATTTCTGTTATATTTTAAATAAAAAAAAAATCCCTCTAAAATTAATAATATTTAATTTAAGTTTAAAATAAACTCAATTTGATGTTAATAAAAATTTCAGATGAAATCCAAAATAATTTTAATTAAAATTTAAAAAATATAAATCGAAACATATGTTTTATATTAATTTTTCGATTTAAAAACCAAAGAATTTATTAATAAGTATATAATTTTTCAGTATAAAGGTAATGAAATTTGAAAAAAGAATTTAGCATCCAGTACGTTTAAGCATCTTTTTTTTGCAATTTAGCATCTTTACAATTTCAAATTATGGCAATACTGTTGGTTTTAAAAGATTTTTTATAGCAGTGGTTATAAGCATGTATACTTAGATCTGATTTATGTTCTGTATTTCTTTGATATGTTTTCAGCATCATCGAAAAACGAATCGGACATTTTTCTAAAATTAATTATGTTTCTAAAATTAATTATGTTCAAATTTATAATATTTTAATGTAATGCACAAAAAAGTGTTTTTTTTATACTTGTCATTGTTATTAAAGAATCCACATATTTACTTCCTTCATATTATAGAGTTATTACCAGACTTAAAAAGACTTTAAAGTTTAAAATTGAAAAAAATTATGCGATATTTAACAAATACAATCAAAATAGTTTTGACTGAAATTTTTGGCAGTTTTAGTTTTGTCTTGTATCAGTAAAATGTTCAGATATTAACTAAAAAAAAACAGTTTGTTAAATATTTTCATCTTAATTATCTTAATTAATTTAAAGACACAAAGATAGATTTAATACAATAAAAAGAAGTAAGAGTTGAAAGTTGATCTTTGCGGACTCACAAATGTGCCCTATACTAATAGGTCTGGAAAATTGAAAAGGTTTGTAAAAAATAAAATGCACCTTTATATTAAAAAATTTAAATTAAAAAGAAAATTACAAAATAAACCATTTACCTGGTTAAACTTAATATTGTTTGTAATTATCTGGATCAGGTTAGTATTTAAAATGGGATAAATCGGGAGTCATTGTGCCAATTTATGACCTAATATATGTAGACACCTCTATAAAATGCTGAAAATTCAGAGCATTTGTTGTAATAATTCAGTAATAGGTTTATCAAAGTGTTTACATACTCAAATATTTTATATACATTTGTTACAAATAGTGCAAGAAGTCCAGATATTAATGTAAACGTAAAACCCAGGTGGAGGGTATCAAAGATTCGGCATAGCCGAATTTAACACTCTTACTTGTTAAATATATATTCATCTTAGCATGTTAAAAAGAAAACACGATCACAACTCTAACCGAACCACTCTAAATCACTTTTTAGTCGATTTAATTACATTCGCCCAGCCGTCTGTTAGTACACGTTAACCCGGTACGCAAACTAATGGTCTCAATTATACAAATATATATTTTGATGAAATTTTGCATGTACATTTTTATCGGGTACATTTTGTATCTGCCTAGAACGACTTTTATTTATTACCTGTTATCCTTAACTTAACATATTACTAGTTAATTCAGTTAAAACCACTTCAGCTAAAACCACTGCACACCACTCATCTAAATAAATTCAGGAGACCCTATAAACTATTTATATTATTGATTCTTATAAAATGAGAAGGCGATCATACTACTTAGACTTAAAATATTCGTCATAATCTGTACGTACGGAAATATAAAGATAATCCGATAAAATTTCATATAAAAAACTAAAATACTGAAAAATGTTTATACATGCATACACAAATTTGATTGCTTGTTTCTTTTATTTTATTTTTTTTTTTTTTGTACACGTTAACAACAACAAGCAAAACAAAATAATTGTGCATTCGGGCGGTCGATTTAAAAATCGACCAAATGACACTGAAAATCGTATTCTAGGGATCAAAATAAGAAACTTTGCCCGAGGAACCATACCTCTAAAAAGAATTCTGATGCCCCGAAAAGAAAAATCTATTATGGGAAGAAATTTAGACGTGGAATTTAATACCCCTGGAAACATGTGCTGTCATTATTTGAAATAAAGATTATCCAATAAAGTACTAGCCAAATTAACTGATAACAGAATTTTAATGTTTTTTTTTAAGGCAATAAAAGGCTTATTACTTTAACTAATGTGTGCTACTTAATTTGCGCAATATTATGGTTCCATTTGATAAATAATTCGTCGTGGTTAACAAAAATATAAAAGTGAAAAGAAACAAAAATTAAGTGTTTTCTTATTTTTTTTAAGAAAACTTGTCATTTAAAATGCCGCCAATATATTTCAACCTTATAAAGAAATAACATTAAAATGGATATACAAGTTTTTTGGATAGCATTTGAAGTATATGCTACAAATTTTTTTGTACCCCCCCACACTACTGTGCACAGGGTATATATAGCTATCGAAAAAAATTCCAGACACTCCAACCTTAAACCTTATAACAAGGGAAATTGCTTTAATGATGACCGTCTGTCAATCTGTTCGTCTGTTTGGGGAAAGCACGACATACCATCAATACCCCTTTTTAAAATAAGAAAAGTACCTTTCAAAAAGTACCTTTTTTTCAAAAAGTACCTTTTTTAAAAAAGTAAATTTTTCTTAAAAACACTTTTCTATTGAAAAAGTTCCCTTTTTGATGAAAACATCTTTTTTTAAAGAAATACCCTTTTTAGAAAAAGTCCCTTCTTTTAAAAAAAAGTACCTTATATTAAAAAGCACCTTTAAAAAAAGATGAATTGTGTCAATTAAGCTTTTTTAAATAAACACTTTTAAAAATAAGCAACACTAGTTTAAAAAGTCCCTTTTTTAAAGTACCTTTTTTCAAAGAGGACCTTTTTTAAAAAGTACCATTTTTTTCAAAAGTACCCTTTTTAGAAAATTACCTTTCTTTTTGAAAAAGCTGAATTTTTGATGAAAACAAATATTTTGAAAAAAGTTCCTTTTTCTATGAAAGTACCTTTTTTAAATAAGTTTTCTTTTTTCAAAAAGTTTAAAAAATAGTATCGTTATTGTAAAGGAGCACTTTTTTTAAAAAAAAAAAAGAGTACATATTTTTAAGTTACCTTTTTCAAATAAATACTTTTAAAATAAAAAAACTATTTTTAAAAGTGCCCTTTTTAAAATTCTAAAAAAAAGAATTTTTTTAAAAAGTACTTATTTACTTAAAAATAAATTTTTTTCAAAAATTAACTTTCTTAAAAAGTGCTTAATTCGAAAAGTACCTTTTCTTAAAAAAATGCCTTTGTTAAATACTTTTTTTAAAGTATCCCTTAAAAACGGTACTTTTAACCCTTTTTTAAAAAAGTAACTTTAAAAAAATTATTTTAAACAATTACCTTTCTTAAAAAATACGTTTTATTAAAAAAGTACTCTTTCTTTAAAAACTACCTTTAAATAAAAAAATAACTTTTCTTTTGTAATTTTTGATGTTGAAAATATTAGATTATTTTCCCGGTTTTTTAACTTTTATATAAATTGTTTTATATGTGACCTTCTCCGAGAAAAGGGACCTAGTATGTGAAAATTAAGTTTTGAGAAAAAAACGCATTTAAAGTTTCTACACCCTTTTAGGTACCAGAATCCACCGTTTTTGACACAACCCGTTTTTTGACACACTAGGTCCCTTTTCTCGGAGAAGGTCACATGTACATATAAAATTTAACTATCAATAATCTCTTATACTGATCGACGCTAAATCTCGTTTTAGTCGATTTAATGACGCGTCGTTTCTCCGGGTGTCCGTAAGTACATATAAACCTGGTACGCAAGTTATACAAATACATATTCAGATGAAATTTGGTATATAAGCTTTTATCTGGTATATTTTTCATTCTGTATGGGAGGACTTTAATTAATTACCCGATTTTTTTATACATATTACTAGCTAGCTTAGATAAAGATATACAAAAATTTGCTTTTTTTAATATTAATATCTGGAAATTTTTAACAAAGAATCATTTGAATTTCTTCTTTGAATTATCGTATGATTTCCAAGGTCTCACGACGTTCTTATATGCATCAAACTTTGGGTGTTATAACGCCGGGGGATTGCCGGCTTCATTAAATAATGATTTTCATTCGTGTTCTATAAAGTTCTTAGGGAACTTATAGGTTTTCTACTTTAGTGAGAAAAAATAATGACATTTTTCAGATAGTAATTAATTCTTTCTACAGAAGACACGATCATTGTTTTTTTTTATAACAAGAAATTAAAATAGAAACTGGCTAAATATAAAAACACTTAACGTACAAATTACTTGGTATTCGAATTTAAAGTTTCAGTACCAGCAACAGTTTTAAAGTGGTAGCCGTAAGCCGTACCCAAAAAAGAATCGAATTTTAAAGTTAAATATCGGCAATAGTATTCAGATGATAACCGATTCCAACATTGTTTATAAAAGTGAGTTTAAGAATACACGTATACGCTCCACCTGTATTATTATGACTCGGCTTAGCAGCACTGAACATTCCTATTTGTTAACATTGAACGGAATTTTTGGTCATTAAATAAACGTATTGTGCTATTTAAATACAGCATATTAGTTTTGTGTAAACTTCAAAGCTAGAACATAAATGATCATATTTATGTTTGAACATATGGTTCACATAAACATTCAGATAAACGGAAAAAAAAAGTTGTGTCTTGATCCAGTTTGTGAAATATATAAACATCAAATTTAGCTATACTCAGCAGAGTTTCTCTTAAATTTTTATATTACTCTCTTTAAAAGTTTTCTATTCTCATATTTTGTCAAGTTCTTTCGATCATTGACTATACTGTATATTTTATAGAAAAAGTGCTGAAAACCATATAGAATTTTTTTGTTCTAAAATTCAAACTTTAGTATAAATTTGTAATTTGCTGAAAATACCCACACAAACAATATTAACGAAAATAAAACAAGAAAACAGAAATAAAATATAATTATTCAAAACGAAAGTAATTTACGTGATTTATTGGCAGCTGTATAGAAAAGTGAAAACATGACCACAATGAGTGAACAAAAACCAGCCAACATTGAGGTGGTCATTGATAAAAAAGCACAAAAAGCTGGTGAAAAATTGCTCAGGTCTCAAAGGGAACAGGAAATCTATAATAATTTCGCCACACCCCTTATAGGAACATATTTAAACTTAACCGAAGAACCGACTCTAATAAAGTGTCCAAGTTGCGGCATAGAAGAACAAAGTCTTGTTGAGGATGAATTAAAATGGTGGGCAACAGAAATAAATATTTTTCTAGGATGTTTATTTGTGTAAGAAAATTTAAAAGAAAATACTAAATTATATTAATTTGTGATATTAATGTTTCTTTTTTTTTTGGTTTTTTTTTTTTTTTTTGTAATTAAAACAGAACTTTGTGCTGTTGTTGCTGCCTGGACTATACATTGCCATGTACAGCAAGTGATCGTAATCATTATTGTAAAAACTGTGGCTGCTATTATGGTCGGGCCATGAGAATTCCTCCATTAAAAAAAGTTCAAATGCGTAAACAATGATGTTAATAATGAATGTACTGAAAACATAAACAAATTATTTCGATTTTATCTTGTATTGATGTTTGTTAATAAATAATATTGACTTCGCTAAGGAAATATTTAGATGGATCCACAAGTATACAATGGTGTGTTTAACTAAAAAAAATTTTTTTTTAAATATTTATTTTTAACATATTTACTATTTGCCATTTTATTATGTTTTTGCTTTTGCCAAATAAATTCCTAAAGTGTTTTTCTTTTTTAGTTTAGTAGCTCAACACATTGAAACCTCTTGAAATAACAAAATAAATCTCTTAAATTTTTGTTGAAGCCAATTGTCTCTTGTTAATTAAAAAAAAAAAAATCTACATCAAACATAAAATTTGAAAAATTCTTTTATTTAGTATTTTCGTGAATGTTTATCTTAAAATACAACTCGCTTAAATTAAAATATTTTTTTTGTTTAAACAAAGTGAACCATTTTCGAATTGTTTTTATAAAAAGTAATTAAATTTAATTAATTTATTTATTTAATAATTTCACTGCATTTTCAATTAGTTCAAGGTTAACTCAACTGTATAATTTGTGTTTTAATATGGTTAACGAAACTCTTCCCCCACCGGTGTATTTTGCTGTTGGCCCTCAGCCCCATGATGTTTCTTGTCCATATTGTAAACAATTCGGCAAAACCATTATGAAACGTTCCTTCTTCCGTTGTTGTTTACGTCGTCATTATTGCTCTGAGTGTGGTGAATATTTGGGATCATACAGACGTCCGCAATTGTAGTGTAAATTTTATATATTAAAAAGTTTTAAATAAATAAAAATCTACTAAATCTACTTAAACCGAGTGGTTGCAATGGAAAATTTTTCCTTATTTGCAAATCTTGATAGTGAAATAATTACATATTAAAGAACAACTTTCCAATTAAGAAAATTAATTTTGTACAAAATCAAAAAAAAGAGTTAGTTGATAACAAAGTTATTGTGTAATATTCCTTGTAAATAATGTTAAAAGTGGTTTTCATTTTATTGGAATACTAGTATGCCCTGTCGCGTTTCCCTACGACCCACCGAGACTTATTGACTTGTTTTATTTCATAATTTTTTCAATTTTTCCTACGAAGTTTGTATTGTGCAATAAAATTATTTTATTTCATTTATTTTATAGGTTTTTTTATTTCTATGCTTTTGTTTTTTATTCGGTGCAACAATTATCAAATTTTTCGACATTCTTATTCAGGAGCCATGTACATGTAGCTGCCCATGAGAAGAACATGGATTTTCCATATTAAATTTGGTGACACTTAACTATTGGCCTTGAATTTAGTATATCATTTGGCAATGCCCATTTTAGCGATTATTGATTTTGGCGATTTTTGATTTTAGCTATTTTTATTTTTCTCGATTTTCGGTTTTGGCAATTTTCGATTTTGGCGAATTTGGACGTTTTTGTATTTTGCGATTCCGTCCACATTTTCCACGACTACTCACATTGATAATTAATGTAGTTGTCAAAAGTTTCAAGACTGGTGTTTTCGTAATTCCATCCAGCGCAATTTTTATCGGACTACTCACATTAAGATCTGATGGACTCGTGCAAAGTGTCGAGGCTTTCCATCTTATAGTACACCAGTTATATGATATTATATATTTATTTTTATGGGCTCACGCAAGGTCACATGACTCTCACTTTTACAGTACTCCAGATATATGAAATTTAATAATTACTTTGTATGGGGAGTGCCACGCACATTGGCGTAATCCCGCCAATTTTTTGTCCGACTATTCATATTAATATCTTAAGGGCTCGTGCAAAGTGTAAAGGCTCTTTTAGCACAGCAGTTATATATTATATATTTACTTTGTATAGGCGGTGCCACGCCCACTACTCCGATCACGCCTATTTTTGTTCGACTAATCACATAAATAACGTAACAGTACTTCAGATATATGCCTTTATATATTTATTTTGTATGGGAGGTGCCACGCCCATTGGTCCGATACCGACCATTTTTCCGACTACTCACATTAATGATAGATGACCTCAGACTTTGAGAAATATAATATTGAATTATTACTTTGTATGGAAGGTGCCACTCCCACTTATTTGATCCCGCCCATTTTCGGCATGGCTACTAACAAAAATAATAGGTGACATCACACAAATTTGCAAAGCTCTCTCTGTCACAGTACTCAATATATATGACATTGAAAGTTCAGTTTATATGAGAGGTGCGACGCACACTAAAAAAAATTATAGCCTATGTCCATTCTTAGGCACCATTCTAAATATTGGAACCTACATTTTAAAAATCAGATAAGCAGTTACGGAGTTACATTAGATTTTATGTGAATGTGATTAAATATATGTTGCAACTTTGGAATTTACTTATTACTGTCGAAATTCCAGCAATCGAAACAATATTATATTGGGCAAATTCGTTTACTTTTTATATGAATTATATTTCAAAAGTCTTATCTTTTCATACAAATTTTGAATGTTTCATTTTATAGAATGAGCACATATGTATATGAATAACGGTTTCTAGGAAATAACTTTTTCTTCATTAAAAATATCAAATGCTCTTTATAACGATAGATGAAAGTGGAGAGTTGTTGGCACAATGAGAGTTACAACAGTTTCCAATTACTGTCAAATATACTGCTCTCTTCTCAACTCTCTCTTTTTGCGTCAACATGCATTATTTGGATCTCATCAGGTTGTGAATTCAATGCTGGCGGTATTTCCATTCATTTTTTTAAGTTGAACACGAAGGATATATTGTATTCAAAACAGTCATTGGTGAATATCTTTTCCAAAAAGAAAATAATTGTGCATGATGCGGTGGCCATTTATACAATTTGAAAGTGAGGAGCCATGGAACAATTTTCGAGGGGAGTTGTGGAACAAGCGTCATTTGACATGTTTCTCATTATTCAAGCATAACTCAAATGCTTAATACTTTCAAAAGTAAATTACGAACAAACGTAATTAATTTGTATAACAATGTCGTAATTGGGCTCCAGTTTTATAAAAATGATTATTTATTGATTTAGTTTGAAATTGTTCACGCTCTAGATCAAATGTTTTTATTTTAAATAAAGTAAAAGTATTAGCACATTTATTTCAAAAATTGATCTATATTCTACATGACAGTTTATACAGCTGTTTCGGGAAGAGTCGCCAACCCTCATCAGTAACCAAAAGCAGTAGATAGTTTATTTGGTAAAAAGCTAAATCCATATACATTTGATGAAAACAACTAAATGAGAATTCAAGCAAAGAGTTATACTATTTAAGCCTCCTCCAATATAACAAACTAAAATATAGGAGGCTTAAAAAGTACAACTCTTTGCTTGAATTCTCATTTAGTTGTTTTCATCAAATGTATATGAATTTAACTTTTTACCAAACAAACATGTATAAATCCTTCTTCTAGTCAATGAGATAATTGCGGTTTTGTTGGAGTTTATGCAAAGTGTCTCATCTCCGCACCATTCACATTTAAGTTTAAGTGCATTTTGCATTTGTTCCCCAATTATGTGGTCATGTATTCCACTTACAAATACTGTAATGTTACGCATTATTATATTATTATTTAAATTTAAGTATATACAATTTACATTTTTGTTTGCTTGTCTATCAGCGATACACACAACTTTTGGTTGCTTGTTGTTATACCCTATACCACTATGTGGTTTGGGTATAATGACTTTGTGCTGCTGTTTGTAACTACTAAAAATATTTGATCTAGACCCATCTTTTATTATACCGATCGACTCAGAATCACTTTCTGAATCGATTTAGCGATGTCCGTCCGTCCGTCTGTCCGTCCGTCTGTGTGTCCATGTAAACCTTGTAATCAAACTACAGGTCGCAAATATGAATGTATTTTGATGAAATTTGCTACATAAGCTTTTATACGATGAACGCTATTGAAATTGGTGAAATTCGGTCCATGTTCAGACCTAGTTCGCATACAAATGACCACTATGAAATCGACATAAATTACCATAAGATCCAAATTATCATATAGATCTCAGTCAAATTGGGTTTGAATATGTTTATTATATCCATTAATCACTAGTTCAAAAATAATCCCTACAGGACAATTCTTAGTCATTCCACCTAGTCCACATATAAATATAGCACCCGATATGAACTTTTTCATATCTGCAGCCAAAAAAATTAATAACAATGCCACTCAAATTTGGTTTATGCTTATTTTCTATATCCAATTAGTTGGACCGAAGAAATAGGCTCTCTAACCCATGGTATAGGGTATCGTATAGTCGGCATAGACCGACTATAGTTATCTTACTTGTTTTTTTTATATACATGTGGACGTCCACAACAACAAGCAAACAGAAATGTGTATGCATCACTGATGCATATAAGTATATATGCACATGTTTTTTACGTATAAACATTTTCACTACTTTTAGATTTTTTATGAAATCTTTTTGAAGTATCTTCACATTTTTGTACGTCATTCCTCGCCTATTTGGTCTAGAGGCTCCAACTTTAATACCAACCTCGAGGTAACAACAAACAATATCATCCAAATTTTAGCCAGATACATTGTTTATTATATGAATGAGCGTGATTTCAATAGACAGCCGGACAGACGGATACCGCTAGGATCCGGATAAAAGGATCAGAAATGTATACATTTTCTGGGGGTCTCAAATAATTTTCTCGATGTATTATAAAAAGAATGACAAACAGCACAGTAGCGTGAATGGTATAAAATGTATTGCGTCAGCAGGGTCGTATGCCTGAATTTGATTGCGGGGCAACAATTTTTTTATTTTTGTTTTTCGTCATATATTAACATTAAGAAAAGGATTTATTTATTATTTCATTGTTAAATTAAATAAAAAACTTTCTTATTATTAGAGATTAGCGAATATTATAGTTTTTCTAAAGATATATTTTAAATTTTTTTTTTTCAAATAATTGGAGTAAGCTAATAAGCAGCGTTGATTTATGTAGGTATATATCTCCATATGAGTAACTAAATTATTCGACTTTCGGCTTAAACCCAATGCCGAATATTCGTTTTTCGGAAGAATGCCGAATACATTGTTTGTTCGCAACCATTATTGTTAAAAGTAAATTTTGTGTGTTTTTTCAGAAACAGGTTGTTTGTTTATGGGAACAATTTAAAAATTTAATTTCCTATTTGAAGCTAAAAATATTTCAATAATTTTATCAATTATTACTTCCTTCTGATATATTGATATTAATGTCGCACATGGTATTACGACATGTACATACACATTCAGAAAAAAAATTTTTTAAATTGAAAAAAAGGTTTTCGATTTCGATTTTCGATTTTGTCTTACCTGCCTACACTAATACGTAGATGTGTGAGTGATAATTAATTACAGAATTAGTACATCAGTCAGTGATGAGCGTAACTATTATAATGAAAATTCAAATTATGGATTTTGTATGCTGATTGTATGTAGGTATAGAAGAAAAAAATACTCCTATCAAATGCAGTAAGTTAAGACAAAACGTATATTCTAAAAAAAATATGCCTTACACTTTTGCCAATAAAATGCATTGTTAACTTTTGTACTGTCTTTCGAAATAATAAACACATTGAGACCCAGATTTTGAGATATCAGTTAAACCTAGTTCTGTTAAACCCAGAATTTATTCATCAATTCCTTTATGAATTTGGACATGTCTGAAAAAAATAATTCTCGGTTTAACTAAACTAAGTTTAATTGACATCTCAAAAACTGGGCCTGAATAGTCAATGTTTTTCTTAGTATACTCTGGCCATAAAATAACATAATATTGACTATTCTGTAAGATTTAATCTTCGCACTGAATTTAATTTACCATTTATTTATAATACTTATTTTTGTTCTCAGATATAATATTAATATTTCAGAAATATTTTTATATTTATAATATATAGTTTATTTCGGTTTTCTTTGAATACCCAATTTACCACCACATTGGCTACAATATAGACCCCGTGTAGTCCATTCACGATTACAGCCACACCAAGTGCAAATACAACATATCCAAAATATGGGAAAAATACTAAAAAAAAAAAGGAAAACAAATGGTTTAGAATAAATATTCAGCCAACATATATGATATATGATATTACCACGACAACATCGATAAACAACATGTTGCATCTTTATAGCCGGCGGCACGTACCACCGCAGCATCTCCACGTTGGTGGCACAAAGGGCATTTAATGCGATAAGTGGAGGGACCGACGGCAAAATAACGTATTCGCGGTTTTCCATGTTTCAAATTTCTATTTTGTAATAGTGTGGCACTGCCACCCGTCACAGCGTCATCAATGTAGGGTACACGAGATCCATCACCTTTAACATCATCTTCCGCCAGAACAACATTGGCGATTATATTACGGTTACGTTCTTCTGCTGTCTGCGCCGGTACTAACTTTATCTTAATACGATTTTTTTCATTAGTTGGCTCCACTTGTTCCATTTTGATGAATAACTTTTGGGGTACTAACTGTATGCGTCTCGTGTGGCAGCAATTGTTTTGAAATTTAATTAAACATATTAAGCAATTGGATAAGAGAAATCTTAGTAAATGAAATTGAAATTGTGATTATAATTATTGAAGAGAATGAAAATTGCATAAAGATAAAGTGAGAGAGAGAGAAATTAAAAAGAGTATTGAATTGCTAATTTGTCATTGGGGTTACCAAATTTCTCATTAATTTTTGAAAAAAGTGGACAACGTTTTTCATTGTTTTGTTTTTTTTTTTTTTTTAAGGGAATAATTAATTATGTCAAGAAAAGAAGGATATATATAGAAATTTGTAACAAAAATTAGATAAAAGTCTAATTTTAAAAATTTGTAGAAAATTTTAAAATGTTCCATATGAAAATGTATGGTCAAAAAGTTCCACTTACATACAGTTTGGTGCAAAAGTGAGCCAATGTTTGAAATTAAAGGATCAATTATATTTTTTGTATGGTATTTACTAAATAAATTTTAATAAAAGAAATTAAAAATTAAAATAAAAATTTCAATCCATTAAAAAATAAAATACAAAACCAAAACATATATTTACAACTAAAGTATCTAAAAAATTAATTATATTCTAATTCAGGACATTGGCTAAAACAGAAATTTGATTCCATTCAGCCTGTGCCATCTCTCATAGCTTATTAATTTTATTTGCGGCCTCTTCGCACTCTGCCAGCCGACGTTTTAAATAAGCCACATATTTTCGATCGGGGCTCTGCGCTGGCCACTCCGTGTCCCAAAAACCTATGAACAAAGCCATTTCTTGGCGATTTTCGCTGAATGTTTGGGATCGTTATCATACTGGAAGATGATATTATCTGGTCTATCTGGCGTTTCGGCAGTTGCTGAGGCAAATTCTCTTGCAAAATATGATCATTCTATGCATCATTATGCCATCGATCCGTGTAAGTAGGCTCACAATACCTGCTGATATACATTCCCAAACCATAAGAGAACAAGGGCTGGATTTAGTGCAGCCGAAGGTTTGACCCAATACCAAACTTTTGCATCTAATTAGTATCATTTGATTTTGGTCTCATCTGGTTATCTACAATTAGTTTGAGAATTAAAAAAATAAAAGTGGAAATATTTTGAATGCATATTTTCTATAATTTTAAGCTCATATGTATAAATATATATCAGAAGAACAAGCATTTTAAATTAGTAAATTCCTTTTGTATTGTTTTGCAACAAAACTTTTAACTCATTTCGTAATTTTACCTTACGTTTTTATACCCTATACTACTATGTGGTCAGGGTATAATGACTTTGTACTGCTGTTTATGACCAAGACCCACCTTTTATTAGCGATGTCCGTCTGTCCGTCTGAGTATCCATGTAAACCTTGTAATCGAACTACAAGTCGCAAATACAGATGTATGAGTACATTTTGATGAAATTTAGTGTATGAACTTCTATCCGCCATAGGATGAACGCTATCGAAATTGGTGAAAATCGGTTCATGTTCAGACATAGACCCCATAAAAATTCCCCCTATAGTAAATTAATTAAAACATAATTTTGTATTCATTTAATTTAAAACAATATTTTTTATTTTTGATATATTTCATGTTAGTATTAATTAAATCACAAAAAGTGATTAATAATAACTGACTCTAACTTCTTAGAATATTCTTCTTTTCTATAATTTTAAATCTAATGGTAAATATTAATATGAATACTAGCAGATTCCAGCCCTCGAAATTCGAGCGCAAATTATAAGAAATTTTATTTTTTCATTAAATAAAGACCCTAAAAGTATGATAATCAATTATAGCCAATTCACAAATCAACATAAAACACAAACTCGTTTTATTACGAACACATTAACATAGCAAATGTATAATTTTATGTATATGTTAGTAGCCACTTTAAATGCAAGTTACTCAAAATAAAGGAAATCATTTAAAAATCTGTAAATCTGCAAAACGGCTAAAAAGAAATACCTTTCAAATAATATACGTTTGATCAAAATTGAGATAAAACGGTAGAACAAAACACCAGTCACAAGAAATCGCCTAGCCTATTAATATTATAGATTTGAAAAATAACAGCAATAAAGAGAATAAGTCATAATAGCTATAAAGTAAAATATGTGATAATTGAGTTTAAAGCTATAATAGTTAATAAGAACATTAAAAAGGTGATAATTAATAATACAAAGTAAACTAAATAAAATAAATAATTAGGAAAAAGAGAGAGAAGAAAGGCAGAAACTATGAAGGTAACTTATATAAATATAAGATCGACTTAAATTACCATAATATCCAAATTATCTTATAGATATCGGTCAAATTGGGTTTGTGTGTGTTTATTAAATCCATTTATAAGTAGTCCAAAAAGAAACCCTATAGGGCAATTGTAAGTCATAGCCCTCATATGAAGCTAATTCCCGATCTTCACTTAGATCTATCAAAAAACAAAAATATTACACAGATTTTTCTCAAATTTGGTATGTACATGTTTTTGCAAAATTATAAGCAACCTTACCAAATATGGTCAGGATCGGTCTAAATATATCCGAAGAAAAAAAAACTTCAAACTCAAACTTGGTTTATTTTCTATGTCTAAATAGTTGGAACCAACTCTAGTTTCTTTTAACGCATGTTATATGGTATTGTATAGACGGTCTAGACCGACAAAATTTTTTATACCCTATACCACTATGTTGTTTGGGTATAATGACTTTGTGCTGCTGTTTGTAACAACCAAAAATATTCGTCCTAGACCCATCTTTAATTATACCGATCGACTCAGAATCACTTTTTGAATCGAAATAGCAATGTCCGTCCGTCCGTCCGTCCGTCCGTCCGTCCATCTGTGTGTCAATGTAAAGCTTGTAATCAAACTACAGGTCGCAAATATTAATATATTTTGATGAAAATTGGTATATAAGCTTCCATTGGCCATGGGATGAACGCTATTGAAATTGGTGAGAATCGGTCCATGTTCAGACATAGCCCCCATACAAATGACCCCTATGAAATCGACATAAATTGCCAAACATCCAAATTATCATATAGATCTTAGTCAAATTGGGTTTGTATGTGTTTATTATATCGATTAATCAGTAGTCCAAAAATAATCCCTATAGGACAACTCTTAGTCATAGGCCCCATACAGAGCTACTTCCCGATCTTCACTTAAATCTATTAAAAACAAAAGTATTGCACAGATTTTTCGCAAATTTGGTTGTTTATATTTTTTCAAAGTATAAGTGTCTTTACGAAATATGGTCATGATCGGTCCATTTTTCGGCCTAGTCCCCATATAAATATAGTATCCGATATGAACTTTTTCATATCTGCAAAAACTCTTATTCATTTTAAAAATTGTATGTTGTACTTATTTAAAAAAATTAACCCATTAAAACCAAATTTATATTACACACCCTTTCTTTGTAAATAGAGCTTAACATCATGTAATTGAATAATTGATTGACTGAAAATGAAACATGTATTAAATTTTATTAAACGAAAATTTTTATATATTTTCTATCGTTGCCACGAGTCTGCCTGCAAAGTTTCAGCTCGATTAGATCACGGGCTAAAATCGATCCAAAGTTTTTTCAGCAAACAAACAGACAAGCAGATACTATGAGTTACAATAAAGGGAGTAAAAAGAAAAAATATTAACATAAAACTAGCAGATTCCAGCGCTCGAAATCCGAGTGCAATTTCTAGACAACTTTATTCTTCAACTTAGCCAATTCACATGCCAACACTTTTATGGTTTATTATTATTGTGTTGTGAATGAAGATAACAAACTCATTAACCAACACATTATCAAATTTAATAAAACACACATAGCATATGTATAATTTTATGTATGTGTTAGTAGCAACTATAAATGCAATTTACTCAAAATAAAGGAAAAATTTAAAAATCTGTAAACCTGTAAAACGGTTAAAAAGCTATAACTTTCAAATAATATACGTTTGGTCAAAATCGGGATAAAACGGTAGAACAAAAAATCGGTCACAAGAAATCGCCTAGCCTATTAATATTATAGATATTTTAACTACAGAAAAAATAACACAACTAAAAAGTATTCATATTTATTCTGTTGACAAAACAATGGAAACCTTTACAACGACGAGGCATGGATTCACTTAAATTGTTGATGATATCCATTGAAATTTTTACTCCTCTGAATGAAGTGCCCCTATTAGATCTGTCTTGTTTGTGTAATTGCGTGTCCCTACTGATTGCTCTACAGTTTCTCACAGATTTTCTAGTGGATTGAGATCTGGTAATTGGACTGGCCATTCCAAAACGGTAACTGCATAAGATTGTAGCCATTCGGTTAGAATTTTGGAGGTGTTTTTTGGGTCATTTTCAATATAGGAACGTTTGGACCTGGGACATATTTTCCTCCTCGTATGGATACATTTTGTCTTTTAGAACTTGCCTGTATCCAATTCCAGTTAGAATGTTCTTACAACTGAATTGGATGCATTCCTTGGCCCGAAAAACCATCCCATACCATAATATTGCCATCGAAAAACTTATAAGTTTTATTTTATTATACCCTCCACACCTTAGTGGCAGAGGGTATATATAGGTTAGTCATTCCGTTTGTAATGCATCGAAATAAATTCTTGAGACTGCAAAAAGTATATTTTCTTGATCCTTATAAAAAGGAAGTTGATTTACCGATGACCGTCTGTCCGTCTGTCTGTGGAAATCACGATCACGCCGGCAATATCTAAGCTAGACCATTCGCTTTTGTATAAAATCGTTTACTAACATCCCAAAGGAGTTGCTGTCTAAAATCGTAAAAATCGGTCAAAGGGTTCACGAGCTATGAACGAAACTTTGAAAAAACTCTTGAAAAAATTAAATTTTTCAGTGTGTTTGTTTTTTTCTTAACATATGTTGTAAGTCTTCGTATTGTTGAAGTCATTACAGATATGTGTATATTAATACTGCACATGTCATATTGGCCTAAGCAAGTTTTACCACATATTTTTTGTATCATTAAAATTAAATATTAAAAATTAAAAATTAATAAAAATAAAAAATGAAAAATGAAAAATGGAAAATGGAAAATAAAAAATAGAAAATGGAAAATGAAAAATGAAAATTGAAAATTGAAAATTGAAAAATGGAAAATGGAAAATGAAAAATGAAAATTGAAAATTAAAAAATTAAAAATGAAAAATGGAAAATGAAAGATGGAAAATGAAAAATGGAAAATGAAAATTGAAAAATTGAAAATCGAAAATGGGAAATGGGAAATGAAAAATGAAAAATGAAAAATGAAAAACGAAAAATGAAAAATGAAAATGAAAATGAAAAATGAAAAATGTAAAATGAAAAATGAAAAATTAAAAATGGAAAAAGCGAAATGAAAAATGGAAAACGGAAAATTGAAAATAAAAAATGACAAATGGAAAATGAAAAATGGAAAATGAAAATGGAAAATGAAAAATTGAATATGGAAAATGAAAAATGAAAAATAAAAAATAAAAAATGAAAAATGGAAAATGAAAAATTAAAATTGAAAAATGAAAAATGGAAAATGAAAAATTAAAATTGAAAAATGGAAAATGAAAAACGGAAAACGAAAAATTAAAAATGGAAAACGGAAAATGGAAAATTAAAAATGAAAAATTAAAATTGAACAAGTAAGAGTGTTAAATTCGGCTGTGCCGAATCTTTGATACCCTCCACCTCGGTTTGAGTCTTGATAATAAATGTAAATGAAAAAGTAAACATTTTTTTAAACTTAATATCAATTATTTCAGCAAATTCTTTGGGTTGGTGTTCGTCTTTTTTATTATTTCGGCATGCATTTAGGTTATATACCTATATGCATGCGTTTCCGGTTATATGACATAACTTCTCATTTAATTTAGTTTTTGCTAATTAAATAGCTCGCCCTAACCTCCATTGCAAAGGTAATGCTTGTGTAGTGTGGCTACATGCATTAAATCGTGCTAATTGGAGATGGCTGTATAGTTTCTTTTAACTGGCCAAATATTTCTTCATTGCGGCCATATAGGTCGGATGGAGTAACAAAATAGTAACCAAAAAAAAACTCTCTCAATTTTTTTATTAAAATATTGCCATATTTGGAAAACATAGAGAATAAATTTATAATAATAAATATTCAAATTAGGGATGCTAAACGCAAAAAACCAAATGTCCCAAACATTTTAAATAAAATAATTTGTTCTCTTTATTTTCTGAAAAACTTCAAATTTTCATCCAAAAAAAAATTGTGAAAATTTATATATAAATAACATTCCCATCAAATTGCGTTTATTTATGTAACAATTTTTATGTTCGCAGTTCTTAAATACCATTTGAGGTTTTCTAAAATTCATTGAATTTAAATTAATGTTTTCTGTAGTGTGATTCTGTAAATTTCAACGACCCGACAATCGCAAAATATATCGACAGCTATTGTTGTTTGCACTAAGGATTAAGTGATTCACTAAGTACATACATCTTAACGACAGTCGACAAATCGATTTTTCTATTTATTTAAATTGTAAATGAGTGGCATCTCTGTCAAAATAAGCGAAAAACACAAAGAAGAATAGAAAACACAAATTACTTCGTGTTTGACAGGATGATTTTATGTTTATGTTTAATATCCTTATTTTTTTACTAATATTTCTGTTTATTTATTTGAAAATGAAATAATGAATTGAATATGCTATTTAATTTTATTATTTATATAAAAAAGTTTTTTAATTAATGCAAAATATTTTCACTATTTTATGATTTTTATTTATGCATGACGACATTTCAACCTAAAAATTTAATTTTTTATCGATTGAATAAACAACACAAAAATGGTTGTCGTTTAGATAACAACAACAGCTGACTTTAACAATAGCGAATATCGTTTAAAAATTTTGCTGATAATTTTGCAATTTTCTTTTTTTAACGATTCGACTATCGTTAAAAGAAGTTACTGAATCGCGGTACTGAAAAGTTATTAATTTCTCCTGAATGTCAAGATTTTTTTTAAATGTAAAAATTTTTTATATGTATACTTAGGTATTTGGTGTTTTTTTTTTTTTTGGAATATCAATTTGTGTTTAACGAATAAAATTTATATATTAAAGATGCAATTATATATTGTATATTGATTCCTATGGTTCCAAGTTGGAACAAAGGGCCGTAAGATGCAATTGATGTCTTCTAAATTTAAAATTATAATTTCCGACGTTTTGATATGATTTTCTGAAATTCAATTAATTGTAATTTATAATTGGAAATTTTTAATTCCAGTTTTTAGAATTGATATTTTGTTAAATTTGAATGGAAAATTTAAAAAGTGCAATTTTGTATTTATGTGAATAATAATGCTTTAGTAATTATAAACAATTTTTAAAAATTAGATGTTACCGCAATCAGATATTTTGTAGGTAAAGCAGAATAATAATTCTATATAACTATGTAGAACTGTTTTGAAAGCAAAAAACTCATTGATGAACTCGGTAACTCTATTTTGTAAAGACAACAAAAAGTTAATATGCCAAACTTATGTTCATATTTTTAAAAGAATAATGAAAAAACGTATGAAATAAAAGACCAGCCCTCTTAACATTGTTCTGTATGATATCCAGTTGAAAATATTAACATTCACGTTAAAATAGAGATAACTATTGCAAAGCTAATTAGAACAAACAAAAATTGTGGCGCCATCTACTGTGGCATAGTCACGCTGAGCAAAATGAAGTGACACTCTGTTAATGCAAAAGAAATGTATTTTCCCCACAACAAAATATTGCAGAAATTTATGTAAATAAAATATTATACCGACTTATTTCTAACATGCAGTTGTTATGGATATACATATGTATATAATATATGTATATTATTTGTATTATTTAATATGTTTATATAAATTTATAAATAAATTTATACATAAAATTTTTTTTCCCATATTTACATTGTTATTTTTTTATTAACAACTAGGTATTTTAGCATTATTTGGTGCATTTTTACTCCCTTTTTATCAACTCGTGGTGTCTGCTTGTCGAAAAAATTTTGGATCGATTTTAACCAATTTCCCGTGAGCCATTCCATCTGAAATTTTGCAGACAGGCTCGCGGTAATAACAGAAATGATCTAACAAATTTTTAGAGTGATGCCAAAACAATGTAAACTTTTAAATTTTTCTATCAGAGTTAATAAAAAAATGTACAAAGGATTAGTTTTTATTATATTATTACCACAACGACCACAAAAACAACAAGTCCAGCTATGACAACAACACAAAATTTAGAATAACAACAAGAACAATATAGAAACATCATATTTTTAATTTTTTTTTATTTTTCAGAGATTTCCCTGGACTGGTTCCACCGATTTTAATGATTTTTGAAATAGAAATCTTCCCATGAACTTGGTGAATCATTCTCACTAAAAATGATCACTGTAGCTGCACTATTCAGGGCGTGATCGTGACAAGAACAACATAGAAAATTATATTTTTTCAAGACTTTTTTTAGTTCTTCATTCAAATCTCGGGCCCTAATCGACCGATTTGGACGATTTTAAACAGCAAACTTTTCAGGATACTAATGAATCATTTTTTATGTCAACGAGCACCCTAGCTGCCCGATTGATGCCGTCATCGTGATTTCCACAGACGGACAGACGGACAGACGGACATCGCTATATCAACTCCGGTTGTTATAAGGATCACAAATATATATATTTTATGGGGTCCAAAATTTTTTTTCTAATTATTACAAATGGAATGACAAACTTATATATACCCTCTGCACACTGGAGTGGAGGGTATAAAAATGGAAAATGAAAAATGTCAAATGGAAAATGGAAAATGAAAAATGAAAATGGAAAGTGAAAAATGGAAAATGAAAAATGAAAAATGAAAAATGAAAAATTAAAAATTAAAAATGAAAAATGGAAAGTGGAATATGGAATATGGAATATGAAAAATGAAAACTGAAAATATAAAAATTAATAATGGAAAATGAAAATTGAAAAATGAAAAATGAAAAATTAAAAATGGAAAATGAAAAATAAAATTTGAAAAATGAAAAATGAAAAAGAAAAAAGGAAAATGGAAAATGAAAAATCGAAAATGGAATATGAGAAATTAAAAATGAAAAACGAAAGATGAAAATTGAAATGTGAAAAATGGAAAATGGATAATGATAATAAAAAAATGGAAATTGAAAATGAAAAATGTGGAGGGTGGCTATTCCTAAGAGAAATGGTAATCATTTCATAGGCACCACATATTTTACCAGTGATATTTTGATCGATAAGATAAATTTTATAAAATCCGAAAATATTTGGCAACCTTTTTAAAAAATGATATATATGTATGTATATTATTAAAACATTTTAGTCTTAATAAAATATTCCATTTTCGATATGATGCCATGATCTGAAAAAACATGATTCACATCAGTTGATCAGTCAGCAATCAAATATGTATTCCAAAAGTTCATGCCAACCCCCCATCATATAAAGAGAAAAAAAACAGAATAGTTTGAACACTTTTAATAACAAAATTAAAAAAATTATACATTAGAGAAATCAAAACAAATCAAATTATTTCACATTATTCAGCACTTTGTGTCTGTTCCTTAGTTAATGTTGTCGAACCGCCATCAACTCGTGATGCCAATTTCAAATGTTTTTGTTTACTTTTATCCAATTCTTCTTTTTCGACTTTCCTAAAACGTTGCCACCTGTTCTCGTCTTCAACATCAGAACGTTGTATGCGAAACAATTGACGTTTGTACCAACTCAACGAAATAACACGGCCAATAAAACATCCACATTTGCTACAATAGTGATTAATATCATGACGACCATTCCAGCGTATGGGATTACTTAAAGCGGATAGCGAAAAAATTGTATATAAAAAAATATTTAAATTAAAATGTCTATTTACCAACATAAACAGGTGTTTAGGGCAACTACAAATCGTTGTAATAAAGTGACTGCTTGCTTCTCAACACGTGTGATGCTGTGTTGCTGACAGGCAGGGCATTCAATTTCGGTGGGCTCCTTAAGTAAATGTCCCACATTTCTTGGCAACACCGGTAACATGTCTTCTAAAACTTTTGTAGTCATTTTCGTATATGTAGTGTTTCTTTTTTGTTTCTTTTTGTTTTTTTTTTTGTTTTTTGTTTTTTTTTTTTTTTTTTGTTTTTTTTTACAAAATCGCGAATGCCTAGTGACCGATTGAATGTGACACAATTTACTAAAGTGTTTTATTTTTCATCAAAAATATCTTTTCATGTTTTCCTTATAGACAATTTCGCAGAAACAAAAAACTCTTCTATGAGATAGATGTCTTCTTAAGTCATTTCTTTATTTTTAAGAGTAACATCATATCATTAATATTCCACTTAAGTAAATGTCTCGATATCTGTATTTATTTATGTATGAATGTAAAGAGATTTTTCAAACAGTTGTTTTCTTTTGAACTTGAAACATCATTTTAGTCATTTATTTTATTTACATATTTTTTTTTTAAATTTTGATTTTACAAAATATTTTTATTTTTTCTTAAATTTAGTATATCAACTACGTTGCTCTCCAATAGAATCCCAAATGACCTCCACATTTATTGCAAAACATTCTCTTGCTCTTCAAACGACTCTGCAGGCAAAGATATACAAAAGAGAGGGAAAATATCGGAAAACAACTGAAATTATATGTGTTATAGAAAGAAAAAACCATTGTCAGTAATTGTGTATAAATATATGTTATTAGATGAACAGATACAGATACATATTTTTAGGTCGAATTCGCTTAAATACAATGTATTAAGTAAAAAAAAAAAAAACAAAAACATGTATAAAAATTATTGTCAAAAGTAATAGAGTATAGCTTAAGATTCGAGAAACGGTCTTAGGTATATCTGTACTGAGGTCATAGATGAAAGAAAAGCAAATTTCAGTGACAGTGAAAGTTCGTATTGTATTATATTTATATAGGGACTATGGACCGATCATATACAGTAAAGTTGCTTTTGTTTTCAAAAGTATATAAAAACCATATATGTATGAGTAAATCTTATGCTCACACCTCTTCTCATGGAGCGACAGGTTTTGCTGAATTGGACCTCACAAAACTCCATGTAGAGTTGTTCTTAATGATCCCTAGATTCCAAAATTTCAAACTCCAAAATCATAACTGCTTCGCTTTTCGAGAAATACATATATATATATATATATATATATATATGTCTATATATTTGTTCTTCAAAAATGATCATAAACGGAATCATTTTTCACTTAAGTTCGAATTTCAAATGGATTTACAATATGCGCAACCAATTCTCATTGATTAAATTAGTCATTCGTACCACTTTTACCGCCAGCCAGAGCCAACGACGTGGACGTAGTGGTTATTTGGCTCCATTTTTATCGTTTTTTTGTATTGTTTTATAATTTATAATTTTTTCTTTTCATTTCATTTGTATAATTTTTTCTTATATTTTTTTGCAATTTACTAGCTGAGTCCGGTCCGCGTTGCTGGCCGGAAGAAAACATCTGGATTTTATATTGCATCTAAATTTTAATACCGAGTGTCGGGCAAAAGTAAAGCACGAACTCCCTCGAAAATCCTTAAATACATTGCATTTAATAATATTATGAATATGACTGAAAAAAAATATACGTTTTCTTGAATATTTTAACACCAGCGCCACCCACAGGTGAAAAACTTTGTCAGCAACTTTAGTTTTATGTACATAATATATGTTGCGAATTTGAGCTAAATTGGACCGTAAATAAATTTTTTGGGAAAATCTCGACCCCAGCGCCACCTATCGGGTACAAAAAAAAATTTTGCAAATCGGAGAACGAAATGAACATATGGTATGAATACGAAGTCGCTAGCATTAGTGGTTCAACAGTTATTAGAGTACCAACATACGCACCAACGTTTTTATACATATATTAACATATTTTTTTTTTCATTTCTTATTTTATAATTTTTTTTTTCATTTCTTTTTTTATAAATTTTTCAATATTTTAATTATGTGTTTACTGACGAGAATTCAATAACTGCCTTGAGGAGGTTGGTATCATATAATTAATTTTCGAGTGAATTTATCTTATAGCGTTCCCAGATGCTCAAAAATGAGTGGTGGACCGATTTTCCGACTTGCTCCGACCAATATCCCTACCCGTTATCATATTCAATAAATTGAACGCATTGTTCAATGTGTTCTCGCAGAACATGGATTTTTAGAGTTTCAGAAACAGGCTCAATCATATTTAATGCTTTGAAATTCCCATTTAACTCTGACAAATATTTTTTTAATCCCTTTCCTACTTTACCTGATCTAAAACAACAGTTGACTACTCGTTCCATACTATTGAAGGCATTTATATAAGGTACAAGAGCAAGAAATCCGACATTTTTATAGATATCGTAATCGTTAAGCTTATCAGCTGCTTTCAACAAGTCTCTACAGGCATTGCCTTCAAAACATTCCCCATGGTAATTTCTTGAAACAATTTTCACTTTTCTCTGCCATTCCAGAGCAATGTCTCTTCCCAAAAGAGGTACCAAACCATTCCAAAATAAATGGTTGACGAATCCCATTAAAATGTGTAATTCGGGAATTACAACACAGGGGTATCATTACTCTCGTTAAATAGCGGACTATTGACGCTACTGTGGCACTCATGCGCAAATTTTTTCTTATTTTTCTAATTTCTCAAATTTAACATAATCATGACGTAAGTCTCCATAAGTTTTTAATCTCAAGAAGCTGTCTGAATTATCTGCATGGGAGCTAGTGCTGGCAGCACGGGTTGCAGCACTGCTAGCTCCTTCCTTTTCCATATTACTTTTTCTTAGATCATTGAGGCTAACAAAGCAGTATGGACAAAGATACATCGCTGTAGCAGTTTGCTGTCCGTTGATAATTAGTATCAATTTAAATTTGCCAACAAATTTAAAAGAAATGTCATTTATCTCTGTCGGATCAAACAAGAGTTTCACGTTATCGTACGTTTATTTTATTTTTGGAACTATGCACAGCAGCACGATACGCTTAACGCTCATTAACTTGGCTTTTTTTCCTAGACTACCACCGCATTTGCAAAGACTACTGCTCTCATACCTTGTTGCCCACCGTCACATTGAAATGAATATTTAGCTGTATGAAAGACGTCTTCAAGGAGTTTGGATTGCTCGACCATGTGTTCCCGGTATTGAGCCGGGACAGAATTTTTTCCCCCATTTGCTCTCAGGAAGTTGGTAACTTTGTTAATTTTATTTTTTGACAGTCCAAAGTTAGCCCGAAAATTGTCAAAACTAACTTCAGTAAATTTCATATTTTCTCTTATTGATAAATTAACAAGTAAGAAAATTATAGTCGGTCTAGACCGACTATACGATACCCTATACCATGCGTTTAGAGACCCTATCTCTCAGGCCCAACTAACTGGATATAGAAAATAAGCATAAACCAAATTTGGGTGGGATTTTTATTAATTTTTTCAGCTGCAGATATGAAAAAGTTCATATCGGATGCTATATCTATATGGGGACTAGGCCCAAAAATGGACCGATCCTGACCATATTTGGTAAAGTCACTTATACTTTGAAAAAATATATATAAACAAAATTTGAGAAGAATCAGTGCAATATTTTCGTTTTTTGATAGATTTAAGTGAAGATCGGAAAGCAGCTCTATATGGGGCCTATGACTAAGAGTTGTCCAATAGGGATCATTTTTGGACTACTAATTAATGGATGTAATATATAAATACAAACCCAATTTGACTAAGATTTGTATGATAATTTGGATCTTATGGCAATATATGTTGATTTCATAGGGATCATGGGGGCTAGGTCTGAACATGGACCGATTCTCACCAATTTCAACAGCGTTCATCCCATGGCCGATATAAGATCAAATACCAAATTCCATCAAAATATACTCATATTTGCGGCCTGCAGTTTGATTACAAGCTTTACATGGACACACAGACGGACGGACGGACGGACGGACATCGTTAAATCGAATCAGATGGTGATTCTGATTCGATCGGTATAATTAAAGATGGGTGTAGGTCAAATATTTTTGGTTGTTACAACCAGCAGCACAAAGTCATTATACCCAAACCACATAGTGGTATAGGGTATAAAAACTACTCTCATTTTGGACCCTTTTGTACCTAACTCAACCTGTTCATTCTCAAAATGACGGCTTGCACCGTCTTTAGCTTTAATCTTTTCTCTGATAACATTAGATGCAACTTGCTCTTTAGCAACACCTGGAAGTTTTTCAACAATCTTAGAGATATTGTTTTGAGGATTTTTACATTTATGATTTATCCCCTTGCCAATCTCTTGATGGCATTCGATACATCGCTGTATGGAAGTCCTTTTTTTAGGTTCTTTATATTTCTTTGGAAGTTTTACAACGTTTCTCGCACCATAACGCGAACATTTGAGCGAATTAATATCATTATTCAAATTACGTCTGAATGGAGCTATTGGTTTTTGTTGACCTACATATCTACCTGTTAGGCATATGTAACAGTTACATACATCAGGAGTTGTACGAGTAGTTTTTGGCAAAATTATACTTTCGTAATCAAGCATTTTTTGGATTGGCCGTTTGAAAATATTCTTATCTGCGTCAAGCATAGCCAGATAACAAGTTCTGCAAATGCTTACAGGAAATTTTTCATTTTGTATATCCTAATTGATATTGATGAATTTTTTTTATCAAACCCTCAATTTTTATAGTAGTGAGGGTGTAATATTGAGTATAAGACGCAGGGGAGGTTATCAAAGATTCGACATAATATTAATATTCGATTTATATTTTTAATTTAAAAAACGAATAAAATTTACGGATTTGCATACATAATTCAAACCATAAAAAAATTACGTTAAAATGTATGTCTGTAAGCAGATTTTTTAAATGTTTTAATTCAGCAATGTTTGTTGAATTCTTAAAAGAAATATTTGACAAGAGTATTCCAAATAAATATATATTATAATAAAATCTTTTCAATGGTATACTCTTAGCATGTGATAATTTTAAGTTATTGATAAGTTCTTTACATTGACACGTTGCGAAACTTAAAAGGTATTTTTCTACTTGAATATCTTAATAAAGATATATTATAAAAATCTTTTAAATGAACTACTTATGTATAGCTACAGAATGTCTTCTCTATACTTGTAAATGTAATGAATAAATTCTCATTGATTCTTCAGATATAACTAAAATATTGAAATTAGATGGATTGTTATACCCTCCACACCACTGTGTAGTGTAGGGTGGCCCTCATAAACAATATAATATAATATATAAAATTAATTCTATTTCTTTTGTTGTATTTAGGGATGATTTAATGTGCGATTCAAATTGTTTTCTGTAATCACTTACGACTTGCAATAAGTATTGCTTTTTTTTAATTTTATATATTATATTAATTTTATATTTCATATTCTTTTGAATTAATTGTCCCTTATTAGCTTTGGATCATTTGTGGGTCTTCTTATTTTATTTAGAAAAATATATATATAATTTTAACACATAAGATAATTTTATAACAAGATTGGTTAAAAGTTGTTTTAATTTATAATCGCGAGCAATAAGCAGATAATTGCACCAAAGATATATCACAATGGATTATTTTGATCCCAGGAGCACTGCAGGGTTAAATAAATAAGAACTGACCGAATCATTTGTCTTAAATTCTAAAAAGTGGTTTCATCGAGTTTAATATTAATAGAAAAACTCGTTTTCGGTAATTTTTATTTAAAAATATCTTATGGCCTTGGCAAATAATGGGTCAACGTTCTCGGATTTATCCCAAATTTTGGGTACGGAAGTTCTATACATTTGGTTATTACACTTTAAGCGTTGCATCTAAAAATTCAGCAGCACTTACAAAATATTTGAATTTTTTGAAAAAATTGTTTTTTATTAGTTTGGGGTCATATGTGACCCCAATTCCAAAAGGGTTAATGGGGTCATATTATTTTATTCCGAAACCATAGGCTATTAAGATAAAATATAGCATTTAAAAGTAGGACAGTGATGAATTTTTGATACAAATTATTTAGGAAGAGTACATTTACAGAATACTTTACAAAATCCCATTTTTCTCGAAAAGCGCAAAAATGAAAACCTTGTCAAAAAAAGTCTGGCATAGGGATTTACTTAAAATTCACACAGTTAATGTGTGACGTGTTTCTAACAAAACCTTTAAGTTCCAGATCCATTTTTTTAAACTTTGTTTAAGAAAGTATTTTAAAACTTGAAAAAAGAGTTTTCAAAATTTTATCAAAAAAATTTCCCATTTTCGGTCTCAATGCGCAATAGGTTAACAACGTGGTAATAAAACAATACTTCATATCTGAGTACATATAAGTATAGAGACAACAAAAATTATGGTTTTAATCAATTTCCCAAAGTAGGAAAAATGCCATCAAATTTCATGACCTAGTTTTTTTTTGCACAAAAGTGGTCTGGGGCATTTGCTATTTCTTGGCGAGTTTTTATTCGATTTGGAAGTTTAATAGCTTTTTGAAAAGATAATTTAATTGCGATCCCGAATTATATAACAATTTGTTGAAAAATTAAACTGTAGAACGAAATTTTCGTAAAATCTGAAAAATAAAGTCATATTTTCCCCATATAAACACACCTTAAATTTTCAATCGCGTTGAGCCACCTCTAAATGTTTTTGATTGGCCCAAAACTTTGTATTTCTCAGTTTTTTCGCTATTCGCATATGGTGCGACCGAGAGTTTGAACACTTTTTTTTCCCCTACATATAATGAAGGGCCACCCAATTGTAGAGGTGTTATAGCGAGTTGATATTGTGATGTCCTTGAAATCATGCTCAAAAAATAAACCATTTACTTGAGTGAGCTCAGGACAGTATTGTGTACCATTTTTTCGAGTATGTTAGTATTTAAAATAGGGTAATGGGGCATAACTGTACCAAGATATAGCCTTAAATATGGAGACATCTTTCAAAAATCAAAAAAAAAATTGTGTGTTTATTGTAATAATTCATTTTTCAAATTGTTTACTTATTCAAATATTTTGTTTAGTTACATCTATAACATTAATAGGCTATGTGATTTCTTGTTACCGATGTTTTCTTCTACCGTTTTAATTCGATTTGGACCAAACGCATATTATTTGAAAGGTATTTCTTTTTAGCTGTTCACCAGATTTACAGATTTTTTAATTTTTTCCTTTATTTTGAGTAAATTGTATTTAAAGTTGCTACTAACACTTACATAAAATTATACGTAGACTATGTGTGTGTTTATTAAATTTGTTAATGTGTTTGTTAATGAGTTTGTTATCTTCAGTCACAATAATAATACACCAAAAAAATTTTGGTTTTGGAATTTGCAAAGTTGAGAAATAAAATTGCCTAGAAATTGCACTCGAATTTCGAGCGCTAAAATCTGCTAGTTTGTTATAAATAGTGCTATAAGTGGAAATATTAATGTAAAAATATGACCCAGGTGGATGGTATTAAAGATTAGGCATAGCAGAATTTGACACTCTTATTTATTTTTATTTTTTTTTATATATTTATTTTATATTTTTGTATTTCGTTAATCATTTCATTTTGCAATTTTTAAAAGTCAAATAATAAAAAATTTAGTTGGAATATAACGGGTGATTTTTTAAGAGCTTGATAACTTTTTTTTAAAAAAAAACGCATAAAATTTGCAAAATCTCATCGGTTCTTTATTTGAAACGTTAGATTGGTCCATGACATTTACTTTTTGAAGATAATTTCATTTAAATGTTGACCGCGGCTGCGTCTTAGGTGGTCCATTCGGAAAGTCCAATTTTGGGCAACTTTTTCGAGCATTTCGGCCGGAATAGCCCGAATTTCTTCGGAAATGTTGTCTTCCAAAGCTGGAATAGTTGCTGGCTTATTTCTGTAGACTTTAGACTTGACGTAGCCCCACAAAAAATAGTCTAAAGGCGTCAAATCGCATGATCTTGGTGGCCAACTTACCGGTCCATTTCTTGAGATGAATTGTTCTCCGAAGTTTTCCCTCAAAATGGCCATAGAATCGCGAGCTGTGTGGCATGTAGCGCCATCTTGTTGAAACCACATGTCAACCAAGTTCAGTTCTTCCATTTTTGGCAACAAAAAGTTTGTTAGCATCGAACGATAGCGATCGCCATTCACCGTAACGTTGCGTCCAACAGCATCTTTGAAAAAATACGGTCCAATGATTCCACCAGCGTACAAACCACACCAAACAGTGCATTTTTCGGGATGCATGGGCAGTTCTTGAACGGCTTCTGGTTGCTCTTCACTCCAAATACGGCAATTTTGCTTATTTACGAAGCCATTCAACCAGAAATGAGCCTCATCGCTGAACAAAATTTGTCGATAAAAAAGCGGATTTTCTGCCAACTTTTCTAGGGCCCATTCACTGAAAATTAGACGTTGTGGCAGATCGTTCGGCTTCAGTTCTTGCACGAGCTGTATTTTATACGGTTTTACACCAAGATCTTTGCGTAAAATCTTCCATGTGGTCGAATAACACAAACCCAATTGCTGCGAACGGCGACGAATCGACATTTCACGGTCTTCAGTAACACTCTCAGAAACAGACGCAATATTCTCTTCTGTACGCACTGTACGCATTCGTGTGGTTGGTTTAATGTCCAATAAAGTAAACTGAGTGCGAAACTTGGTCACAATCGCATTAATTGTTTGCTCACTTGGTCGATTATGTAGACCATAAATCGGACGTAAAGCGCGAAACACATTTCGAACCGAACACTGATTTTGGTAATAAAATTCAATGATTTGCAAGCGTTGCTCGTTAGTAAGTCTATTCATGATGAAATGTCAAAGCATACTGAGCATCTTTCTCTTTGACACCATGTCTGAAATCCCACGTGATCTGTCAAATACTAATGCATGAAAATCCTAACCTCAAAAAAATCACCCGTTAGTTTGGGGAGCTATTTCTTTTAGTGAATGACTAAAAGTAGATTTATTTTTGCTCATATAAAATTTGTTAAAATTTTAATATTTTTGATAAAACTGAGAAGGATCGACTACACTATAAACCTTTTTTAGGTTAAACAATTGCAACAGATATATTTACAACTTTTTCACCGCCTTACTCTACTTACCACGATAATGTTGACAACAAACAACTTAATTGACCTAAAGCGCCATTCATTTGTGCCGTTTCCGTATCAGCTCGTTGCTTACACAACGGGCAATGTATTTGATAAGTACTGGGTCCCACAGCAAAATACCGTAAATGAGGTTTACCATCGTCTTCTTCAGGTCGTGACGACCACGATCCCAACTTTTGTGATTTCGATATATAGTCAACTTCATCCTCAGGCTCATACTGAATATTATCAACAGTTTTATTAAAAGTTATACATTTTTTAAATGGCTCTTGTTGCTGATCCGGTGTTCGGGGTGAATCCAAACTAATGTCAATCATTTCCTTATTTTGTGGCATTTTGTAAATATATATATATTTTTAAACTTCAATAATTAAAAAACAATTAAGCGTTTCCGTATATTTGGTCACCACGATTATTCTTAGAAAACTAAATATTTTATAAATTTTCTTGAAGAAGATACTAATAATAAAGATACACAGAATTGGCGACGATTATATTTTTGTGTTCTTTAAATTTGTACTTTAAGAGATTTGTGTTAAAAGAGTCAAACATTATTTTATGTTTAAGAGATTATTCAATATCGGTTATTATACGATTAATACACTTTTTACTTAACATCGCTTTAATAAATAATTTTTAGCAAATAAGTAATATTTTCACACCAAAAGTTAAATTGTAATAAAAACATATATTAGCCACAATCCCGATGGCTTATAGCTTATTATCAATTCAATTTTTAATTGTTTATAATTCTCAAATTTAATTACTCGCTCATAATTCTTTATATTAAAATAAAATTATGGTTATAAGGTTACAACTCTTCATCAACCATTTGTTTATGACGACTCATGTGTTAAGTACTTATGAAGCAATTAAGAAAGTCATGGTCAAAATGTAGTCACACAATGTAGTCACACACTGTCAGCATTCGAAACTGTTTCCTACTTTCATAACACTTTTTATAGATGACTCAAACGAAAGAAACTAAATTTAAAGAAAAGTACTTGGGTATTATATTTGTTTTTTTTTTTTTTTTTTTTTTTTTAATTTAAATATTCTTTTTTTATTATTTTATTTACTATTAGACAATTAACATTAAAAATATTTTATACACAATTATGAACGTTTCCAGTAACCCAAATTGTTGCCACATTTATTACAGATGACTTTACGGCCTATTGAACGTTTTAAGCAGCATTGGTAAAAGCGATTTAAGGGGAATAATGGCAAGCAGCTGTAATAAAAAGTGTAAAGAAATATTTAAGGTGAATTGTGGACTCAAGCTATATGATGTATAGTTTTAAATTGAGCAATATAAATATATAAAAGGTAGAATATACTTCATATACATCACTAACTTATTTTATTATTGATGTACATTAGGGTGACCCTCCATTATATGGAGGGGAAAAAAGTGTTCGAATTTAAAGTCTCACCCCCTAGAGATATCCGAATAGCAAAAAATGAGAAATGAAAAGTTTTGGGTCAATCAAAAAGAATTTAGAGGTGCCTCAACGCGACTGAAAATTTCAAGTGTGTTTATATGGGGAAAATATGACTTTTTTTCAGATTTTATGAAAATATCGTTCTATAGTTTAATTTTTTCGACAAGTTATTATATGAATAGATTTCAGTACTACATTAGTTCTTTAAAAAGCTATATAACTTCAAAATCGAATTAAAGGTCGCCAAGAAATAGGAAATGCCCCAGACCACTTTTGTGCTAAACAAAACTAGGTCGTGAAATTTGACGAAAATTTTTTCAACTTTAAGAAATTAATTAAAGCCATAATTTTTTTATCGTTTCTATACATATGAGCAGTCAGACATGAAGTATTGTTTTAATGCAACGTTTTTAACCTATTGCGCAATGAGGCCAAATATGGAAAAGTTAAGTTTTAAAAAGTTTTTTTAAGCAAAATTTCAAAAAATGGATATGGCACTTTAAAGTTCTGTTAAATATATGTTAGAGATTAACTGTGTGAATTTTTAAGTAAATTCCTCTGCCAGTATTTTTTTTTACAAAGAATTTTTTTTGCGGATTTCTAGAAAACTGATTTTTTTTGTGAAATATTCAGTAAATGTACTCTTTCTAAATACTTTGTATCAAAAATTTATTAGTTTTCTACTTTTAAAAGTTATATTTTATCTTAATAGCATCGAGTTTCGGAAAAAAGTTATATGACCCCATTATAACTTTTGGATTTGGGGTCACATATGATTTATTCCAAATTTTTAGCATGAAAGCCCTGCACATTTGGTTATCATATTTTGAGCGTCACATCTAAAAAGTCCACACCACTTACAAATTATTTGATTTTTTTTAATAAATTGTCTTTTATTAATTTGGGGTCATATGTGACCCCAAGTCCAAAAGGGATTATGAGGTCAAAATTAAAAAATTAATTGTTAAAAATAAAGTTATATATTTTATATATTTTTTAATTGGTAATTAATATTAAACAGTTTATTTTTCTTTTAATATTAATCTTTTTAATTTACTCTGTTTTTCTTTCGCAACAAGCTGTGCTGCATTTTCACATATTTTGTCACATTAATAGAATAGAACCTGTTCTACTTAAAAAAAAATTATGTGAGTCCGATCACAGGGAAGATGTGTAAACAACAAGTAATTAAAGTTTTTTAGGCACTTTTTATACCCTATACCACTATGTGGTTTGGGTATAATGACTTTGTGCTGCTGTTTGTAACAACCAAAAATATTTGACCTAGACCCATCTTTAATTATACCGATCGAATCAGAATCATTTTTTGAGTTGATTTAACAATGTCCGTCCGTCCGTCCGTCCGTCCGTCCGTCTGTGTGTCCATGTAAAGCTTGTAATCAAACTGCAGGTCGCAAATATGAATATATTTTGATGAAATTTGGTATATAAGCTTTTATCGGCCATGGGATGAACGCTATTGAAATTGGTGAGAATCGGTCCATGTTCAGACCTAGCCCCCATACAAATTACCCCTATGAAATCGACATCAATTGCCATAAGGTCCAAATTGTCATATAGATCTTACTCAAATTGGGTTTATATGCGTTCATTACATCCATTAATGAGTAGTCCAAAAAAGATCCCTTTGGCCCCATATGGGGCTGCTTCCCGATCTTCACTTAAATCTATGAAAAAACAAAAATATTGCACTGATTCTTCTCAGATTTGGTTTGTATATATTTTTGCAAAATACAAGAGACTTTTCCAAACATGATCAGGATCGGTCCATTTTTGGACCTAGTCCCCATATAGATATAGCATCCGATATGAACTTTTTCATATCTGCAGCCAAAAAAATTAATAAAAATCCCACTCAAATTTGGTTTTTGCTTATTTTCTATGTCCAGTTAGTTGGGCCTAAGAGATAGGGTTTCTAAACGCATGGTATAGGGTATCGTATAGTCGGTCTAGACCGACTATAATTTTCTTACTTGTTTTAAATCAAATAGAAAGCGTCATCTTAGTATCGCTTATAGCAAACAAGTGCAGGGGCTCTGCTAATATATAAAAATATTTATTATTATTCATTACTTAAACTGGTTAATTTTTAGTTTTAAATTTTTCATTTTTCATATTTCATTTTTAATTTTCTATTTTTCATTTTTCTTTTTTTACTTTTCAAAACGTTTTTAAAATGAAATTCGCTCCCTAATTTTATCTCCAAACACTTTCTAATGAAATAGTGCCTTAATTTTATCTCCAAACACTTCCTAATCTTTTCACCAATTCAATCGTACCTCACACCGTTTCTGTCTAACTCTTTTTTTGTAATTGTATTGCGAAATATAAATTTTTTTTGAACATCAAAAATTGGACAGTACAAATGTAAAGCAAGTAAGAGTGTTAAATTTGGCTGTGCCGAAACTTTGATACCCGTGGAGGTTTGAGTATTGATAATAAATGTAAACAACATATTTGAAAAAGTAAACAATTTATTAAACTTAATACCAAATTATTTCAGCAAATTCTTTGGTTTGATCTGGATTTTTGTTTATTCCAAGAGTTTGTATAAGGAACTCTCTCACATTAGTAATTCGCGCTCCAGTGAGCAAAGATCGTTTTCGACTTTTTTATTATTTCGGATAAAAGAAAACACGTTTCGGTGTTTGCTTTTTGGTCATCGTGGTTGCTGATCGGCATTCATTTAGGTTATATACCTATATGCAAGCGTTTCCGGTTATATGACATAATAAGTTAATTTAGTTCAAGTTTTTGCAAATTAAATACACATTAAATCGTGCTAATTGGATATGGCTGTATAGTTTCTTTAACTGGCCAAACAATTCTGCATTGCAGCCGTATACGTCGTATCGAGTAACAGTAATAATAACCAAAAATAAAACTCTCTCAATTTTTTTTGTAAAATATTGTCATATATTTACACAATACAATACAAAATCTAACCCAGTGATGCCAACTTTTGATTTTGAATTAAATTATGTTTATAAAATTTATTGACTCCAAATACTATTGTCACTGGAATTTGAATATTGGAATTATTCTCGAACTTCAATGTTTTGGGCTTTACCTTGACTACCATGAAGTCAAATTGTCATGTCATCATGAACACTGGTTCCAATTAGGGATGCCAAACGCAAAAAACCAATTGGCCCAAATATTTTAAATAAAATAATTTGTTAATCCAAAAAAATTGTCAAAAATAATATATAAAATAACATTCTCATCAAATGGCGCTTTATTTATTAACAATTTTTATGCTCGCAATTCTTAAATATCATACGAGGTTTTCTAAACTTCATTGAATTTAAATTAATGTTTTCTTATCCTGAAATAATATTAATGTCTCCTCAATCGCAATATTTTTTTTTTTATTTCAGTTGATTTTTTAAATGTAAACATATTTGGTGTTTTCTGAATTCCAATTTGTGTTTAAATAATAAAATTTATATTTTAAGAATTCAATTGATGTCTTCTAAATTTCAAGTTATTAACGACGTTTTAATATGATTCTCTGAAATTCAATTGATATTTTCTTATTTATAATTGGAAATCTGAACTCCAATTTTTAGAATTGATATTTTCAAAACTTGAATGGAAAATTTAAAAGGTGCAATTTTGTATTTATGTCAATAGTAATGATTTAGTAATTATAAACAATTTTTAAAAATTATATGTAATCGCAATCAGATATTTTGTAGGTAAATCAGAATAATTATTTTATATATCTATGTAGAACTGTTTTGAAAGCAAAAAAACTCATTTATGAACTCGGTAACTCTATTTTGTAAACACAACAAAAAGTTAATATGCCAAACTTATAGACATATTTGTAAAAGTATAATGGAAAAACGTTGATATCTTATATATTAAAAGAATTTATGAATAAACTTTGCATTCAAGATTTTTTTCAATATTTTTCTTCTCTCAAACCTCTATAACTAGAGTTCTAATTAACGTAGGCTGTTGACATAGGTCTTTTGAGCTATTAACTGCTTAAATTCGTTGGGTTTGAGAAAAGTTATGCGTGGACAATCGAATTTACTTTTACTGTACGTTAACTTCTCTTGGCATATTTTGGCATTACTGTAAGTTAACTTCTCTTGGCAAATTTTGCTATTATATTATAAAAATTAAAATAATATATAATGCTGCGGAGCAGCAGGGGTCCTCTAGTTAATGTTAAAATAGAAATAACGATTCCAAAGCTAATTAGAATAAAAATTACGGCGCCATCTACTGTGGCATAGCAACACTGAGCGAAATAAAGTTTGATATCTAATTAAAAATGTTGACATTCATGGTAAAATAGAAATAACGATTGCAAAGCTAATTAGAACAAAAATTGTGGCGCCATCTACTGTGGCATAGCAACTCTGAGCAAAATGAATGACACTCTGTTTGTTAATACGAAAGAAATGTATTTTCCCTAAAACAAAATACATATTGGAGAATTTTATATAATATAATATAATATAATATAATATATATATATAAGAATATACATGTATAGAATATATGTATATTACTTTGTTATTTAATATATGTATGTATGTACATACATATATGTAAATATTTCACACAAAAAATACGACATCAAAAGTTATTTTCGTGTTTTCTTTAAATAAATTAATATATAAAATTTTGTTTGGTAAATTTACATTGTTTTTTTTTTATTAACAACTATGTAGTTTGACATTTTACTTTAGATGTTGGTGAATTTTAATATTAAATTAACTCGTAGTGTCTACTTGTCGAAAAAATAATTGGACTAATTTTTAACCCCTTTCCCGTCACCCAATCGATTTGAAACTTTGCAGGCAGGCTCGTGGCGATGACAAAAACGATCTAACAAATTTTTTTAGTGATGCTAAAACAATGGAAACTTTAAAATTTTTCTACCAGAGTTGATAAAAAAAATTTACAGAGGGCTAGTTTTTATAATATTATTACCACAACGACCACAAAAACAACAAGTCCAGCTATGACAACAACACAACATTTAGAATAACGACAAGAACAATATAGAAACATCATATTTTTAATTTTTTTTTTTTTGCTTTTTCAGAGATTTCTCTGGACTTGTTCCACCGATTTTAATGATGTTTAAAACAGAAAACCTCCCATGATCTTGGCAAATCATTTTCACTAAAAATGATCACCCTAGCTGTCCTACTGAGGCCGTGATCGTGACAAGAAGAACATAGAAAATCATATTTTTTCAAGACTTTTTTTAGTTCTTCATTCAGATCTCGGGCCCTATTCAACCGATTTGAACGATTTTAAACAGCAAACTTCTCAGAAAGTCATCGTGATTTCCACAGACGGACATCGCTATATCAACTCCGCTTGTTATAAGTATCACAAATATATATATATATTATGGGGTCCAGAATTTTTTTTTCTAATTATTACAAACGGAATGACAAACTTGTATATACCCTCTGCATACTGGGGTGGAGGGTATAAAAACACATCGTGTAATAGTTAAGTTAAATTATTTTCTTTAAAAAAAGTAATATTAAATTTTTAATCATAATTTAAATTTAAACCCAATTTTATAATGTCACTAAACCTTACTCCCATTTAAAAAACTATAGTTTCTATATATTCTATACGTTCAAGAACTTGTTGCAGTATGTGTGTACTTTTTGTAAAAAACGCCTTAGGGGGAAATTGGAAATATCCTTTTAAATGCAGTGAATATGGGTTTAAATATGCTAATGATGGAATAAGCAACTTTTTAACATTACATGAAACAAAAAAATTTTAATTTAAAATTGTTTAAAATAATAAAGTATAGCACGCTTAAAATTTCATAATTCAACTCAAATGCTTCAAATATTTTAGAAAATAATTTAAGTCTTCTAACAGAATTTATCATATATGATGGAATTTTTTTTTTATGAACCATTTGAAGTATACTTTAAAAAAATCAGTCCGGTTTGCTGAGTGCCCGGACTATTTACAAAAAGTTGAAGGCATGAAAAAGCACAAAGTCCAAATAGTTCAAGACAGAACGCTGCAAAAAATTTCAAACCCAAAAACAGAAGAAGAAAATTTAAATCATGTTTCATAAAAAAAGTACTCCTTCATAGTGAAATTCGAAACGTATGTACTGGCAGATATTTCGCAGCTTCCGGGTTAAAATTTGTATATTGCTAACGCTCGAGGAAATATCGAAGATAAGTTTAAGACTCAAAAGCATGCGAAATTTCAAAAAAAAGTTCCTGGTATGACAAGCAACATGTAGTTGCCAACAAAAACTACTTCCTTTCATAAGTCCACATATTTTTGACCCGATTTGGCATCCTATTGCTCCGGTAAGAAAACTCTGAGTGGTACAGGAATAATAACGCGGTGTTTCTACAAATAGAGAGAGTAAATCCTCCAAACTGTCCAGAGCTTAGCTCAGTGGAGTTATATAGGGTTCTTGTCAAAAGTGAGTTGAAGAGCACAAAAAAGGTGTCGCAAAATGTGGAAGACTTTAACGGAGATGGACTACCTATTCCAAAAAAGTGACAGAAACCACTATAAAATCTCTAGTGCAAGGATTTCGGGAAAAGGTCCATAACTCCATCAGTTCTGACTATAATTTTAAAAATTATCTTCCTTTTTGAGCTTTAAAATTTTTTTAATTGAGTAAAAAAAATAAATTCTAGGTTCAATGGTTTCCTTATCATTACATTTTATGTGTGTTAAATTTTTTCGATCTTACTCCTTAGTTACATATGTACATTAGCCACAATTCGTTATGCCTTGATAACAGAATAGTATTAATATCTTTAATATAATAATTAAATTATGTATGACTCCTAAATAAAGTACGAAATTTCAGATATAAAGAAATATGTATTATAAGGAGTGAAGGCGAAAAAGTTATGCAAATGTTTTCAGTTATTTCTTTTTTCGAAGAAATTACATGCATTGCCAACCATTAGTAGAAGCCAAATTATTTATTAAAGAGTATCCAAATATAAAGCTGCTGCCTTCGAGGCATCACAGAGAATTTTGATATGTTTAGCCCGATTTGGCAACATGTCACTTGGAAAAAATTCCTCTTAAATGGTTTTTAACAATACCGTATTTAAAGTAAATGCACTTACTGTTCAGAACTGAAGTCAGTGGAAAGATATTGAGCTCTTCTAGGAAAGGAAATGAAGAGAACTTGAAAGGTATCCCATACCATGGAGATTTTAAGCGTGAGTGAAACTACGGCACAAAATAAGTAACTAAAACTTATATAAAATCCTTAAGTCTTTGGGGTATTCCCGAAATAGTGGATAATTTTTTTTTGTTACTGTATTATATCTGTGGTTTTCTAGAATAACCGCGTATGTCATAAAATCAAAATGTTCAGGGGAGCCAAAAATCTTTATATATGAAATTATGGGCTCGATATAAAGTTTTTAGAGCTTTTTATTTAACAGTCCTGTAGATATGGACAATAAATACTTTATATAAAATTTTGAGTCAAAAATCTTCAGAGGAATATATCCTAGAGAAGGACGAAAAAACAATACGTAAATAACACTTAAAGTGTGTGCATATAAAACAACCTATGTCGACAAACGTCGTTTTCTTTGAAATAGAAAACTACCAATGCAATCACCCATGTAGACATAAGTTGTTTTTGCTTGAAAAATGGATTTTTTTGTTCGTCAACAAAAAGTTAACGGAACTTAGGATGAGAATATAACAACGTATCAAGAATAAGAGTGACAAAAAATAATAGAAATAAACACACAAGTTTTTATAAGTGGTCATAAACTGAAAAATAATCCAAAGTTATTTTGCACTTTTTTTCATTAATAACAACGTATGTCGCTATGTGTCGTTTTCTGAGAAAATAATTTGTCAGCGCTCAAACGTAGGTTGACTTACGTTGATAGTGCTGCAAATTATTTTAATAAACATTTAAGTTACGTCGTTACTTAAAGAAAAAACTTTGAAATGGCCAATATTTTTTTTTTATAATTTAACACATGTAAAGAACGTTAAAAATTAATATATTTGGCATCGTTAACTCAAAACTGACAAAAATGGACATACCCGGAAAACCGCAGATATATCAAAATGCTAATAATTAAGAAATTTGTTTTAAATTTCAATAAATTGAAGAAGTTTTTAGAATTTAGATATGTATATCGAACGGTTTAAGTTTTATAACAATATATATGTTTATAAATTTTCTACACCTATTTCTTATAAAAAAGTCTGACTTTGGAGATTTCTGAAGAACCTTTCAAATATCATACCAGTAACCAACTAACAAGAACTGTTTAGATAAAAATTGGATATTGCGGACGGATTATGTGTTTAACAGAAAAAAACTACTCTGAAGTGCCCGTTGAGAAATTTTTTAACACGTTTTTAGAAAATCTGAATATGAAAGGATTTTTCATAGACATAAAATATATTCTGTGGTCACAAGCATTAACCGCCTAAGTCGAAAATTATGTTTTCGAGAAAAATAAGTTTCTATATAAATGTAATGGGGCTTCATTACGACTTAGGTCAGTATATTTTTTGTTAATAACTTTTTAAAAAACAGTGTTAGAGAAATGGGGATTTCACTTAAATATGAAGCGTTGTTAGTAGAATATGATATCATACGTGACCCAAATCGTTCTCAAGTCGACTTAGGCGGTCATCGCTTGTGACCACAGATTTCATAGTTCTCTTACTTACCACGATAACATCGTTTCAAATCGAACACTATCCGAATCTAAACGTTGATGACAATCGGGACAGTACATTTGTCTCAAACAACTGATATTAGGATTATCCAGTTCTTGAGTTCGATCATTTTTGATTGCACTTATTGTAGCATATTTCTGTCGACGATCAATTTTACCCGTCTGTTCATGTTCTTTTAAATCATTTATGCTATAAGATTTCGTTAAACAAGCAGCAGATTCTCTTAAACGTAATTGGTTAATTTCATTTTCTATATCCAGGATTTGTTTATTTAAGTTAATTTCGATCATATCTTTATCTTCTATCATTTTTATTATCAATAGTAGTTAAGTTTTTTTTTCCCCCTTTCAATCAACCGTTTTGTACAATAGTCAAACCGCGTTTGAATCGTTGATGTATCGATAGCAATTGTTGAATTTGTGGTATTTTCGTTTTATTTATTATTGTTTATTTATTTTTTTTTTTTTTTTTGAAGTAGAATTTTAAGAGTCTCTCAAACTTAGCTTAACCTTCTTAATATTCTGTTAATAAACAACATCATACATACGGCATTTAAATTTAATCATTTTATTTGTGGCAATCCATTCGAAATATTAGACAATGTAATACTGAGAACTCTCAATGATAGTTAAGATCTTAAAAATCTCCAGTTGGTTGCATTTTATTGGTGATACCATCGGCCATATAAAGGTACCACCCATAGGTCATAAAAAATGGAATTTAAACAGTTCAGCTATTTTCTTAGTACCAAATTTTTCCATGTTATTAATACCCAGCAAAAAAAGTTATTCAAATAATTCAAAAATTTGCTGTTTTTGCATTATAATCTGGTAGAAAGTTGGATCATTATCAATGAATTTACGATGGGCTTTTGGTTCCTATGAAGTATACTTTAACTGGTATTTAGTATTGCTTTTTTGAATTGGTTTTTCATTTTTATCTATTTAAACTCCACTAGCTTCCAATATAAAATTTTTAACAACATTTTACGAAACCAATTTGTAATTCCCAACATTTATTTGAATAATTTTCTATTCTATTTTATATTGAGAATAGTTGAAAATGTATTGTTGTTATCTTGTAAATAATTTCTAGTGACATCTTTGAAAGTTCAAAACCACTTCGAAAGAAGTTCTTCTTTTGGGAGCAATGAAAAAGTTATTGTTTTAGAACACCATTAATATGACGTGGAAATAGAATTGGTGCTTTAGTTATTTAAAATGCAACTGTATTTTCCTGTACCTTAATAACTTTTCAATCCGCTGATTTTGACCTAGATGCTTAAGGTCCATTTACACGATACAACTCAGTCGTATGATTTTTCGAAATATAAATCCGATGAAATTCATTGGACTGTCATAAAGTCGTACAGACATTATTTACTTCTCCATACTTAGGCCATTTACCCCATCATACTCATCTCTTATGAAAACACAATAACAAGCAAATTTATTTTGAAATTTATATTTTATTTCCACTTTCTTTGTTTCTTTCTTACCTTTTTTTAATACTACCAAAAAAAAAAACAACTCTGGTCCGGTGAAAATGACAAGTTTTTAGAAATGTTTCTAAAACTATTGGACTTTGAAAACAAAATCCTACAGATTGTCAATTTCATAACATAATCTTTTAACATGATACGACTTTTTCATAAAACTCGTTTCTTTGACAGGTCGTATTACAAAGTGTGATAGTGAAAACTGGCCTTTAGTTGCTAGCCATTTGAGCAAAATTTCGTTTTTCGCACTGGGTTATCACTGTTTTTGGGTCTATAAGGTTCACCTAGTCGTAGGAATATGAATTCTTCAAAAAAAATTTGCAGTGCGAGGCAAATTCGACAATATTTTCGAGTAATTTCACTTAAAGCAACTTTGGAATACCAAAATAATAATATTTTTTGAGTGCAATATAGAGATAATAAAATATATACAGTAGAATTCATTTATAGCGACCTCGGTTATAACGACCATCCGTTTATAACGACGGATTTTTAAAGAAAGATTGGTTCTTCATTGCTTATACATGCACAACCATTCGCATAGAACGACTCCGGTTTTAACGACCATCTGCTTTTAACGACCAATTTGCGCGTCTGCTTTGGAATGAAGTTTCGGTTATAACGACGATGTCACTTCCGCGTATTTTATTTTTTGGTTTTTCTTTCCATTTTTTGTAGCCAGCCAACACTAAATGAAGAAACATATGTATAATGTGGGGAATCACAGAATTTGTTTTCGCCTATCTCAAACTGCGTATGGAAAAGATAAAGAAGAAATTTGCATACCAGTTTGAGTCGTGAACGCGAATGGACATATGAACATTCTTTCTTTAATTACCAGCGGTGGTAAAAAAAAGTTTTTTAATTTACATAAGAAATTGTTATCCAGTGAATTGTTTACTTGGATAAATACTGAGTAAATATGTATGAATGTGCATATGCTTTTTCCAGAATGGACGTTAAAAAACGTAAAGTGTTCTCCATAAAAGAGAAGGCTGAAATTTTGCTGAAACTTTAATCTGGTTCTACAAATGCAGCACTAGCGAAGGACTATTGTGTTTCGCATTCGACTATCAGTACGATATGGAAAAACCGAGACGCAATTCGTAAGTGTTTTGAATTTGAGTACATGCAAAGAAAACGTATGCGTTCTGCTCAAGATTCTGATATAGAACAAGCTCTTTTGCAATGGTTCAAGACGCAAAGAAATAAAAATACTATAGTAACTACGTCCAACTAGCCCAACTTCTTGGAAAAGTTTACAATTGCACTGAAAGCTGGATTTACACTTTTCGAGAGCGCCATAATATAGTTTTAGGAACAATTTCTGGTGAGGCTTGCAGTGTCGACAAAAGTCAATGCAGCGACTGGCTAGTTTCAGTATGGCCTAAAATACGAGAGGGGTATCAAGCACAAGACATTTTTAATGTGGATGAAGCAGGGCTTCACCACCAACAAAACCCTTAAATTTAAAGGTGAAAGTTGCTGTGGTGGTAAACAATCAAAGGAAAGAATAACCTTGCTGGTTGGAGGTAATATGGATGGGTCCGAAAAAAAGAAAATGCTTCTCATTGGAAAATCTAAAATGCCGCGGTGTTTCAAGCATGTGAAATCATTACCTGTAGATTATAAAGGAAATAAAAAGTCATGGATGACCTCAGAAATTTTTGAACGCATTTTGCGCGATTGGGACAGCAGTTTGAAGAAAGATAAAAGAAAAATTTTACTGCTTGTAGATAATTGTCCAGCACATCCAAATGTTCAAAATCTGTCTTCAATAAAATTAGTTTTCCTACCACCTAATACAACGTCCGTCTTACAGCCAATGGACCAAGGGTTAATTAGATGTTTGAAGAGCAATTATCGCTAACAACTAATGCTAAAAATTATTCGCGATACAGACAATAACACGAAAAGCACCATTACTTTGTTAGATGCTATTGACATGGTGGCCTCCGCTTGCCAAAGTGTAAAATCAACAACAATAGCTAGCTCTTTCCGACATGCGGGACTACTTCCAGCCGAAAGAGCGTGCCCAGATGCAGATTTCGAAGATGAAGATGATATTCCTCTTTCTTTGCTACAGGAAACATACAAAAATAAGCAACAAGTAGCCGAATGTATTGATTGGGATGAGTCCGTAAACGTGGATGACAATGTCGTAAAATTGGAAGAGCCTTCATTGAGAGAAATCGTGGAGAGCACAAAAGAAAATGAGGAAATTCACAGCGATAATGAACCAGATGACGACGATGAGCCAATCAAAATTCCCACTAGGACAGAAACCTTGAGTGCGGTGCACACTTTAAAACAGTTTTTGCGATTTGGGGGGTTCTGACATATCAGAGAGTTTATATAGTTCCGTAGAAGTTATTGAAAGTAAATTATTACATGAAATTCTTGTAAATAGAAAAGAAACCACGATTCCAAATTATTTTCAACCTCAATAAACATGAATATACATGATAAAAAAAAAAAACATATTGTGTGCACCTATTCGGATACAACGACGTTCGGTTATAACGACGAATATTTCCGATCGCTTACATTTCTCTATAACCGAATTTATATTTTTATTTCCATATATTTAGCAAAGTGCTGTTATATCTATTAAACAAGAACTGAAAAGTTTTTTTTTTAATTCTTTAAGGTACAACAACAACCAAAAAATAAGTACATAAGTAATTCTTCCGAAAAGTATAATAATAAATAACTCTTTTTGGCATATTTGTTTCAAAATAAAATTGACTTTATAACTATAATACGCACTATATTCGAGTGAACAAAAAGCGTTGGGACAAAAATAGAGTAAATTCAATTCGTCGTTGTAGCTCGAAGACACATAACACTTTTACTTATTATTTAAATAAATATTTACCGTTAAATAAAACAACGGCTTCGGCATATGGTGTCGAGTAATTGTTAGTAGAATGTCTGTTTTTTGTTTCTTGTATTTACTTACCGTTTCCACTGTTTATTTATGCACTGTTTAATGACACTGCAACTGGAGACGTGTTTGAAATTTCAAATACATTAGCTTATGTGTCTGTTAGTATTCGTTACGTTACAATAAGCTTTTTGTAAAGCTTTAAAAAAAAAGAGCTTTACTGTTTAATGTGTTGCCAGTATGAATTAAATTAATATTGGACTCAACTTTATAACACGAGATAGTATTCTTTTTTTTTTTATTGTTGGACTTGTTTAGTTTATGAGTCAAATATTATCAACTAATATTAGTTATCTTAAATAACAAACAATTAATGACATTTCTCTGAAAAAACTTATTTCACATACTTATAATTTGATAATGATTGTAAAAAATTGGGTGGAAATATGTTGAGGGTTCTTTTTTTGTTTGTTAAAATCGTATCTTCCAATTTATGGTCGTTATTTTAAAACTGAAATCAAGAATAATTATGATTCAACTTTTCAAATAGGTGAATGGAATTTTTCGATTGGCAACATTTTTATTTTATTTTTATTTTATTTATTTATTTTTAAACAGTAATACAAATTTAACAATATAAATTTAATAATACAAATTTAACAAAACAAATACAAATGGGTAGTTGATTAGCTGAGCCAAAGACTAAAATTATATATAAAAAAAGCAATTTAAAAGGTTAAAGTTTAAAAATATGTAGTTAAAAAAAGAAATATTTAATTGTTTCTAGTAATGTGCTCGAAAAGTGATTGCTTAAAGCTATTTTCCTTGCAATAACTTTTAAATTTATAGGTCAGGTATTCCACAGTTTAATGGCGTTAACGATAAAGAATCTGCTGGTGTTAAGCTGGCCGTATCATGGAATAATCAATGTCATAGAGTTTGTGGATCTACCGAAATCAATTTTCTCATACAGATACGCAGGTGTTTTCTGGTGAAATAATTTATGTAGGAATAACAAGTTTATCATTCGAAGGAAGTCCGCTATGTCACAACCAAATATATTTTTCTCCACCCTGATATGCCACTAATCCGCCGCTGACCATAGACATATCGTGTAGCATTATTGAAAGAGACCTGTAGCTTATGTACAGAGTGCGAGTCAAGTTTGCTATAAACTTCAGCGGAATATGAAATTAGTCAATCGGTCTAAAGTGAGGGGACAATCTAAGGTTACGAAGGGTGGAATTAATATAAAAACCTAAGAACTTCCCAGTAAGTACTCCTCTGAAAGTAAATCAAAATTAAGTTTATATCTGCTAATTGTAAAACAGATGTTTTATTATTCACATCTTCCTACTTCCCAATTCCCTCTAACTCCTTGTTAACTTTGCAGCATGGTACGCCGATAGAATCAGTTCAATTCGAAATGTAAATCTGTAAATCATCAACATATGCGTGAACTCGGATATATTTGGAAACATTAAAAACATCATTTACAAAACATTGAATAAAAGGGGTCGGATAACAGAACCCTGTTGGACCCCAGCTGTAATCTTCATATCAGATTCTCTATCTTCCACTATAACTTTCTAAGCTCGTCCGAACAAAAAATTTGTCAAAAGAGTAATGGCGGAATCGGTGAAACCAAAGAGATGTTCGGATTTATGACTAAGTATCACATGATTTACGCTATCAAAAGCCTTCGGAATGTCCAACAAGCACATAAATGATAAATTCACAGAATAATATTCAGGTCTAATGTCATCAACTACTTCCAAGGCTGCTGTAGTACAGCTATGGAAAGAACGAAAATCGGATTTAGCTGGAGAGAGAAGTTCATTAGAATTAAGTTATTCGGTAATTTGCCTTGACATAAGAGGCTCAAATATTTTCGACATAACAGAAAGAATGAAAATTTTACGATAGTCACTAGGACCGATGCACAATGGACCATTTCACGAGAAGGCGGTCAAAAATCCAACTTTTAATTGGATTGCAATTTTCATATGCGTTTTTTTTTTTTTTTTGTTTAGAAGGGACTTCAGCCTTTAATTTTCGCAATAAAACGTAAATATCGACCGATAATAAAAAAAAGTTATGGAGGGTTTAAAATTCATTTTTATTTTTATTTGAATTTTATTACAAAAGTGAAGTGTTAAAGGTTAAAAAGGTTTTCTTTTATAACATCTTATTTTTTCAGTTAATTTTACAGCTAATGTTTTTAGAAATTTTTTAGATAAATCAGTGACTACAATTAAAATGATGTAATATAGAATCGTAAGTTAACCAGGGATACTAATATTAATTTTCTTTCTCTAAAAATAATTTTACAAAATTTGCTTTATGTTTACTTTATTTTGTCGCCAGAATTTAAATAAAAATATATACTCCTGAAGAAGTCTGAAAAAAGCAGACGAAACATTTTGTGAAAAATTAAAATAAATTGGTATTTTTATTTACACCAAATTTGACCATCATTAGCCCGTAAGGAAACTCCTTTTTACAACAATAATTCTAATTTCATAAAATTTTTAAGTTATCTTTTGTCAGAAAATGCCAAACTTTGGTTCCCGTAAACTTTTTAGTCCTAATGTTCACAAGGGCCAAAGGTTAGCTTTATTATTTTGAAAGAGACCGAGTTTCAATATAATTTATTAAGCAGCGAAGGTAAAATTTACCAGATATTGGTTCAAGATAGAGAAGTTTCAATGAAAAAATCGAATGTTTTTACTTAAGTTAAAATTTTTTTTATTGTCTTTTTAAATATTTCTATCAATTTTTATTGTAAATTTATAAAATACATAAATTTGTAAATCAAGAAAAATTTTTAACTATATAAAAAAAAAGAGTATAACTTATTGATAGTGTACTGAAAAACTGCTTTAAATCAAAAAAATTTAGTAAATATTTCTTCTAAATAGCCTTGATTTTCATCTTCTAGAAGTTGTTTAGCTTATTTGTCTAATTCTTCCATTTTTGTCGAATGTTTGACATATGTGGATCTGAATTGCACAAAAAAATAGTGATAAGGTCTTCATTAGTGCAAGGTCATTAGATACGGTCTTCATTAGTGCAACATTTGGACATTTTTCTTGTGTTGTGCTTTTGAATGAATCTGTAGTCTTTGCTACTTTTTTCTTGCGCTTCTTCAGCATATTGGTACCATATTGTTTTGAATTATTTGTTCCCCATGGTGCAAAATATTTATACCCTATACCACTATGTGGTTTGGGTATAATGACTTTGCACTGCTGTTTGTAACTACCAAAAAGATTTTGGCTAGACCCATCTTTTATTATACCGATCCACTCAGAATCACTTTCTGAGTCGGTTTAGCGATGTCCATCCGTCCGTCCGTCCGTCCGTCTGTGTGTACATGTAAAGCTTGTAATCAAGCTACAGGTCGCAAATATGAATTTATTTTTATGAAATTTGGTACATAAGCTTTCATCGGCCAGAGGATGAACGCCATTGAAATTGGTGAAATTCGGTCCATGCCAAGACCTAGCCCCCATACAAATGACCCCTATGAAATCGACATGAAGTGCCATAAGATTCAAATTATAATATAGATCTCAGTCAAATTGGGTTTGTTTGTGTTTATTATATCCATTAATCGTTAGTCCAAAAATAATCCCTGTAGGACAATTATTCATCATAGGTCCCATATCAGCTGCCTCCCGATCTTCAATTAAATCTATCAAAAAACAAAAATATTGCACAGATTTTTCTCAAATCTGGGATGTATATATTTTTTCAAAATATAAGTGACTTTACGAAATATGGTCAGGATCGGTCCATTTTTCGACCTAGTCCCCATATAAATATACCACCCGATATGAACTTTTTCATATTTGCAGCAGAAAATTAATAACAATGCCACTCAAATTTGGTTTATGCTTATTTTCTATAACGAATTAGTTGGACCGAAAGACAGGGTCTCTAAACCATGGTATAGGGTATCATATGGTCGGTCTAGACCGACTATAATTTTCTTACTTGTTTTAGTTATAAAGTATAGCTGTTTTATTGGCGTACTCTCCATGCTAGAACTTGTAATATTATTTTGAATCGTCTTATTAATTCAGCTCTAGATATTTTTATTGAATTTTTATTTTTTTTTTTGCTTTCTTTTTTCTTAATTTTTTTGGTTTTTCTCATTGTTTCGCCTAACGAACCAAATTCCAAATCATAACTCAATTTAAGAAAATGCTCATTCCAAATTCGTAGGCTTCATTAAAACTATCGTCTTGTAGTGGTGGGGGTTGACTTAATTGACTTCATGTCTTTTGGCATATAATGCAGCTTGACGATGACTTTGTTTCGGTTAAAGCTTGTGCAACTTTTCAATCAATAATTGTGAGACACATTTTAAAATTTTCTTCAATGTCTTGGTCATCAAATTTAAATATTACTGGTTCAAGTTCTTTAATTTGATCTTTTATTTTTTGAACTTCTTCAGTTATGACATCTTTGGTTTCCTTTTTGAATGGAAATTTTATCGGTTTGCAATACTTTGCTGAAAAAGGAATTTAATTTTTCCGTACATCAATTTCTGTTGCTCTATTAGTTGACGGGTCTAAGCTGCTATAAATTTTTGTTAAGCACAATGGAACGAAAGATACCATAAATAAATTAGCATCTGATGAATTTTTGGCATTAAATTGCTTGTAATGTTTCTGACCAGAGGATCCATCACATCCCCATTTAGAAATTAAAGTAAAGCTGCCATATCCATTTTTTTTTTTTTTTTTTTTTGATCAGTATCAAGCGTATTTAGCAATCGTTCTGCAATATATTCAAGGAGATCTTGCAATTTTATTTCTGATAAACTTGAAGTGACACTAATAGCAAATTTTGAAGGTAAGTATACTTTTTTGGCAGAAACTAAATCTCGATACTCTGGGAAAATGTCAGGTATTTAAACAATATAACTCAGGTTCCGGCTATTAATGTTTTTGAAAAATACCTATGTAAATGTACTTGTCAAAATAAAAAAGATTTTACCTTTTAATATAATTTAACAATTAAGCGCATTATGTCTCAACCCTTTTTTTATAAGTATATAATAACTAGTGTCAACTCTACCATTTCCTTTTTGTGTCAGTATAAAAAACAAATAAAATCACGCAAATAAAATACACCAGTACCACAAACTTTTGTATTTAAAACGCACAGACGGACGGACGGACATCGTTAAATCGACTCAGAAAGTGATCTTGGGTCGATCCGTATAATAAAAGATGGGTATAGGTCCAAAATTTTGGGTAGTTATAAACATCAGGGCAAACTCATTATACCCTAACCACATAGTAGAAAACTTTTGTATTCATAAATTATGCACAAAATATCTGACAATGGGGTAGAGGAGTGTAGGGGAGGGACTACAGAACGGTGCAAGATTTTTTTGATGGCTTTTGATTTGCAGGGCTTATGCTCTATTAAGCAGGATATTTTCGGGAAATTTCGACCTTTTTTAGATTTTTTTTTTATTTCTAAACGACTCAGTGACTTTATACTTCTAACATTAATAACAAAATTATACAAAACTATCAGATACCAGCCCTCGAAATTTGAGTACAAATTCTAGGAAATTTGTGTTTTTCATTAAATAAAAACCCTAAAGTTATGCTAACCAATTATAGCCAATTCACTAATCAACACAAAAAAACAAACTCATTTTGTTTTACAAACACCTTACAAATTAAATAAACACACACACAGCATTGTATAATTTTATGTATGGGTTAGTAGCAAGTTTAAATGCAGTTTACTCAAAAAAAAAAAAAAAATTTAAATTAAAAAACTTGTACATCTATTGGATAGCTAAAAAGAAATACCTTTCAAATGATGCATGTGTGGTCAAAATAGGATTAAAACTGACACAATAGCACCGGTTACAAGAAATTGCCTTGCCTATTAATATTATAGATTTATTTTACTTTAAAATCTTTTAAAACAAAAAATTAAATTAAATTAAAATTTTACAAATTTTAGCAAAATATTGCGAAAGTCCATTTTCGAAGACCCTGTTCGCTGTTATATAGTTGAAATATAGTCGCAATTTTTTGGCTCCCGAGGTTCACTGTTATTTACTTCCAAATAAATTCCATAACTTTAAAATCGGCAACCATAAAAAAATGAATTTTGGCCGCCTTCTCAAAATATGGTCCACAGTGCTAGGTTTGCATTCAAATTTAATACATTGATACACAGTTGCATAAACTAATATTTGGCCCCATTATCCGTCCCATTATTTGAGCGAATCCAGTTTTAGGATCTAAAAATTCGAGGCGCGACAATGGTTTACTTTTTTCTTATTCCCTTGTTTTATTAAAATAATCTCCGCTTTTATTGACACAAAATCCCCTTTTCTGGCAACATATTTTAACTCAGTATCAGGAAAGTTTATCCTACCAAAAATATTTGAGTTAAACCCATCTTCAGAATCTGAGTCGATTTAGCCATGTCCGTCCATCTATCCGGCCGTTCGTCAATGTAAACTTTGAAATAAAAGATCGCAAATATAATTATATAGAGTATATTGATTAATTTTTATATATAAGCTTTTACCGAGCATAGGACGAAAGCTGTAGAAATTGATGAAATTCGGTGCAAGTTCAGAGCTAGTCCCCATGTAAATGATCCTTATGAAATAGACTAAAATTGCAATTAGATCCAATAGATAGAAATTGATATTGAAAGTGTTTTTTGTTTATGTTTTTTCAAGTTTGGGTTTGTTTATTGTTTTAATATGTTTTTTTCTGGAAGAAATATGATTAGCATATATGTACATGTGTGGATTTATATATGATGTTTAAATCAAAGTTTATATATCTAAATTATTATTCAGATCTCGTTCAAATTTGGTTTTGTGCAATTTTTACACCCCTTAATTAGTAGTCTACAAAAAAAGCTCTGTAGGAATATTAGTCAAAGCCTCCATATAAAGTTGCTTCCTGATCTTCACAAAAACATTGCACAGACTTTTCTCAAGTTTGGTTTGGTGACTTTATCAAATCAGGAACGGTCCATTTTACGACCTTGTCCCTTTCTTTAATCGCATGCTATAAGGATCGCATAGTCTGTCTAGACCGTCTATAATTTTCTCACTTGTTTATTATTTTTTTTTTTTTTTGCTATTTGTTCAGGTGACGATGAATTTCTTGGCCATTTATTGCTCACTTGTTTGTTTTCTATGTGTTAGACAAATTCGTAACAGCTGTTACTTCAATGAAAAAGTATTGACGAAGAATGAAAAATAAAAAAAAAAGATTTCCAACAGCAACCATGCTGTAATACAGTCGGATGACTTCCAGTACTAACTGCTGGTAAATATTTTAATAAATTTGACCGTGTGAATAATAATATTCGTTATAACTTCTAATTTATTGCTTCTTTTTATAAAAACTTTGAAAGCTTTCTTTTTTTAAAGAAATATTTAAATCATATCTGAAAAATTTCTCTATTTTTCTATTAATAGAATACAAACATTATTTAATCCCTTCAAAAAGAAACTGGAGTTAGAATACCCAAAGTCATACTTTGAAATGTTTTGAAAGCTTACAAATAATGGCATATTTCTCAAAAAAAAAGTGTAAAACGTTAAATATTTCTATCTGAATTAACTTATAATATGTTAATTTAAGGACACAAAGATAGATTGAATAGAAAAATGCAATAAAAAAAATCTACTTTGGTTTGTTTTATAAAGATTGCCAAAATATTTCTGGTCTAGCGTTAACCCATTCCGAGCTGGACCGTTGTTATCTATTTTTTAGTTTGTTGAAAATATTTTAGTACTTTTGGCCGCTCTTTATATGAACGTACAACACTGTGCGTCGTCGTGATTGCCACGGATCATCGATATATCAACCCCACTTGTTACATAGATCAAGAATATATATATTTTATGATGTCCAAAATTGTCTTTCGTATTACTGCAAATGAAATGACAAATTTATGTATACTCTCCGCACAGTGTTGTGGATGGTATATTTAAGAACAAATATCTCTAATTGAGATAACTTCGTATCGTTGCTTTGAAACTGAAATTTTGCAAATTAATTTTTTTTTTTCGGTTTTTGGGGAGATATGTGCGGCTCTTCATCCGGTAAAAATTTTATAATATGACTAATAGTTCTTCTAATTAACCATCGCTTGATGTATATAAAATATCACTCTTTTTACGCAGCACTGTAAATTTATTAAAGAATTTAATAAAAAAAATTCATGTGAGTCCGATCACAGGGAAGATGTGTAAACATCTAGTAATTAAAGATTTTTTATGTCACTTATTTAAAATCAAACAGAAAGCGTCATCTATGTATCACTTGTAGCAATTTATATTAGCTCTGATAATATAAAAATATTTAGTATTTATTATTTCAACCGGTTAATTATTAATTTTGCGTTTTTAATTTTTCGTTTTCCGTTTTTAATTTTTCGTTTTTCATTTTTTTTTTTTATTTTTCATTTTTTATTTTTGATTTTTTATTTGTCATTTTTCATTTTTTATTATTCATTTTTTATTATTCATTTCTTATTTTTCATTTTTTATTTTTAATTTTTTTTTTTTTCATTTTTCATTTTTCATTTTTCATTTTCTATTTTTTATTTTTAGTTTTTCGTTTTTCATTTTTCATTTTTTTATTTTGTTTTTTTATTTTTCATTTTTTATTTTGCATTTTTTATTTTTCATTTTCAAACAAACAACCAGCTCTCAAAATTGAAGTTTCAATATTTTCAATTTGCAAGTCATCACGAATATATTTCACAAAATTAATGGAATAACAAACTATCCCAACGGCAATTTGTAAAATTCAACAGCAAGTGCCATCTATGTATCACTTATACCAAACAACTGCTATGGTTATAATTGGGGGTTGCTGAATTATGTATAAGTTATACGTTTATATTGTGCAATTTTTAACGTTCTACAGCAAAGGGTTGTTGAATTAGCTGAAATAATTATATATCATAATTTTTTCTACTCTGTTACTCTGTTTTTGTGAATGTATTGTTAGGGTTCTTCAAAATCGTATGGAGATACTAGACGTGGTCCGATTTGTGAGGCTCACGTCTGGATCGTTGTATACGAACCACACGAACGTATGTTCCAAATTTCAGAGAAATCGAATGAAGTTTGAAGGTCGCGCAAAATTTTCACTTTTTCGATTATTTTTATGGGAATTTACATACAAATTAAAAAAAAGTTTACATTAAACTTTATCTGATTTTTAATTACGTTTTAAGTGACTTCTCCATAATTTCTAATATAGAATTTTATAGGCTTTAAGATTGTGGAACAAACTATTTACCAATTATTAATGGTTTTCGAGGAATTCGCGTTTTTTGTAATTTTGGAAAACAAAACCATACGCAATAAATGTGACAGCAGTCTGTAAGCAACTCTGTTATTGTTGTAGTTTGAGTTGACTTTTTATCAGCAGGCACAAACTAAACAAGAAGTCGTCGAGCAAGGCAGCAAATTTTCATTTTCCATTTTGGCTTTTCTGGACCACGCAACGATTTGAGTAAATTTAGTGCAGCAAATTTAAAATGTCAAAAAAATATTAAGATCGTCTTCAACATTTTGGCTTATTGGAACGCCAATAAGCGAATTTCCTTCATCGAGACTACCACGAGGCATTGACGTATTAAAAATGGTACAATATTATCATATTTATCAAAATCAAAAACTTTCAAATAGTTTTCTATGTACCATCGAAGCCGCTGTAAACGTATGGAAGCAAGCAGGTATCCCAACTCAGCAAAGAAAAAATTGTATCAGAAAATTGGAAAGGATGTATAAAAATATAATTATTGAAAAAAGAGTATAAAAAAAGACGGCGTAAGCTACAAAAATCGCAGAAAAATCTTTGAAATTAAATTACAAAAAATATTTGATATCGCTATAAATGACGTATAAGCAAAGAAAAGAGAGACTTGGATAAACGTATTTTCTTGCTGCTTAGGGGGGATTTGATTTAAATTCCTCGAGAAAAGAAATTATGAAGCTAAAGCGACTTGAAAAACATAGAATACTTAAAAATAAATCTGTACATGAAAAAAGAAAAAATCAACATAAAAAAGCTGTGCAATATAATTTTGATGAATCTGATAACTCCAGTGATTCGGATTACAAGCCTGCTAAGAAAACACCAACGGTTAATAAAAACATTAAAAAATTTATAACATCTCCAGAAATAATTAATGCCTTAGACCGAACAAATACATCCGACAGAAATGCGACGTTTATACTTGCAGCTGTTGCTAAGTCAATTGTTGCGGAACACTCAAACATAACGATTTCCCATAGTTCAATAAGACGGTCCCGCAGAAAAGTACGTACGTACTAATGATGCAGTTGCAGATCAGGAATCTTTAAGTGTAGAAGGACCTTTTCTCCTGCACTGGGACGGTAAGTTATTACCAGATATAAATAATGCTAAATGCTAAGTTGATCGTATAGCAATCCATATATCTGGAAACGGCCAAAATAAGCTTTTAGGTATTCCCAAAATAGAACGAGGAACAGGAATTGTACAGGCTAGTGCTTGTGTTGAAACATTAAAAAAGTGGAAAATAGAGTCGCACATAAAAGCCCTTGTCTTTGATACAACAGCTAGTAATACTGGTGTTTCAGCAGGAGCCTGCGTTAATATTGAAAAAATGCTAGGCACTGAAATGGTGTGGATTGCTTGTCGACATCATATTATGGAGATAGTGTTATCTTCTGTTTTTAGTAGTGCAATTGGTTCTAGTTAAGTCCAGAAACAGCACTTTTTAATCGTTTTCAAAAAGCATGGCCTAAAATTGACAAGAACTGTTACAAAGCAGCAGGTATAAATCTGTTTGACAACCCAATATTACTACAGAAGAGAGATGAAAGTTGAAATATCTACCAACACAATTTGAAAATTCTCAGCCAAGGGATGATTACAAGGAGTTTTTGCAATTGTCTCTAGTATTCCTTGGTGGAGGCGATGGCAAGGTAAAATTTAGAGCACCAGGTCCAACGCACCATGCTCGTTGGATGGCAAAGGGAATTTACGTAATAAAAATGTATATTTTTCAAGACCAATTCATCTTAACGTAAGATGAGAAAAAATATATTACTGACTTGGCATTATTTGTAAGTTTAATTTACATTAAATTTTGGAATGAAGCTCCGATTGGTCCTACAGCTCCTCAGAACGATATAAAATTTCTTGAGGCACTTCAATGCTATCCCAACAAAGAGATTAGTAAGGTAGCTTTTAAGGCATTTTCTCGTCATCTATGGTACTAATCCGAGCACCTAATTGGATTGGCATTTTTTGACGAAAATGTATCTAATCAAGTAAAAATACAAATGGCAAAGAATATCTATGTTTCAAAAAACACAGCTTTGCAAAGACGCATAAAAATTACAGAAGAAGAGCAACAATTAAAAATTGAAAATTTCGTAAGTGATAGGACATTTACTTTGTTTAACGTCCTTCATGAAAATGGAGAGCAAATGGCTAAAGAATTTTTGAATTTAAACCCCAGCTTATGGAGTAATAACAAAAGTTATGTTGAACGTAAAAAAAGATCTTATAACATGAATGTTGTAAACGATGTGGCAGAAAGGGGTGTAAGCCTGGCAGAAAAATACAACAAAACGTTAACAAAGGACGAAGTCAGTCAGTTGAAAATCACCGAAAGAAAATTAGCAAGCCGAACAAAAATCTTTTAATGTCTTAATTTTTAATTTAGCTGTTAGTTTATCTTTTTTGATTTAAAAGCACTTTGATATTCATTGTTATACATATATTCATTTTTTGTTTCACGTATTATTCGCACTTTCGCGAAAACCTCTATTTTTTTATTTTTTGTTTTCTTATTTGTAATTAACGACAAATATTTTTTAAAACTAGATGCATATTACTTTATGATATTAAATAAATATTAATAAATTTTACTTATTTTTTTGTAAATTTTTAACCTGTGTTCTAAACTTTATCGCAATTGCGCGACCTTAAGATGGAAACTTTTGTTCAGCGATGTTTGGTTATTTATACTTCTAAGATATAGACGCATTGATTTGGCCATGAGCCCGTTGAAATTTGCAACGTTTAGAATTTTGAAGCACCCTAATGTATTGTGAAATAGAAATTTACCCCCCCCTGCGCAAATAGATGTTTACACATCAAAAAAAAAAATGTTAGTGGCAAAATTACTTTGACTACGAGACATAACACAAATATTTTTTTTATAGCTCTCATTGAAGATTACATACATATGTGCAATTATATTTTGCTTATAGCTCAGAACTGTATCATTTATTTCCCTAAGTTTGGTGGCTTTTACAGAAAACTATTCACACAAACGGGTTTATACTTCTCAACTAGAGGCATCTTGAAGTAAAAAATTGCATTGATGTGTGACTAAAAAAAAGATATTATGGCATTGTACATATATTTATTTATAACATTACTCATAGTGACTAACGATTAGTAAATATATTTACAATTGAAAGTGGTTCAAATGCAAATAACAACTTTTAACCGCGTATACATATGTATAGTTACACGACTGCAATAAACTCTTGAGATATGGGGAAAATACTTAAGAACGTTAAATGAATAACCTTCAGTGACGTCATAGTAAACTACCTCAATATTTATGCGCATTAAATAAACTTAAGCAGATTCTCAATTTTACTCCAGATTATTTCCAAAATGATTATTTTAATTTTAAGGAAGTTTGAATAAAAAATATTTTTAAACTCTGAGTTTGTTAAAAGTTGTTCATAAGATTGAGGACTGTGTATTAGATGATACTTGTGCATTAAAAAATTTCAGGCCATTAGATTGTCTGACATCAGGTCAGGGTTTGTAATTACTTAAAATATTCGACATACTGCAAAATCATTTTATTTTTTTTATTTACTAAAATAAACTTTGAATTGTAACAAATTAGATTACTGAACTAAAAATTAATTAATTTAAATCTTATTGTGGCCTGTTAAATTAGATTAAATTTTTTTTTCTAATAATTGAGTTAGAAATTAATCAAATTGTTATTATTATTTATGCCTTACTACAAAATATAATAGTGGAAAACACCACTGTATAAACGATTCTTGAGCCGTTGTGTAAACCAATTATTTTATATTATGGCCCCATGAAATTTTTTAGATGAATGGGTTTCTGCCTAACAAGGATTATTCATCTAAAACGTTATTCCGTCATTTGCCGATACCATAAGGCACTTTTATATGTTATTTTAAAAGTTTTCAAGTATGACATATCACAGTTTATGTAAAAAAGGAAATACGATTGATTTATGATTAGTATTAATTTGAATTGAAATGGAGTAAAAAGAATTTCTAATGTTAATCCCCTTATATTTTTGGACTCTTACAAACTTTTTTCTATTGTTTTACCATTAATGTCTGATAATATTGATAACAAAAATGAAAATAGATAAGATTAAAGTGGTAACATTAGAACTCTTACTAACACATTCATGCATATATGCTACAGCAATTGTATTTAACTAATATTAAGTTTTTTTTATTTTTTTTTTTCATCATGGTTGCCACATGTATTAGAATAACTATGACTATTTCGTTGCATATATCTGTATATATACTAGCTGACTCGGCAAACGTTGTTTTGCCATATAACTTATTTCAAGTGAATATTTTTGTTGTTATTTAAAAAGAACGAATGTATTGTAAGTGTGTGGGGGTGGGATTTATGAATGGATGGGATCAACGATGAATTCTATGTATTTCATTATTTTCATATCAGATGAATACAGATATCTCAAAAGTTAAACATAAAGTAAAAAAGTAATATATTTTTTATCCTAAAGTATGAAAGTTAAACAAAGAAAATCAATATTCATTTGGCAACTTTTGTGTTTCGCGATTTTCAGATTTTGGTGATTTTACTTTTGGCGATTTTTGTGGTTTGGCGATTCCGCCCATATTTTCCACGACTAATCACATTGGTAATTAATGTACTTGTCAAAAATTTCAAGAATAATCATATCCCGCCCATTTTTTGTCCGACTACTCACATTAATATATATGAATGGACCAGTACAAAGTGTAAAGCCTTTTTCTATTATAGTAGTCCAGCTATATGATATTATATATTTACTTTGTATGGTAGGTGCCACACCCACTGCCCCGATCACGCCCATTGTTTCTTCGACTAATCACATGAATAACTTGTGGGTTCACGCACTGTCCCAAAGCTCTCATTATTACAGTACTCCAGATATATAACATTTAATATATTCTTTGTAAGGGAGGTGCCAAGCCCATTGCTTTGACCATGCCCATTTTTTATCTGACTACTCACGTTAATATCTGATGGACTCGCAGAAGGAGTCAAGGCTTTCACTATTATAGTACACCAGTTATATGATATTATATATTTACTTTGTATGGATGATGCCACGTCCACTGCTTCGATCACGCCCGTTATTTGTTCGACTAATCACATGAATAACTTATGGGCTCATGGAAAGGCTAAAGGCTTTCACTATTACAGTAATCCAGATATATGACATTTAGTTTTTTCCTTGTAAGGGGGCTACCACGTCCCTTGGTCCGATCCAACCCGTTTTTTGTCCGGCTATTCACATTGATAATATATAACCTCAGACAAATGTGCAAAGCTCTCTCCCGCCCATTTTCGGCATGGCTACTAACATTAATAATAGATGACTTCACAAAATTTGCAAAACCCTCCCTGTCATATTACTCAATATATATTATAATAAAAATTTACTTTGTATGGGGCGTGCCGACAAATCGGAAAATTTTGAAACTTTGAATTGGACTTAAAGAACAAATAATGAAAGTTACATTAAACTATTCCAACCCTTTAAAGTGGTGGCAAAAAATAGACTAAGAGGTATTAACAGGTCGAGTTTTTGGATTGTCAATTGCACTATGTATTGAAATGGAGATTAAGAAATTACACACAGAAAAAGAATTGGATGGAATTCGATTAACACTAGAAAAATTTATAGAAGTCATAATGGTTTCTACTATTATTCTTAATATTTTAAAATTTACTAAATTTTCTTCACTAAACAAAATTCATACAAAACGAAATTAATTACAATGACAAAATAAGTTTCCTTTATCAATCAAAGTTTTTATACAATTTATTGAACAAGTTCATTTTATTAAACTAAATATTGGTGGTTGCAATAACTTTTTCTCTTCTAATAACATATTTAAAACGTAAAATGAGTAGACAGATTTTGTATTAAATTGTTGGTTGATATGAGGAAAATTAGACGATATTAGGTAGTTCCATGTAAAAGTAAACCTTAAGTCCTATTTTAAAATTTTAATTCAACTATTTTTATACCCTATATCACTATGTGGTTTGGGTATAATGACTTTGTGCTGCTGTTTGTAACAACCAAAAATATTTAACCTACACCCATCTTTAATTATACCGATCGAATCAGAATCATTATCTGATTCGATTTAACGATGTCCGTCCGTCCGTCCGTCCGTCTGTGTATCCATGTAAAGCTTTTAATCAAACTGCAGGTCGCAAATATGAATATATTTTGACGAAATTTGGTATTTGATCTTTTATCGACCATGCGATGAACGCTGTTGAAATTGGTGAGAATCGGTCCATGTTCAGACCTAGTCCCAAAACAAATGACCCCTATGAAATCAACATATATTGCCATAAGATCCAAATTCTCATACAAATCTTAGTCAAATTGGGTTTGTATGTATATATTACATCCACTTATCAGTAGTCCAAAAAAGATCCCCATTGCACAACTCTTAGTCATAGGCCCCATATAGAGCTGCTTCCCGATCTTCACTTAAATCTATCAAAAAACAAAAATATTGCACTGATTCTTCTCAAATTTTGTTTGAATATATTTTTACAAAATACAAGAGACTTTACCAAACATGGTCAGGATCGCTCCATTTTTGGGCCTAGTCCCCATATAGATATAGCATCGGATAAGAACTTTTTCATATCTGCAGCAGAAAAAATTAATAAAAATCCCACTCAAATTTGGTTTATGCTTATTTTCTATATCCAGTTAGTTGGGCTGAGAGATAGGGTCTCTAAACTCATGGTATAGGGTATCGTATAGTCGGTCTAGACCGACTATAATTTTCTTACTTATTTGTTAATACCATTGCAAAGAAAAGTGTATGAAAGTAGGACAACTGATTGTTAGATGTATTTTTGAATATTTTTATAGCCCCCATTTTTCCAGTAAGAAATGATATGTGTAATTAAATAATTTTGATAATAAAGGCCTGTCATTTTACAAAATAGTTCTTTTTACTCTTTTTACTCTTTTATATGCTTTATTAATAAACTAGCTCTTATAATAACTATAGACAACTGTTTCTTATTTGTCATACAAATAACTTTAGAGCTTTTCTGTTTTTTGTCAAACATCCTCTAAAATGATGTCTGTTTGTTGTCATGTGTGTCACGATTGCTTTATGCCCGAATTATTATTAACAATAATACTTCCTCACTTTTTCTAATGGTAAATATATTGGTCAGGTCCGTCTGTATAATTTTGTATATTTTTATGAACAATAAAAAATTTTTAGTGTATAATATTGGATTATTTTACAGCCATAACTGAAGAAAAAATTAACTTTTTACTTGTGTTGGTAGTTTTGACCGAAAGGAAATTGCATGAAACAAAATCTGATGCAAATTCCAAAAAAAAATGTACTCAAAATGTTACTCAACCGAATTTTCGAATTTTGTTGTCATTTATGATACATAGAATAAAAAGAAATGAATTAAAAATAATGTATAAAATATTAAAAATTTAATTAAAACTATGTAAAGTTTATTCAAGGATATTATAAGATTGGGTGAGTAACAAACAATGTGGTCATTAAATTTTATGTGTTGAAGTTTTCGCATTTTTTTGAACAAGTTCTCTTCTAATCATAAACGGACACAGCTGCAGTAAATTTTATTAAATTTTATTCCACAGAAGTAGCGTTGCTAGGGATTGTGTTGAAATAGAGACAAACTCAAAAGTTTGGGTATAATATATATTAATCGGTTTATTCTTTTAGGTAAATTTGTGCGAACGATATTCTGTTTAGATGAAATTCTAACGAATGCTATTAACTGCTCATAAATTTCAACGATATCTTATATCTGCGGTTTTCTGGAATAACCGCGTATGTTATAAAATCAAAACGTTTAGGGGAGCCAAAAACGTTATATTTAAAATTATGGGCTAGATATAAAGTTTTTAGAGCTTTTTATTTAACAATCCTGTTGATATGGGCAATAAATACTTTAAAATTTAAAATTTTGAGTCAAAAATCTTCAGAAGAATAGATCCTAGAGAAGGAGAAAAAAACAATATGGATATAACACTTAAAGTGTGTGCAGATAAAACAACTTATGTCGACAAACATCGTTTTCTTTGAAAAAGAAATCTACCAATGCAACCACCCATGTAGACATAAGTTGTTTTTGCTTGAAAAATTTATTTTTTTTTGTTCGTCAACAAAAAGGTAACGGGACTTAGGATGAGAATATACCAACTTATCAAGAATAATAATAGCAGAAATATAGAAATATAGCAGAAATAAACACACAAGTTTTTATAAGTGGTTATAAACTGAAAAATAATCCAAAATTCTTTTGCTTTTTTTTATTAATAACAATGTATGTCGCTATGTGTCGTTTTCTGAGAAAATAATTTGTCAGCGATCAAAAGAAAGTTGACATACGTCGTTAGTGCTGCAAATTAATTTAATAAACATTTAAGTTACGTCGTTATTTAAAGAAAAAGCTCAGATATGGTCAATATTAAAAAAAAAAAATTCAACACATGTAAAGAGCGTTACGCGGTTATTCCGGAAAACCACAGTTATATATCATTTAAGGAAACAGTCTATTTATAAAAAAAACATTCAGGAAAACAGTCCCTCAAGGAGACTATAAGAAAATCCACTGTTCCAGATAATTCACTGATGGATAAAAGTCCTCAAGAATTAGTGGAAGTGTATTATTATTTTTTTATCACGTTAGATATTAAGTTATATTTAATTTTTTCTCAATTCTTATCTAGAAAAAAAAATGTTATATTACATCATTTAAAAACTAAATGTGACAATTCGTACATTCGAATTAATTTTAAACAAATGATTGCATTGAACTCAGAATGGCATTTGGAAAATAAAATAAAGTTGTGACAACAGATTTACAGACATGATAGTACACAAGACTACTAACTTACGATTGGCAACAAATTCGGTTATCGCAACGAATCTGTTTTCTGTATGTACTAAATTTGGTTTACATAACGTCTTATGGGAACATGTCCTAGGACCTGGTCAAATTTGCCGCTTATGAGCTGTGACAGAACTATACTTAGAAGTGACACAAGCGGCCAATTTACCCAGCCTTTGTCTACTTATTGTTAGGTGGGTAAAAACAAAACTACACACAGAACTACTGCCAACCGAATTGCGATGAAGCTAGTATCCAAATTTCGATTGAATTACGAATAAAATTCTGTGGTTGTAACAGTAAATGCTTTATTATAATAAAAAATATGAAGCTTCTCTTAAATTTCTGTTGCTACAATCGAAAATACGGTTATTACAGTTTTTGACAATTCGACTGGAAAATCTATTTTCTGTGTGTACAGTCATTCGGATATAACCAAATATCGGCCCAAGAACCACGTATCCAGGAAATGCATTTTAAAAAACTAAAGTTCGGAAATAGCAAAAATATTTAGCGATTTAAAAATTTTAATAATTTAAATCAATGAACTTTGTTACATTTTCTTTTATCGGGTACGTGCAGACCGTGTACCCATTAGGGACCGGACCTTGGCGGTTTCCAAACAAGAGCTTGCAAGTAAATTGTGTGGACATAAATCAACTACAGAATTTTGTCATCAGCTGATATTAAGCAACAGACAAATTTAAATCTTTAGACCCAGACCTCAAGCAATTATTCCCTTAGGTTATGTTGAAAACTACGACAAATTCCAGATTATTAAAGATATATTGAACAAACCTGTTATCTAATCGTTAACTGCACCTATAAATCAACAACCGTTAATTAAAAGAAATATTTCTAGCACTAGATTTAGTTTAGTCCCCATATTAAACTGTGTCCCTTTTTTTACTTAAATCTATCAAAAAAAAAACATAAACCTGCATAGATTTTATTCAAATTGTATTTTTATTTTTTTGAGAATTAAAAGTGATTCACCACTTCAAATGTGGTCTTGATCGTTCGATTTTTCGAAACTCATAGAATAGGGCATTGTACAGTCGTCTCTACTGACTATAACTTTCCTACCTGCTTCTTTACATTTATACGTTGCGAGCACAAAAAACAATGCAAGGCTGGATTATAAGATCTTTAAGTGTGTCTCTCTGATACTAACGGAATCCAATTCAGCTCGTTGTTCTGGTTTTTTGTTCTCTGTAGTTGTAGTTAACTAGTTTAAGTATAATGAATACATTTTTTTCGTTGTTTAATGAAATAAATATGTGCTAATTTTGTGCGAGCAATAAAAATGCAATCGATTGTATATAAACTTGTTTATTAAAATAAAATTGTCATTTCATCTGAAACTCTACTTAAAACTAATATTTGGTAGCGTAGCCAATACTTTTATTACGGCTTATAATCAGGAAAGCGTAGAATGAATGATGTGATGGTATTAATGGATATTGTGTACCATTCTGATTTCAAAACTTGTACCAATTTATTTTAAATTAGATGGTTTTTCTTCTTAACTTACCGTTCTACTAGCTCCCACACGCTCTCTATGAGGTTGATATCAGGATAATGTAACGGCCAATCTAAAACATGCTTGGACTCTCACGGAAGGGAAAGCATGTATTGTCCAAGTATTTCACAATATTTATTTGTGTCATAATCCCTTCGATTTTGATCAATGGCGCGACTCTGTCACGAGAGAACGCATATATAAATATATGACACATAATAAATGAATCCATTTTATATACATCGCTTCGTATCCAACACCATAATTGACCCTCCGCCATGTTTGTCTGTTGATAGCTGATATCTAGGAGAATATCTTAGTATACATGTCCTACATATGAAATGTAATCCATTTGAGCCAAATTTGCTTTCATCGCTCCAGAAGACCCACTCTTCACTTGAACAATACTGATACCGTTTCGCAAAGTCAAGGCAAATCCTTTTGTTGACTATTAATGAATGATTTCCGTTTCTAACATAAAATTAGTAGTGTACAAATTTGCAAAAAAAAAAAAAATAAATTTAATTGGTAAGCAATAACTTACTTACTCTATAATAGATTCTAAAATGCTGTTAATTTGAATACTCTCAATCAACGTAGAAATGAATTGGTTACCGTTATTTTGAAACAGACGCATTGCATTTTTTACACTCGCAACAGTATATACATAATTTTCCATGATGATCGAATATATTCAGTGATTGGGTAGTACTTCTGTGAACGATGAATTTTTATACCCTACTAGCTGAACCCGGTATACTTCGCTACCCCTCATCGTTATAAAATAAAACAAAATAACAAAATATTATTTATTTAATTTAGAATTAATTATTACAATGTTTTATATATATATATAGTCCCGTTGTTCCTTTTAGGAGCATAGGGCCTCAAATGTTTTAGGATGCACAATATTTTTAGTTTGTCCATCTGGAGCATAAACATATAAGTCGGTGGGTTTCCCTACACGTGAGCATGAAACATAAAGCTGTCCATGCGAGAAACATGGATTTGCTAAATTTAAGCCTCAAACTAGAAGAGATTGAACTTGAGCTTTTTTAACTGTCATCGCAAACGCTAATCGAACAGGAAACTGTAATCGTTTGAAGTCGAATGGTAAATCAGTTGGGATCATTAGAATGCGTGGCAAAAGTACATCTGTTCCTTTATATTTTCCTGTTATAATGGTCGCTTCTATTAAATTATTTAGCATTTTTTTACTGCAACTCGAATGCCATTGCAAAGCCGTGGTGGATCGATATTGCGCAGTAAAATAATGGGCACTCCAATTTTGAGTTGTAGCACATGTGATGGAAAGCCTGGCACATCAATAATCGAATATAAAAAATTGGGTGTAGTGAGTGAAAGTTTCACACTGTGAAAGTTTAAGGAAAAATGGTATACAGGTCTGGCTTCCTACAAATCGGAAACAAAGGGACGTGGCCCGCCGACTTTCGCATGGAATGTATACCTATTTAAGAAAACACCTTATTAAGCAAATCAATCCATGCCAAATATTGAGTTATATGGGCGGGGCCTCGCCCCTTTGTCCACTAACAACTTTATATAGTCAAGGGCTTAATAGAAGTTATTATGGATTTTAAATTTTCTAAAACGGACGTGGTCCCGCCCAGTTTTTTTGTAGTTCTATTTCTATTAATTTCAATACGATATATACCAAATATCATCGCCGTAGGTTAAAAAATGGCCGAGATATGACTATTTTAAATGTTGGGTTATATGGGCGGGACCACGCCCCTTTACCCACTAACAACTTTATATAGTTAAGGACTTAGTATATCCAATATTCTTTTGTGAAAATTTCATAGCGATCCTTCCAGTAGTTTAGAAGATATTACGATTTTTTATTTTTCTAAAAAGGTGCTTGGTCCCGCCCACTTTTCTTCTGGTATGTATTTCTATTCTTGCCAATACCATATGTACCAAATATGACCGCTGTAGGTCAAAAAATTCCCGAGATATGACGATTTAAAGTTTTGGGTTATATGTGCGTGGCATCACCCCTTTGTCCAATCAAAAATTTATATAGTCTATTATTCCTCCCAGAGTCACAGTAACATGCTGTGAAAATTTCTGGAAGATCGGTTTAGGGGTTTGGCCTCCTATAAAGCACAAACTAACACACATTCATTTTCATATATATAGATTGAAAGCAAATTAATTATAATTTAAGGTAAACTGGGGCGAAAAAGGGGGATTTGGTAATAAAAAAATGTATGGCTGCCTTACCTGTAGATAAAAAGTGTATAAAATTTTAGATAAATACATATTACAACAAAAGTATTTTGTATGGCAAACTTTGTTAGTTGTATAAGTAAGTATTTATCTGAATTAAAAAAGGGGGCGGTAAAGTGGGCGTGGTTCATAGTTATATGGCGACGTTAACAGTATTAAGAGCAATATACTACCAAATAAAAAAAATCCGTAGGAAGGAACAAATTTGTACAGAGAATAAAAAGTTTAAAACTTTCAAACAAAATTTGGCGTGAAAAGGGGCGTGAAAGGGGGCGTGGCGTAAGAAATTTTTATTTCTTCCTCGCCTGGAGTATAATGTGTATACAATTTAAAGGAAATCTGTTAAAAACTATATGGGAGCAATTACATAATTTTAAAAAAGTGGGCGTAAAAGTGGGCGTGGTGGAAAAAAAAGTACCCTATTAATCATGCCAGAGTCCCAGTTAAATGCCGTGAAAATTTCAGGAAGATCGGTTCAGAGGTTTGGTCTCCTATAAGGTACAAACAAACAAACAAATAAACAAATAAACAAACACACATTCCATTTTATATATATAGATACCACTATGTGCTTAGGGTATAATGACTTTGTGGTGCTGTTTGGAACTACCAAAAATATTTGCTTAGACTTCTCTTTTATTATACCGATCGACTCAGAATCACTTTCTGAGTCGATTTAGCAATGTCCGTCTGTCTGTCCATGTAAACCTTGTAAACCAGGCAAATGTGAACATATTTTGATGAAATTTGGTATGTCGGCTTCTATCGGCCATAGTACGAACGGTATTGAAATTGATGAAAATCGGTTCACGCTCAGACCTAGTCCCATACAAATGACCCCTATGAGAGCGACTTAAATTGCCATAATATCAAACTTATCATAGAGATCTCGGTCAAATTGGCTTTTTGTATGTTTATTACATCCATTTATCAGTATTCCAAAAACAAACCCCATAGAACCATTCTTGGTCATAACCCCCATATGAAGTTGAGTCCCGATCCTCACGTAAATCTATCAATAAAAAAATATTGAACAGATTTTTCTCAAATTTGGTTTGTATATGTTTTTGCAAAAAAAAAGTGACCTTACCAAATATGGTCAGGATCAGGATCTATTTTTCGACCTAGTTCCCTTATAAATATAGCATCCAAAATGAACTTTTTCATATCCGAAGGCAAAAAAAAAAATTTGCCACTCAAACTGGTTTATGTTTTTTTTTCTATATATAAATAGTTGGACCAAAGAGATACGGTCTTTAAACGCATGGTAGAGACCGAATATAATTTTCTTACTTGTTTTTTTTTTTTTTTTGAATATTGATTGATTTTGACCTTGAAGATATATGGTTCTATATGGTTAGTTCTGTAATCGATTACTGTATCTGTTCGCAAAGTTTCCTGCAATATGTTGTGGATTTCGCTGTAGCTTCCAAGCCCTACTCCGACCATATGCTATTGTGTTTAAAAATAAAAACGATAAACTCTGAATATAATACAACTGAAGAATCTTCGCTTCAAAGACTATGTTGGAACAATAAACATGCTGCTAAGTACGCGGAAAACCTCAGTTCACTTACTACTCAAATCGATATACAAGCAGATATCTCAGTAGATGAATTAGTTGCAGTAGTTACGAATAAAGTTAAACAAGCGGCTGTGAAAAAAGAAAATAAAATATTTTTTGAGCCCAAGCAAAAATGGTTTGATTGGATGTGCTGGCGTTCTCGTAACAATATGTTGGAAAAACTTAGGTTGTATAGAAAAACACACACAGAAGTGAACCAACTGCGATATTTTTCAGCTTAAACTAAATATTTGAAACTGTGTAATACAAAAAAATTAGAATTATATAACAAAAATTTACAGCAATTAAATACGGTAAAATGCTCTAGTGAATGGTGGAAGCTGTCGAAGTCGTTGAAAACACGCACCCATATGACAAAAGGTATCTTAAATGCAGATGATTTTTATTCCCATTTTAGCACTGTACTGTGAAATACTGAAAATATCCACACAATCAGCTGGTCCATGCCACACTTTACCGATACGTTGCTAGACTCTCCCATTGAATTTTGTGAAATTTCTTCGGTAATAAAATCTTTAAAACAAAATAAAGCTCCAGGGCAAGATGGTATTAGCTATGAATATTATAAATACGCTCCTGAATGTTTCATCAATGAGATATTATCTGTTTTCAACAAAATATTTTTACATGAAAAAATACCATCAAATTTTCGTAAATCTATTAATACCACTCTTTAAGAAAGGTGATGCAAACCTGCCGAAAAATTACCGTGAATTGTCGTTGATTAATACAATATGCAAAATTTTTAATACTATTTTACTAAACAGAATTACCGAGTGGATAGAAAACAACAATATACTAAATAAATACCAAGCTGGGTTTAGGACAAAATACTCTACTGTGGACAATATCTTTAATCTGGTAAACATTGTAAGTTTAAATAAATTGAATGGCATAAATACCTATGCATTCTTTGTGGATTTCTATTGTGCTTTTGATTTGTTACCATGAAATTGCTTTCGTGCCTCGTCTTATCATCCATAATTATAGGAATATTGGAATGTATGTATGAGAAAACTGAATGTCAAATTTGGGATGGTAGCACTTTTTCAGAATCATTTCCGATTGAGCTTGGAGTTAAACAAGGTCGCATTTTAAGCCCCTTGTTATTTTCACTTTATGTAAACGACCTAGTCGATGTGTTACCAAATGGTGCAAATGTCGCCAACGCAAATACAAAAATACTTCTATATGCCGACGACATTGTGTTATTATCAAATACTCCAACAGGCTTACAAAACATGGTCGATGCCTTACATTCATATTGTACTATGTGGCGTTTAAAAGTCAATTTGGATAAATCCAAAATATTGGTATTTCGTTCAAGAACTAGAATCTCTAAAAATCATACAAATACCTTGGAGTAGACATTGCGTTTAACTTGTCTTTCAAAAAACATTTAAACACCAAATTGACTGCCTAAAAATTAGCAATAAACGCGACGTGTTCTAAATACATAAGTCATCCAAAAATATCGAATAGCAACAAACTCAAAATATTCAACGCTGCCTCCAGATCCTTTATGTTGTACGCGGCCCAAATCTGGGGATATGAAATATTTGATGATGTAGAGAAGCTGTTTAGATTTTTTATTAAGAAGATGCTATATCTCCCAACGACAACACCCAATTCTATGTTACATCGGGAAACCGGATATGACTCCATGTATCTTTCTACGCTGAAACTGCACTTTAATTACATAAACAAAATATTGAATATGAATAACCAGCATTTACCTCGTATACTAACAGAGAGTATTATAGCTCAAAATGTATTATGAGTGGTCTAACCTCTGTAGACTTCTTCAATTTACGCCAACTGATACTAACTCACCTTTATGCGTCCATTGGAAATCAATCTTAAATTTACTAAAAGCAAAAAATGTGAAAATTATCAGCTAAACGCTGCCAATTCCAAACATCATGACCTTTATCCAAAACTTAATTTTAACGCTATGCCTCTGCTTTCTGCTAATTTATCATCACGAATCACCAGTTTAATAATTAGAATGAGAGGCGGATTGCTTAATTTGAATGCCAGGTCTTTTAGAAGCAACTCAACTGGACTATGTTCAATCTGTAACTTGCAAGAAGCTGAGAATACATTTCACTTTATTGCAATTTGTCCAATATTTAATGCATTTAGGCGGAATTATTTTGGTAAAATCCAAATTGATATAAGTGAAGTAATTAATATTTTAAATGGCTATAATTTCTTCTATTTGTATAAATATATTGAAGTGTGTTCAAATTATAGAAATCTAATAATGAATGAATTTGATTATTAGCAAATATTTCTTTGTAATATACTTAAATTTGTAAATCTGTAAAAATTAAAAATATTGAATTAATTTAATGAAAAATATTTAGTACATTGACAGTCAGGCTCACAACAAATATGTTATGCCTAATATAGATAATTATTGTAAATTATGTACGTATTTATTGATAATTTTCTTATATCTATTAATAAATAATAAAATAAATAATTATATATGGTTCCAGCAGGTTGCTGCAACCTATAGCCTGCGGGCGATATAATTGAATTGTTAAAGGAAAAATATCCAGGTCATGTAAAATCAAGAATTGGTGATCCGAAGATTGTCTTTTTTTGGATATTTGGGATCGCATGTGTACGCAGCTAAGCCATGACTAAATCCTGTGCTTGGAACGTAGGATTGCAACTATGTATGCCGAATTAAAAAATATTCTTCATTACTCCCTTTATTTTAACTCGTATTGTCTGCTTGTCTGCCGAAAAAACTTTGGATCGATCTTTAACCCTTTTCCCGTGATCCATTCATTCTGAAACTTCGCATGCAGATTCGTGGCGACGATAAGAAGTGTCTATTTTAGTCAATCAATTATTTAATTACATTTAATTACATGATGGTAAACTTAATTTACAAAGAAAAGGAGTATAATAAAAACTTAGTTTTTATACCCTATACCACTATGTGGTTTGGGTATAATGACTTTGTGCTGCTGTTTGTAACGACCAAAAATATTTGACCTAGATCCATCTTTAATTATACCGATCGAATCAGAATCACTTTTTGAGTTGATTTAACAATGTCCGTCCGTCCGTCCGTCCGTCTGTCTGTGTGTCCATGTAAACCTTGTAATCAAACTGCAGGTCGCAAATATGAATAAATTGGTGTGAATCGGTCCATGTTCAGACCTAGCCCCCATACAAATTACCCCTATGAAATCGACGTAAATTGCCATAAGATCCAAATTGTCATATAGATCTTACTCAAATTGGGTTTGTATGCGTTCATTACATCCATTAATGAGTAGTCCAAAAATGATTCCTTTGGCCCTACATAGACTGCTTCCCGATCTTCACTTAAATCTATTAAAAACAAAAATATTGCACTGATTCTTCTAAAATTTTGTTTGTATATATTTTTGCAAAATACAAGAGACTTTACCAAACATGAACAGGATTGGTCCATTTTTGGACCTAGTCCCCATATAGATATAGCATCCGATATGAACTTTTTCATATCTGCAGCCAAAAAAATTAATAAAAATCCCACTCAAATTTGGTTTTTGCTTATTTTCTATGTCCAGTTAGTTGGGCCTATGAGATAGGGTTTCTAAACGCATGGTATAGGGTATCGTATAGTCGGTCTAGACCGACTATAATTTTCTTACTTGTTATGAGTTAGTTCTTTGTTTATGACTTAAACATTATAAGAGGGAGAGTGCGGATAAATTAGTTATTTCACAGGTTATTATGTGAGTAGCAGTGCTGAAAACTGGCGGTATCGGATCAGTAGGCGCGGCACGCACAAAAAAATAATTATTGAATATCATATATTTCGTGTACTATGACGGGGAGATTAGGTGACATCATCTGTTATTTAGACGTCTTGAAAATGGGCAGGATAAGATAAGAGGGCCTGGTAGCTCCCATAAAGAATAATAAATAACTATAAGCTGAGCCACTGTTGGAGTGGTATTCCGAATTGTGGGTCTACGCCACACCTAGGTGGCGCTGGGGTTATTTTTTACGAAAATTCTGATTGACGCATAATTTTTGCTCAAAATAAAAGAAAGATTTTGGCAAAACTAAACTTATACCCGACCGGTGGTGTTGGGACCCGGAAAACGTTGTTTTGCACTCAATGAATTTTTTATTTTAGTTAGAATCTGTATATACCTATATAAAAACGTTTTTGCATTTGTTAATATTAATTGAAAATTGTTGAAGAAAAACCGTGTTTTATTTATAAAAATGAAAATTAATATTTATTGTAACATACATATAAGAATGACCAATATATTTCTATTATTGTAATTCTAAAAAGAATGAACAATATTTTTACCTTCATTATTCTGCCAGTAAATGAAAAAATTTTCTGTCTTTCCGACATGGGAAGATGCCACATATAGTGGGAAAAACAACTGTTTTCGAGGTCCAAACCACATATTTGCAATGATTGTCCTTGAGATTTATTAATGGTCATGGCAAAGCCCAATCGGATCGGAAATTGCAATCTTTTGAATATTATCGGTGTGTCGGTAGAAATTATAGGAATTGTTGGCAGTAAAACATGCTCTCCTTAAAATTTGCCTTTGAGAATTGTGGCCTCAATAACATTGGGCATTATTCTCTCAACAATTAACCTGGTTCCATTACATAGTCTCGAAGCGTTGAGGTTACGTAGCAAAATTATTGGAGAACCAACTTATAATTTTAATAAATGTGGCGGTAGAGCGGGAACATCAAGTGAATTCAAAAATTCTGTTGGAGAATTGACTGCTTCATTTTCTTCAACAACACTATCCATAGATTTGAAAGAAAACGTTTCGGAACCAATCATGTCCTGAATAACAACATGTTATCGACATCGACATTTTTTGCGGCTAAAATAGCTTTTTCACTTAACCAATCATGGTTACGATATTGATTTCGAATGTCGGGGAATACATTTTCAATTAAATCATCGCATGATGATATAAATTGACAAAAATCTTGTGCATATTTTAATAGTTTGACTGGTTGGGTTAATATTGATTTTATCATTACAAAGATCAAGTAGTTGTTTTGAAAATTGGTCAGCCGTTGGATCATTTCGAATCATACTCACATGTTTGTTGTTAATTTGAACACTGCAATGCAATTTTTCCTTACTTTTTGGTTAGAATGTTTATATATAAAAACTTTTGTGAATTTTATAACTTATGAAATTTAAATAAATTTGACAACTCATTATTTTTTGAACGCCAGCGCCACCTACCGGGTCCAACAAAAAAATTTTTGGCATCATCTAACATACATTTATGTATATACTTAGTTTCAGTAAAATCGTACCGTAAATAAGAATATTGGAAATAACTTTACCCCAGCGCCACCTATCGGGTCCATTTATACATACAAAAATGACAAAACATACATATATTCTAAATTGCAGTCAAATCGCACTGAAAATAAGAATTTTGTTTATAACTTGACCCCAAACGTCAGCTAGAAAAAAAACACAGAAGAGCTCGAACCGAACCAATGGTGCGAATCTTAGCTCGACAGCTCTTATGGTTCCGGAGATCATTCGTTACAAACAAATGCACCAACGTTTTTATATATATAGATAAATAATATACTTCAGTATAACCACAAAAACTTCCGACAGGGCGTTAGTTGTCTTACATGACAATTTTCGATGGCTGATCGCAATTTTAGCAGTCAATTGATGCTGTGGTAGAAGAAGACGTAGGAGCGAATTTTCGAACTGAGTTTTTAAATTCGCTTGATTTGCCAGTTCTTACGCCACATTATTTTCTCTTGAAAGTTGGATAGAAACTTCAGTGCACTAAAACTATTGAAGGTAACAGAGTTCGTTATCAAAAAATATTGGCTAAGATTATTCTCGATTCGTCTGAGAATTGTTCCAGAGTTGTTAATCCAAACGATTATGAAATACAAAAAATATTGACCACATGCTGGCTTTACAATAAATTTTTATTTTTTAAAATCACACGCTGTACTATGTGAAACAAAATTAAATTTATTAAATCGAAAATAAAATTTGCATTTAAAATAGCACATTGAATTTCATTTCTCTCTTATTAAAAAAATTCGTAACGTAATTGAAATACATACAGAACAACGTTGGCCGGATCAGCTAGACAATATATATATATACATTTTTTTAGGAAAACAATATGGCATCTCTATTTTACCTTCGTTTTGAGCAAATATACAAACACACACACACACACACACAAAACAAACAAAACACACTGGCACAGTTTCAAACAAGATAAACAAACAACGGCTGTTTATTTGATAACAGCCAGTATGTTCGAATGTACGAGTCTGTAAGACTTTAATTTATATTATACACTGAAGTGGTTAATATTTTGCTGTTTAGTCTTAAAGTATTATTCATTACGATTGGAATAATATTTGCAAAAAAAAAAAAAAAGAAAACAATCACACCAATTACAAATTCAAGTTAACAAATATGGAAAAATCACAACCACCGCCATATTCACAAGCACCGCCTGGCTTTCAACCAGCTCAAGTGTACCAACCGGGACAACCACCACATCATCAACACAATCCACCACAGGCACCATTGTATCCTCCAATGCCGCAGCCACAACAATCAACCGTAATTATACAAACAACAACACGCCCGAATTTAGTGGCAATTGGCAGTAGTCCAACGCGAGTTACCTGTCCATCTTGTCATGCTGAGATCCTGACTTCCGTCAAACATACGGCCAATTCAAGGACCCACTGTTGGGCTCTTGTGCTTTGTCTTTTTATGTAAGTTGAAATTTCGAAATTTTTAAATTTAAATGAGTTTGAGTATTACTCCAACTGAAATTATTAAGCTAAAGTTTTCTCAAAAAGTTTTAGGATATTCTTGTATATGTGTCGTGTAATTAAATTTTCTCTTAATATTTTTTATATTTTTTCGATGCATTTTAGAGCTCACTTTAGACAATTATATTCCAGTTTTAAACGCTTATCGTTTATGTGGTGTTAAGATATATAAAAAACAAAATTGAATATGAATCATAATGATATATACAGTGCAGTGAAAAGTATTTCAGTACCTATAAGCAAACATATGTCCGTATATACTTATGTATACATATGTATATATAAGAAGATTAAATTAGGAGAATGATAAGTTATCGGTAGATGAATGTGGCAAACAAAAACAAAACAACTCATAAAAGATTGATATCGAACAAAATTCGTTAAACAGAAATTCATAGAACTATAGTTTTGTATACATATATTCGAGTAAAATTATGGACTAATTTTATCACTGTTAACAATATGCGATATGATAGAATAGTTATATTAATTTGCTTACGTTGGTAAATCTATTACAAATAGAACAAATAAGAAAGTCTAGATAGTCCATGTGATACCCTATACCAAAAATTCGGTGTATGTTAAAGTTCATATTGGATGGTTATTACTTTATTGGAGCTAAGTCGAAAAATAGTTATGAAAATTTCAACAGTGGTCGTCTAAGTAACAAAAAAAATTTCAGTTACGACCTGTAGTTTGTGTACAAACTACCATGTCCACATAGACAGGCGGACGGACGGACATCATTAAATAGTCTCAGAAATGAATCAGTGTAGAGCCATATAATAGAATCATGTATTTTTGTTAGATTCAAATATCAGCATATACTCATTATACCCCGACCACAGAGTGGTATAGGGTAAAAAAAAATAAATTATTGCACTACATAGTTCGTGAGTCAGTAAGTGATGAGCGTATATATTATATAGATAATTTGTTTCTTACGTAATATGTTTAATAGAGCACGAACAATGAAAAAAACTTCTTATAAACATTACCGACTATTTGGTTCCAGATGTATCTCAGATTTTTAATATGCCTGGAATCTTATTCCATATACGGTAAGTATCAATACAATGGACCCTTTTTTCCGAAATATATTTTTGACGACTTGAACGGTCAATACCAAAAAATTGGATCATAAAATTTAAGACTCTTATATTAAATTAAAGATTTGTATGCTTTAGTTATTTTATAAAGAAAAAATATTAACATAGAATAGCTTAACTTCAGAGAAAAACAAGTAAGAAAAGTATAGTAGGTCCAGAGGGACTATACGATACTCTATACCATATGTTGAGAGACCCTATCTCTTAGGTTCAACTAATTAGTTATAGAAAATAAGTATAAACCATATTTGAGTCGCTTTTTATTTCATTTTTTGCCTTCGGACTAGATCGAAGAATGAACCGATCCTGACCGTATTGGTGAAGTCATTTATTTTTCGCAAAAACATATACAAACCAAGTTTAAGAAATATATGTGCACAATTTTTGGTTTTTGGCAGATTTTAGTAAAGATCAGGAATCAGTTTCATGTGGGAGCTATGACAAAGAATTGGCCTTTATGGTTTATTTTTGGACTACAGATAAATGAATATAATAAACATACACAAACCCAATTTGACCGAGATCTGTATGATAATTTGGATATTATGGAAATTTAAGTCGATCTTATAGGGGTCATTTGAATGGGGACTAGATGTGAACATGAACTGATTTTCACCGATTTCAATACCATTTATCCTATGGCCGATAGAGCTTATATCGCACTTGTACCTCTAAAGTGTGTCAACCCAAAATTTATAAATTTTCAGTAGAGGCAAAAAATGTTTTTTTTTTTCTAATATACACTCAAACCTCATTTTATGCGATTAATTCGTTCCGGAAAAATTCGCATAAATCGAACTCGCATAAAATGATACACTAGTTCCATATAAAAACGAATGATACGTTCCTGAATTTAAAAAAAATCGCATAAATTCAAATCAAAACATTAAAACTCAAAAATATCGCATAAAAAAGTCAACAAAAAAAAATTATTTCATATATTTTTGTCCATTTTATTATCTGAAAAAGAAAATATTTTTTAAATGGTAAATATTCTATTCATATGCACTTTATTCACTATTACGATAAAAAAAACTAAATGAACTTTTAAATATTGTATGTATGTATATATTTCACTACACGTAGAAACTAGCGATGCATAATATTAAGGCCTAGTTAGCCACACTTGTTAAATGTATCCGTACCGGAAATGTAACGTTGGCATTTAGTTCAGTAAAAAACTAACCAGCATGTTTATGTGTAAAATTAACCAAACTTTATCACCCCTGTTCACAAATGTCACGTACAAACGTAGCAAAAATCTATTTTCAACAAATTGGGACGTTGCGGTTACGTTACATTTGAATTCGGTAACTGCTCTAAATGCTTTTCATGTAACAGAAAAAAAAAACAGCTGACACGTCTGGTTACGGTTAGGTGTGGCTTACTAGGCCTTTACACGTGAGAATTGTTTTTTTTTTCGCCAAGACGTGCATCAGTGTTGCCAACTGCTTTAAATTAAAATGTTTAAAAATGACGCAAAAAAAAAATAATAAAATTAAAAAACCGCATAAATTCGTATTCGCATAAAAAAATTCGCATAAAACGAGGTTTGAGTACAGTAGTTGTTTTTGCGATTTTTTCAGTGATCATCAAAAATAACAAGTTTTTTTGGGTGAAACTCAAAATATGTCTTTTTAGTGGATTCTTTTTAGTGGATGGTTACAACAGTATTTTTTTGCGAAAGACTAGGAAAACCGATGTAAGATTTTTACTGTGGATAGATATGACCACGGTGTACCGGTTTCTTGCAAAAAGTGAAAATTGAAAAATTTTGAGTTGACTCAGGTACGATATATACATATTTGCGACCCTGTAGTTTGAAACAAGGTTTACATAGACACAAAGACGGACGGACGAACAGACGAACATCGCTAAATCGATTCAGAAAGTGATTCTGATTCGATCACTATAATAAAAGATTGGTCTAGGTCAGAAGTTTTTGGTAGTTACAAACATAAGCTCAAAAGTCATTATACTTTGACCACATAGTGGTATAGGGTATAATAAAAAAAATTGAAAGTATTCATTTTTATACAGTAGACAAAACAATGGAAACATTTAATATGCAATAATTGAAAGCTTTACCTCCATTTTTGGTTTTAATAGCACTGCTTTATAACGGCGAGACATCGAGTCAATTGTTAATGATATCCATTTTTTGCCACTCTGAATTAACTGCCTCTATGAATTTGCTTGTATTCAATTCCAGTTAGAGTATCTTTAACAACATGAATTGGAACCATTCCTTGCCAAACTTAACAGTTTTATTTTTTCCAGTACTCCAAGTCCGTCTTAACCAGTTCATATGTTGTTTGGCAAAATTTATTTGAGCCACACAATTCTTCTCTGGTATCAATGGTTTCTTCAAAGGATTATAGCAACTAAAATCAGTCCCAATTGCTCGTCGGGAAACAGTTTGAGCACTTATCTTTAGTTTCAGATTGTTAATGACCTCTAAAGTCAGCATTTTTAAAAATTCTTTAAACCCTCTTGCTATTATATTATCCTACTTTTGACTCGTTTTACGACGCCTGCCAACTAAATGTTTAGTCGGCACGATATTACTTGATAATTTTGAAAATATGGATTTATTGAAAGAATATTTCTCACGAATTTTTGTTTGCTAAAAATCAGCAGTAATATTGTCTCTTATTCTGGTTTTTAACGCTTCACAAAACTTTATTCTTGCCATTGTTTTATAACAATTAATTATATGATTAAAACATTAAAAAATACAATTTTATTTCAAAAACTGTTGAAAGAAAATATCATAAACAATAAATATTTAAATAACGATTAAGATTTTATACATTCTCTTTTATACCATCTTCTATTGTTATTGTTTGATCAACTCTAGTACAGAAGCTGGAAAATTTCCATTGTTTTGTATAAATAATAATTAGAAGTATAAATGCATAAATAATGTAAAAATTCAAAAATAACTATTGGTATATTTGACAGTGTTGTATCTTCTGAGATTAATACTAAGTAAATGCTGCATGGTATAAAACTGATTCTTAAGCACACTGGCCGTGGTTCTGACTTTGACGAAAAAGTTCAAGTACGAGGGGATATGAGACAGACGCAGGTTCAAACCTCACGGTCACCCCCTGAGTTAAAAAAAATTATATATAAACTTAACAATTATTACGATGTTTAATACAATCATTGGTAAAGGCTGAAATGCCAGGAACTGGTCTATTTAAAAATAAAGAGTAGTTATGATTTTTAGAAACATATGATTTTTTCTTCTCTACCACATGGGGCAACGCAACATTAAATTACATTTTTCTGTTTATCTATTTTTTTATAAAGGTATTTTTTGTAACAAATTTGTTATCTTTTGAAAAAAAATAATATTTTAGGACTTAATGCGAAATTATTAAAAAACACAATTGGCAAACTTAGAATTTTGTACATGTTTCCAATGTGTTGTCACCCACTGTATGTATAAGTATGATTCTTGATAAAACATTTCACTCTTTTCTTAATTATATTAATGTGTATGTATGAAGCCTGAGTTATTTTCATACAAGGCGTCTTAACGAAACGGGTTATGAAGTGTTAACTTTAATTATTATTATTAATTTAGCCAACACTGAATGAAAATATTTTTCTCTATTTATTAAATTTTTTCATGTCATTTATAATTACTACACCCTAAATACATATGAATAAGTTATTCATGATGTTTGTAACAAATGCGTTTATAAAATTATACAATATTGTGAAATGTATGTATCACCATCTATTTGTATAATTTTTCGTTATCTTTTATAAACGATGTGGTATAATAAAATCGTATAGATAAGAGGTAGTCCCTACACATTCTTTGTGCTATATTGTGGACTTATTTGTTGTATACTTTACTGAGTCATTACTCCAGTTTCAAGATTACATGATGGGAAATACAATTAATAATCTTCAAAAATAGAAAAGAAAAATATTTTTTTTTAATTTTTGTCAATTTTTTTTTTTTTTTTTTTTTTTTTTGTAAAATAAAATTTGTTACCAGATGCAAATAAGATTTTAAGTTTTTTTTTTTAAATTGATTAAAATTTTTGTTTAATATTGATTTATAGCATTAACGATTAGTTTATGTACAATAAGTCGAAAATAAATAACTGAAATGAATACCACATTTGTATTTGTATAACACCATTTAACACTCTATTTGTGTTGTCATTTGTAATTACCAAAAATTCTTACCGATTCAGTAATTTGGCTTTTATCAAAATTGAAATTAAAAAAATTATTCTTAAAATTAAAATTTTAGAGTAGTTTTAACTTCTTTTTTTTCTCAGCAAACTACGACTTATAGCTTCACAAATTATTTATACAACAGGATAGAACCAGTATATTTAAAATTAAAAAAACTCTATAAATTGCAAATACAAAATAAAAAAAATATAAAAACTTTGCTTTGCAGAAAAATAACTGATTCTTCAAATGACAATTTAAACACAAAAAATCTTATGATAATGCATTATAACGGTTCGTTTCTATCTTTGTTTATAGTAAAGATAGAATAGAACCACCTTTTCATTGTTCTATAAAGCAAACAGACTTGCATTTTTGTACTAGATAATTGATTTTATTGCAATTATTTCCTTTAAATATTAATTTAATAATTCGTAAATTTACCGTTATTTACAATAACATCATAAATTCTATTTTTCATTGATTCGTATAGGGATTTTAAATAGCCGAGAGATATTTCACCCCATGCAGATTTTTTTCCATCAAGTAGCTCATCTTTGGTTTCGTACTACTTGCCTCCTTCGTATACCTTACGGGTTAGCCAACCCCATAACATTTTCTATAATGTTAAGGTCGGGCGAATAGGGCGGCCAATATAAGATCTCAATATTTTGGCTGCAATCCACGATTTTACTACACATGCCGTGTGTATAGGTGCGTTTTCATGTTGATAAATCCGCTGTAGTGGTCCAAAAATATCATTTATCTTAGGGAAAGCCTGTTCCAATAGGTTTTTGCAATTATTCCTGGTCATTCGGGTACTTTGAACAACAAGGTCAATAACGCCGTAGTATGAAACTGCAGCCCATACCATAACGCCACCCTCTCTGCTGTGATGGCGGCTCAGAAATTTTTCCTCTTTACGGATATCGTGAAAATAAAAGTTGTAGCCATCGGGGCCATTCATATTAAATTTTTTTTCATCCGAAAAAATTATTTTTCGCAAAATATTATCACTTAATTGTCTTTGAACATCATCCCATGTCATATGATTTTTTGCAAACTGAAGGCGTTGTTGTTGACCAGTTTTATTAAATTGAGGTTTTTCTTCAGTTTTCGAAGCTGTAAGTGTTCACTGCTTAAAATAGCGCGACGAACTGTTGATTTACTTGCATCTAAATGCTTGATTTTAGATGTAGATTGGGCTGAATTTGAGGCAATTCGAAGAATTTTTCGCTTGTCCTCTGGTGTTAGCGCTGTGTAAGCACCTCCTTTAAAATTTTTATTGTATGTTTCACGATGTTTTATGTAATACATTACTACATTATGACTGCGTCCGATTTTTCTAGCGATTTCGCGATAAGAATATTTTTCACAATAGTAAACATAAATTTTCGCAATTTCCGACGAATTTAAAGCACTTTTTACCCATTTTCTTTAGCTTTAATTTTATTTGGCTTTAATACAACCGCCTACTGATTTAAGTTACAAATGCTTGTAGTTCGCCTACCAATTTAAGTTAAAAATGCATGTGGTTCTATTCTGTTGAACCAAAAAATTAATGAAGAAGTATTTGCAATTGATAGAGTTTTTTTAATTTTAAACTAGAGGACCCCTGCTGTTCCGCAGCATTATATTATATTACATTCATTTTTATAATATAATACCAAAATTTGCCAAGAGAAGTCAACGTACAGTAAAAGCAAAGTTGCGTGGAGAATAACTTTCCTTAAACCCAACGAATTTAAACAGTTAATAGCTCCAAAAAAGGAACTTGATCCACTGAGTGTTCTTAGACCTATGTCAACAGCCTACGTTAATTAGAACTCTAGTTATAGAGGTTTGAGAGAAGAAAAATATTGAAAAAAATCTTGAATGAAGCTTATTCATAAATTCTTTTAATATATAAGATATGCTGGTTCTATCCTGATTAACCACAGTGTATAAATAATTTGTGAAGCTATAAGTCGTAGTTTGCTGAGAAAAAAGAAGTTAAAACTACTCTAAAATTTTAATTTTAAGAATAATTTTTTTTAATTTCAATTTTGGTATAAGCCAAATTACTGAATCGGTAAGAATTTTTGGTAATTACAGATGACAACAAAAAGAGAGTGTTAAATGGTGTTATACAAATTATGCATATAGATGGCCTAGTGTATAGCGTTTTTAGCTGGCATAATGTCTTCTTTTATCACTATCTTTATACCATATACACCTCTATGGTCAGGGTACAAAGAGTTAGTAACTACCAAAAATATCTGCGCTAAGCCGGCCTTATTTTATACCGATAACGTCTATCACATGTCCATATAAACCTTTTGATTAAACTACAAGTCACAAGTATAAATATATTTTGATGAAATTTAGTGTACTCGTGTTAGCTTTTCTTAGTTATGGGACAATCGCTACGAGTATTGTTTTTGTTTCATTTCATTTCAAATTGTACGTAATGTGTGACACTATTGTTAATCTTATCTCCACTTCCGTTGATACTCAACCAATATTAAACAGTAACAATACAGAAAATGAACCAGTAGCAGTTAAACAATTTGTCCACAAATTATTAAAGATTACAACTGTCATACAGGCGGAGTTCATATAATGGATAGCTTAATGGGACGCCACAAAATAACAATGAAGAGCCGAAGTGTGTAAATGCCTGGATACTGTATAGAAGAATAAACAAAGGCCGAAAAGTGCCTGAAATGAGACTAGTGGATTTCAAGTTGTAAGTGGCTGATACATTGTTTTCATGTATTATAGAATCAATTGCTGGAAGTGGAAAAAGAAATAGACGAAAAAGACGAAACCTGAATTAACAATCATTGCCGCCGAAGGACACCAGACTAGATAAGATCGATCACTGTATCACAATGAACAAATAGGGAAGATTCAGGTTGCCTAAATGCTCTGGACAAACAAAAATGGTTTACAATAGTTCCCGCTTAAATGCGCCCGGCTTAAAAGTGTTCCACGTTTTAATGCGCAAAAAGAAAAATTCGTACAAATTATATTAACTTGATCCCGTTTAAATAGTCCCGCTAAAATGAGTAAATTTCAACTGTCTTAAATAATTAAATCTTAAGAAATACATTCGCCTAAATGCGTCGGCTAAAAAGCGTTTCATATGCCTGGCAAAGCGTTTTTTATGTCTGGCAAGGCATTCGATGTGACGAAAATTTGGATTGCTTGGATGGTCAACTGACAGAATGGAGATTATTGACGAAAATTTAAATCAACAATTATCTGACTCTTCAGATGAAGAAGACTGTGTTGATACCGTTGCTACTTATTCAGAAGTATTAAACTCAGTTTCAGTTTTACGCAGATGTTTTCAAAGGAGGACAAACATATGAATGAAATAGAAATTATGGAAAAAACAGTAGTAAGTGATTTTAATCAAGCCACTTTACAATTAAAAATAACATTTTTTTAAACTTTAATGTCATATATCTTCCTTTGCTTGTAAACGTGTGTTTGTTAAAAACAATAATTACTTATTTAGTTGTTTGTGTACATGCGTATTTATTTTTAATTTTGACTTAATAATATGGATTATAATACAGTATAACCCGCCTAATTACCCCAAGCTTATATACCTTTCACGCTTATTTACCTCGAATTCTAAATCCCCGCTTTTTTTGCTCACTTTTTCTAAGAAAACTCCATGGTTAATTAACTTTCACTTAATTACCCAATTCGGGTAATTACCTCAAATATTTTATCCGGAAAATAAAATTTCCATTAAATTTCATTGGTTTGATTACCCAAAGTACTTATAGGCTCACGATATGGTTTAACCAGATTCGCATGAATAATGCTATCATTTCTAGAAAATTGGTAATGAATAAAGCAAAGAAGTTTGCTGTAAACATTAATTGAGATTTTGAACGGAACAGTGGTTGGCAGTGGGGGTGGCAGAGGAGAGAAAACGTAAAATTCAAAAAGATACATGGAGAAAGTAATGGAAATTATCGTAAATGTGACCGAAATTTTCTGGAAAGTAGTCCTGAAAATTTATTAAATGTTGATGAGAGTGGCCTTTTTTATAAAGTTGTGCCAAGTGGAACATTAGCTTGAAAATGGGACTCAGTCAAAGGCATAAATCTCAAAAAGAACGTCTAACATTATTATTTTTGTGTAACTCTGTGGGAACATACCAAAAAGTGTTTGTAAAAAGTGTTTGTGTAACATGCGCATTTATCAGAGGTTCCGCTTAAATGATTCCTTGATTTAGTGCGCAAAAAAATGTGTATTTTGCGTTGCGCACTTATGCGTTGCGCACTTATGAAAACTGAAAAAAGTTTTTTACGTCTAGTCATTTCTATATATAATGACTTTGGTCATGGGTCATGGTATAGGGTATCTTATAGTCGGTCTAGACCGACTATAATTTTCTTACTTGTTTTTAATTGAATTTATAAATAAACAAGTAAGAAAAGACTATACGATACCCTATACCATGCGTTTAGAGACTCTATCTCTCAGGCCCAACTAACTGGATATAGAAAATAAGCATAAACCAAATCTGAGTGGGATTTTTATTAATTTTTTTGGCTGCAGATATGAAAAAGTTCATATCGGATGCTATATCTAAATGGGGACTAGGCCCCAAAATGGACCGATCCTTACCATGTTTGGTAAAGTCTCTTTTATTTTGCAAAAATATATACAAACAAAATTTGAGAAGAATCAGTGCAATATTTTTATTGATGTGTAAACATCTATACGCGCAGGGGGGTAAATTTCTATTTCACAATACAATCACAAAAACAGCGTAACTTATATCGGTGTAAGCTGAAGGAGATAACGCTGTGTGACTTATGATTGTATTGGTGAAAAAATATTTTCAAGAGAAACTGTTCATGGGCAATTACCCAATGCATTCGAAATTGGAATTGTCGTAGGAGAGACAAACCTAAGTAACTCGTGTTTTTAACACTTTTTTTTATTGTTTGTAACATTCTATTTTAATAAATTTCACTTTTATTATTTTTATATTTAATTAATAAACACAATAACTATCGCTTGCTACCACTCAAAAAATCTCACAAATCTCACAAAATCATACAAATTTATACAAACATCTGATTTCGAGTTGCCAACTTCAAAAAATAAAACAGATGTTAACTTTGTAGCCAGATTGTTAAACCAGGGATACCAGAGCTTTCAAATGAAGTGAACTGCTGAAAATAGTATAGAACAATTCGTAAATTTAAATTAAATTTTTTTTATAATATTTTAGATTCTGGTTAATGTTTGCAAAAATTAATTATGCCTATATGATTATATTGTGTTTTATTTAAAAACTATTTTTTCTTCATATAGAAAATTGAATAGTTTAGATTTCTTCTAATAATTTAAACAAGCAGATTCCAGCCCTCGAAATTCGAATGCAAATTCTAGGATATTTTATTTTTTCATTAAATGAAGACCCTAAAGGTATGCTAATCAATTAAAGCCAATTCACAAATCAACACAAAAAAAAACAAACTCATTTTTATTACAAACACATTAACAAATTTAATAAACACGCACATAGCATTGTATAATTTTATGTATGTGTTAGTAGCAAATATAAATGCAATTTACTCAAAATAAAGGAAAAAATTTAAAAATCTGTAAATCTGCAAAACGGCTAAAAAGAAATACCTTTCAAATAATATAGTTTGATCAAAATCGGGCTAAAACGGTGGAACAAAACATCGGTCACAAGAAATCGCCTAGCCTATTAATATTATAGATGAGTACATCATTTAATAAGAATTCTAGCCTTTGAATATTTTTGATGTGTAAATATCTATATGCGCAGGGGGGTAAGTTTGTATTTCACAATACAATCGCAAAAACAGCGTAATACATCGGTGTGAGCTGAAGTGTAAATCGGTGTGACTTTATCTGATTGTATTTGTGAAAAAAATTATAATATGTTCTTTTCTAAACATTTTTCCAATTGTCTTTCAAAAAACATCAATTGTATTTCAGAAAACATCAATTGTATTTCAGAAACCATCAATATAATTTCAGAAAACATCAATTGAATTTCAGAAAACATCAATAGAATTTCAGAAAACATCACTTGAATTTCAGAAAACATAAATAGAATTTCAGAAAACATCAATATAATTTCAGAAAACATCTTTTGAGTTTCAGAAAACATCAATTGAATTTCAGAAAACATCAATAGCATTTCAGAAAACATCAATTGTATTTCAGAAACCATCAATATAATTTCAGAAAACATCATTTGAATTTCAAAAAACATAAATAGAATTTCAGAAAACATCAATATAATTTCAGAAAACATCATTCGAGTTTCAGAAAACATCATTCGAGTTTCAGAAAACATCAATTGAATTTCAGAAAGCATCAATAGAATTTCAGAAAACATCAATTGTATTTCAGAAACCATCAATATAATTTCAGAAAACATCATTTGAATTTCAGAAAACATAAATTGAATTTCAGAAAACATCTATAAAATTTCAGAAAACATCAATTGAATTTCAGAAAACATGAATAGAATTTCAGAAAACATCAATATAATTTCAGAAAACATCATTCGAGTTTCAGAAAACATCAATTGAATTTCAGAAAACATCAATAGAATTTCAGAAAACATCAATATAATTTCAGAAAACATCATTCGAGTTTCAGAAAACATCATTTGAATTTCAGAAAACATAAATAGAATTTCAGAAAACATCAATATAATTTCAGAAAACATCATTCGAGTTTCAGAAAACGTCAATTGAATTTCAGAAAACATCAATAGAATTTCAGAAAACATCAATTGTATTTCAGAAAACATCAATTGTATTTCAGAAAACATCATTTGAATTTCAGAAAACATAAATACAATTTCAGAAAACATCAATAGGATTTCAGAAAACATCACTTGAATTTCAGAAAACATAAATAGAATTTCAGAAAACATCAACATAATTTCAGAAAACATCAATTGTATTTCAGAAAACATCATTTGAATTTCAGAAAACATAAATAGAATTTCAGAAAACATCAATTGAATTTCAAAAAGCATTATTTGAATTGGTGAGAACATTAATTGTATTTCAGAAAACGTCAATAGAATTTCAAAAAGCATCATTTGAATTGCTGAAAACATTAATTGTGTATCAGAAAACATCAATTGAATTTCAGAAAACATCGATTGCATTTCAGAAAACATCAATTGAATTTCAGAAAACAGCATAATCGACTTATTTTTTATGCACTGGAAAATATGATGTTGATGTTTTCTTTAATTATTAGATGTTTACACATCTCCCTTGTGGTCGGACTCACATGATTTTTTTTTTTTTGATAGATTTAAGTGAAGATCGGGAGGCAGCTCTATATGGGGCCTATGACTAAGAGTTGTCCAATAGGGATAATTTGGATCTAATGGCAATTTATGTTGATTTCATAGAGGTCATTTTTATGGGGGCTAGGTCTGAACATCGACCGATTCACACCAATTTCCACAGCGTTCATCCTGTAGCTGACAAAAGCTTATATACCAAATTTTATTGAAATATATTCATATTTGCGACCTGCAGTTTGATTACAAACTTTACATGGACACACAGACGGACGGACGGACGGACGGATGGACGGACGGACATCGTTTAATCGAATCAGCTAGTGTTTCTGATTCGATACGTTAGTTACAAACAGCAGCACAAAGTCATTATACCCAAACCACATAGTGGTATAAGGTATAAAAAGCTATTTAAACAATGCTTTGTACTTTTATTTGTGCCAATGTATAGTTTTTATTTTGTAAAGAAAAATGTAGATCAGTGAGCACTGTATCTGTCAGGATACAACCATTTTTTTAAAAACTCTTTGAATTTTTTTTTAACGTGGTACGCAGTTGTCATTTTTTCACCATTTGACAAATAATATATATTTTTATAAAAATTGGAGTAATTAAGCATTTAGGGGTTATAAATGTGTTTGAAAAAATTATGTGACCGTAGTAAACATGGTCGGTCTATTTTTTCTTAGTCCTCATATCTATTTTCATATCATATTATATCCAACTATGATCTCAACATAGTTTTATCTAAGACCTGGGAACAAATCACCGCATTCGTTATCGAAATTTTTCGATCGAAATCATTTTTTTATTTCCCAAAATAAAATGTTATGAATAATTTTTCTTTCAGTTGAAGAATTATGGCATCTGGTTAAGCAGAAAAGCGAATCGTGATCGAGCGTTTGTCCGTCTTCTTCAAATAAATAACAAAAATATGGAATATCGATTGATTTTTCTCGATATCGAATGCGGTGATTTGGCCCCTGTTCTCGAAATTCGAAACTCTAGACCGACTTTAATTTTCTTACTTATTTTTCATGAGATTACGTACTGTGTTCACTAGGATGCCCAAAAGAAATTTGTTTGTTCGACTTCCATAGTTGCCAAAGCTTGGTTAAAAAGGTTATGGAGTAAATTATTTTCGAAAATTTTCTCAGATTTTTTTGAAGAGGGTTAGAGGTGACACAAATCAGATTTTGTCGAACAATGGGGTTTTTCGGAAATTTTTTAAATTTCAAGCACAAGCTGGTCAATAAAAAGCATTTTCGAAATCATTTCAAAAGAAAAATGTTTGACCTTTATAAATTTTGGAAATTTTTTTTCCTTGTTTAGCTTGGGAATTTTAGGTAATTTTTTTTAAATATTTCATGAAGGTGTATTAAACTAATGATGCAGTTTCAAAGACGGTAAAGTTCCATGTAATTTGAAAAAAAAATATTGATTTAACTCTTGGCGTTTCAAAGATATGGCCTTCAAACCTTTGTGACAACTGATTCGTTAATTTGTATAACGGTTAGGAAGTTGCTGCAATGCGTTAATATGCCCTTTTTAACAGTTGGAAGAAAACATGCAATGTGTGAACCTGGTGTCATAATCAGCGGGCTTGAGGGATAAAAAAATAAAACGTGTTCTTTATAAGCACAAGACTTCGTTACCTGAAAATGTTTCTGAAATTTTAACAAGAAATTTTATTTTAATATTAAAATTTCTTTTTAAATTTTGTAAAAGCATCAATCAGTAAGTTAAAATTTGTATAAAAAAATTTGCTGAAGGAGAAGTATAGACAAACTAATCTACCGATACAAAACCAAAAGCCCTGGCAGATTTGAGTAGCTGTTTTGACAACAAAGCCAAAGCTTGTACCGAAAATTCTCAAAATCTAAAACAGATAAAAAAAATACCAAACGGGTGAATTCCGAAAACGAAGGAAGCTGCAGCGTTGAGAGCGATGGTTGAACTGGTTTTGCGGGTACATCTAACAAACTATTATCTTTACTAGTGCGTACGATGCGTTCCTCTGAATTACCTGAATTTAATTAAACGGTTGGATTCTTACAACCGCTTGAATGAACCAGTTGCAAACACTACGCTGAGAACTTGAAGCATCAGTGGTACCTTTCCGAAAAACTGGTTGCCTTAACCTTTTTCGATGAACCCATATGAAATATGAATGTGTAACGAAAAAAATATCACAAGCTGATCTAACACAAAATATGCTAAAAATAACCAATTCAGGATTTGATTACCAAAGAAAGCCTCACTTTTTTTGAAGTCTGCAATAGATCAATTGATTTCCTACAAAACGATCCTGGAAAATGGAAAACAAAAATCAGGGGTCGAATCGTCGGTAATTGAAATTTTTCGATTGAAATTATTTTTTTATTTTCCAAAATAAAATACTAAGAATAATTTTATTCTGTCACAGCTAACGAGCTATTGTCCCTACTTAAAGTAAACGTGAAACGAGGTCTGAAGGTTGTCCATCTTCTTTAAATAATAAGCCAAAATATGCAATTTCGATTGATTTTACTGGATATCAAATGTGACGATTTGCCCGCAGAATTCAACAGTTGCAAGCAGTAACTGATGTCGCAGAGTGTTGCGTGGATTTGGCAAGCAGCTATATTAATATCAGTACTTCTTAAACAGACTTTCAAAATTTATAACAGGGCTTAGAGCTACAGCGGAAGGAATTAAATAAGCAATCTTTTTTTGTCAAAAGTAAAGATTTTTATATCTTCCGTTTGATTTTTCTTTCTTTTCATGGCCATAACTTTGAAATGCCAAAACTAAAATAAATACTGTTTTTCGAATTACTTAGAATTTTACCAACCAGCTTTAGTCATTAGTTTTTTACATTTTCATAAAATATTTAAAAGTTATTAAACATTTTTTTAAATGTTTACACAAGATTCCTAAAAAACGAGAAAAAAATTTATAAAACTTATGATTTATATACAACACATTAAAGCTCGAACCTTTGATGACTCAAAGGCATAGAGAATGCTTAATGTAGACCAACTTCTACTTGAACTTTGAAAAACTTTCAACAAACTCAATTGTTGAAGAAAATCTGATTTGTGCCTACTCTAAATCTCTTCCAAGCTTTCAAAAACAGTTTGAGCAAAAAAAATTTTTTACTGCAGCCTAGTGTACACATCTAGAGAGAAATTCCTACAATTTATCAAAAAAAAGTCTCTTTTGCATTGCGAGCAAAAGCAAAATTGAGATATTATACCTCAAAGGTATTTGATATAACCTCCACACCACTGAGCACATTTGTAGCGTATTGAAAAATGAATTTATGACTCCATAAAGTATATACATTCTTGATCGTTATAACAACTGAACTCGATATAGTTATGTCCGTCTGTCTGTCTGTTGAAATCTCGCTCATTCATAAAATAAACCATTTACCTGGGTAAGCTTAATATTATTTGTCAATATTTCGAGCAAGGCAGCACTGTGCCAAGATATGATCTAATTTATAGAGCACCTCTGAAAATGCTAACAATTCAGTCTATTGGGGTAAAATTTTAGTACTAAATTTTTCAAATTGTGTACTTTTTTATTTACATTTGTTATAAATAGCGTAATAAGTCCAGATAATATAAACGTAAAACCTAGACTTATGTTATCAGAGATTCGGCATAGCCGAATTCAACACTCTTACTTGTTTTATTTAAAAACAATTAGTTGCCAAATGACTACATTATGGAATATTTGTATGATTTTTTTAATCTATTTTTAGTAACACTTATAAGCATTACAGGTTACCATTACAGTCACCTAGCCCGGCTATAATTCACTTGTTTGCTCTTGTTCATTAACAGCACTTGTGATTTATTTATTCAATTACTGGCATATACAACCAACTGGTACGGCTACCAGATAGCCGAAATTTTGTACGTTATATAAAACAAATCAGCTAGACTTAATTTTTTAATGTCTTCCCCTTCACATTGAATTATTAACTATTTCCTTTTTTAAAACTTAACAGCAATTAATCTTTTGTATCTATAATATTAATAGGCTAGGCGATTTCTTGTGACCGATGTTTTGTTCTACCATTTTATCCCGATTTTGACCAAACGTACATTATTTGAGAGGTATTTCTTTTTAGCCGTTTTGCAGACTAACAGATTTTTACATTTTTTCCTTTATTTTGATTAAATTGCATTTAAAGTGGCTACTAACACATACATAAAATTATACATTGCTATGTGTGTTTTTATTAAATTTGTTAATGTGTTTGTAATAAAAATGAGTTGGTTTTTTTGTGTTTGTTTGTGAATTGGCTATAATTGATTATCATAACTTTAGGATCTTTATTTAACGAAAAAATAAAATTTCCTAGAATTTGCACTCGAATTCCTAGGGCTGGAATTTGCTAGTATTATTAAATATTTTCTTTCTTACATTATTAGCAAATACTTTTTAAATTCTTTCTTTTAACTCATATCACTGTCTGTCTGTCTGTCGTGGGGCAACCCCATTCCCCCTTATCCAATTGAGCTGAAACTTGGCCCATAGTCCTGTTGTGACTACAGACTAATTTTTGGGGTAGCAATGCATAGTCACGCATAGTCACGCACAGTCACGGAGTAATCTAAATGTCATTTCCCCTCATCCGATCGATCTGAAACTTGCTCCATACACTTGCCGTGAAAAAAAGATTAACTTTGACTTAGTCACGCACAGTCACGCATGGTCACGCACAGTCACGAAGAGATTTACGGATTTTCCCGGATTTCCAATGAATCTGAAACTTGGTCGATATTCTTGCAGTAAAGAAAGACCAACTTCGACATAGTCACGCACAGTCGCGGAATGACTTTAAACCGATTTCCCCTTATCCGATCGATCTGAAACTTTCTCCATAGACTTGCTATGAAAAAAGATTAATTTTAAAATAGTCACGCAAAGTCACGCGCAGTCACGGAGATTTTCAGAACTCATATGCATAAGGAAAGAAAGAGTTTTAATAAAAACTTTGTTTTTGTGGGTTAGATTTTTTTAGAACACATTATCAACTGTTTTCCTTCCTACATTTTTCTATTGGTTTATCGTTACTTTTTATTTTTCAAAAACCTGTTCTGTCGTTATTTTTAAACGATAGTAAAAAAAAAAAATGTCGCATTGAAAGTTGTTATTACTAGTTGAAATGGAACATAAAACAAAAAAAAAATTTTTTTTAAAGTTTAACGCACATTTTGCTTTAATTAATAAAGTGACGCAGCGTCTTTTACGGACCAACAATTTTTTATATAAAAGAAATATATTAAATAGTTTCTTTGAATCAAGGGTAAAATTTCAAAATATTTTTTTATAAAAAAAAAATAAAAAAAACCTTTAAATCGTAGAAAAAACTTGACAAATTTGTAAACATTTGTTAAACTATTAAAAACTAAGTGCGGTAAATGAACTTTATTAGAAGACATTTAAGTGAAAAATTGGAATTCGGGTGTTACAAAGTGAAACTTTAAAGTATTATATTTGCTAAAAAATATATATATGAACATATTTGTTTAAGCAGACGAAAAAATTTACTTCAAATTTAAAAAAAAAATATATATATATATATATATATAGGTACTATCTAAATAATACAAATTCAAAGAAGAAACAATGAGAGAAAATTCTACGACAACAAATTAGTTCAAGGTTAAATTATTCTAAAACAATTCTTAAAATATTTTTAAATAATTTGCTTTTCATTTACCTGAAAGGAGAAAACTACAATAAGGGAAATTTAAAACACGATTAGCAACAGTCATCAGTACAACATTAACAAATTTCTCCAAGGTAAATGAAAACATAATCAAACTACCTCCAAATTCCTAAAAACTAAAACCAAACAAAAAAAAGAAACAAAAACAAAAATTTTAAAGCAAATAATTAACAACAATCATCAAAATTTCTATAAGAAAAGCAACAACAGTGGACATAAGAAAATAAGTAAAAATACAATAGTCGGTCTAGACTGACTATAGGATACCCTATACCAAGCTTTTATAGCCCATATCTTTGGTCCAACTATTTAGACAAAGTAAATATACATATACATATATATAAGTTTTTTTTGCCTTCGGACATGAAAAGGTCATTTCGGCTGCTATCTTTATATGTCGAAAAATGGACCGATCCTGACCATATTTGGTAAGTTCACTTATTTTTTTTTTTCAAAAACATACTCAAACCAAGTTTGAGCAAAATTTGTGCAATACTTTTGCTTTTTGATAGATTTAAGTGAAGATCGGGAATTAGCTTCATATGAGGCCTAATACTAAGAATTGTCCTATATGGTTTATTTTTTGATTTTGCTGATAAATGAATGTATTATACACACGCAAATCCCATTTGACCGAGATCTATATGATAATTTTAATATGATGGCAATTTAAGTCGATCTCATAGATGTCAATTGTATGGGGCTAGGTCTGAACATGAACCGATTTTTACCAATTTCAATAACGTTCGTGCTATGGCCTATAGAAACTTACATACCAAATTTCATCAAAATATGTTCACATTTGCGAGCTTTAGTTTGATTAAAAGTTTCACTTGGACACACAGACGTACGTATGGACGGACGGACGGATTGACGGACATCGCTAAATCGACTCAGAAAGTGATTCTGAAGTCGATTGGTATAATAAAAGATACGTCAAATATTTTTGGTTGTTAAAAACATCAGCACAAAGTCATTATACCCTGACCACGTAGATGTATAAGGTTTAAAAATAATGATAATATAAATATCTAGATGACAACAAGCTGCTACCAGCTGTTCCCGAATTTGCTGGAAAGGCCAAATAATTGCAAATGTTTACGAGATACGCAAACATGTTGCTTCAATACAACGTACTCGTACATTATATGATTTGAGAATAAGAAACACAATTGCAGCAAAGACAAACCACATTAAGTGGGAAAGAGTCAAAGTAATATTAAGCATTCAATTTAACAGGCAACATAGAAAGTATTATAAATAAAATACTGCGAACAAGTGTTAATGATTTGTTTGTTAGCCAAATTAAGATTTAAAAATAGTAACAATAATGAAGAACGATTGTGAAAATTCGTATAAGCAAATTAGCAAATGAACCAAAATTATTACCTAATTCACGAAATCCTTATTCATTATTGAAGGCCAAGAAGATAATAAGTGAAACAGAATTGTACTATATTAAAAAATAAAATTCACATCTCTTTTTTAATTTAGATTACGAATAAGTAATCAAAATTATTTCAATTGTAATAAAAATTCATTTAATTCTCAATCTTATACACAACAATATAATTATAATGTTGAGCCAATAGATAAAATAATTCAGGATATTTCCGTAACTACAATAACTATTCGAACTCGAATTTAAATAGGCAAAATTATTCTGCAAAAAATAGGTAAAATAATTCGAGATATTTCCACAATTCCATTCATATTTCTAGTTGCAGTGGATACGATTATTCTAACTAATAGAAATAATAGATTCAATTGAAATAATAATAGAAATTTTAATGCAAATATTAATGGATATTTTTAAGATAAAAATTTCAGAAATTGATTAATTATTATTAATTATTAATGATTATTATTAATTATTTTAATGGGACATATATGTCCCATTTTTATTTTTTCTTTTATTTGTCACATTTTCAAACCGATTTTAAAGCTGACTTGAGTCGACAGAGGATAGTTATAGCTTTCAGACCATACCAAAAAAAATGGCACATGTAAGGACCTAAGGCGGTGACCCCAAAGTCTGAAAATTGTGTTTTTTTTTTTTTTTTTTTTTTTTGAAACAAAACATTAATATTTTGATATAACATGGACCAGTCTTTATGGTTTCCAGAAACTTCAAAAGATTTGGAATCGGTTTATTATTCAGCAAAATTCAGTACAGGTAAAAAAGATGTTTTATAGTTATATATTTTTATTAAATTAAAAAAAAATTCATAATATTAAATCAACAATTAATTAAACTATAAATAAAAAGACTTAGAAAATGACTAATTCTAAATATATAAAAAATATGAAATCAATTATGGTAATCTTCGAAGAAATTACGGTTTTTTATGAAACGAAAAGGTTTTTTACAAAAGGAACGATTTGCTTTTCCATTTTTAGTACAAACTAAAAAAGTAGTAATCGTTTCTCTGTAATCTGTATTTAAAAATTTACAACAAATACAAAACCAAAGCTACAGTTATTTATGTAAAAAATAAAAACACAAATCACTGGCTTTTGAGCGGAGTAAATTAGTTCCTAATTTTGACCGTTGACGACCAATGGGATATACATGGCCCATTGATTTTTTCCTTGAAGGAATTTTAAAAAAATATTTTTGACGACATTTTTGTTTTTGTTGGGTCGCTAAGTACGAATCCACAAAAAAAATAAAAATTTTCCAGCAGTTTAGGTGTGGTCGTGACAGGGTTAAGCGAGTACAGCGAAAATAATACCTATTTTGACTCTATAAGGGTAGATATAAATTATAATGAACCGAAAATATATTTGCAATAGAAGAAGAATAGAATAACTAGGAAATTGTAAAATTAACAAAATTTTTAAATAATTCTAAATCCGCTTTTTTATATTGAAGGCAAAAACTTATCTTCAATTGTTGTAAAATATATACAGTATATGAAACTAAAAATGATATTCCCAATTTCATCGACGATAGGATGAAAAGTGTAGAAATCAATGAAAATCGGTTCATATTCACACCTAGTTCCCATACAAATACTCCCTTTGACATCGACTTAAATTGCCATAATATCCAAATTATCACATTGATCTTGGTCAAATTGGGTTTGTGTAAGGTTATTATATCCATTTACTAGTAGTTTGAAAATTAACCCATAGGACAATTCTTAGTCATAGCCCCCATATGAAGTTGACTTCGGATCTTCACATAAATCCATCAAAAAACAAAAATATTGCATAGATTTTTTCTCAAATTTGGTTTGTGTATGTTTTTGAAAAAAAATAAGTTACCTAACCGAATGGTCAGTATCGGTCCATTTTTCGACCTAGTCCCCATATAAATATAGAATCAGATGTGATCTTTTTCATATCTGAATGCAAAGAAACTAATAACAATGCCACTTATACTTGATTTATACCTATTTTCTAAGCCTATGGTATAAGGTATCGTATAGTCGGTTTGGATCGACTATAATTTTCTTACTTGTTTCTTTTTTTTTTTTTTTTTGCTTTTTTCAATTAAAGACAAAACATATTCGAACTTTAAAAGATTGTTCAATAATATGGGGCAACTGGTAGACTGGTCTGGTATCTAGTTTTCAAGATATAACGGGTTTAATCTTAGAAAAGGTTATTTTTATCATGTTTGCAAGTCTTTATTTACCAACACTGCACTTGCATACCAAAATTGTATGTATAAGTTAAGGCATTCAATATTACTCTGTACTTCTTGACATTTTCTTTATATTACATTTTCTTAATTTGATCATGATTGTTATTATTATTTTTATACCCTATACCACTATGTGGTTTGGGCATAATGACTTTGTGCTGCTGTTTGTAACAACCAAAGTGCAGGTCGCAATTATGAATATATTTTGATGAAATTTGGCATTTAATCTTTTAGCGGCCATGGGATGAACGCTGTTAAAATCGGTTCATTTTCAGACCTAGCCCCCATACAAATGACCCCTATGAAATCAATATATATTGCCATAAGATCCAAATTATCATACAAATCTTAGTCAAATTGGGTTTATATGTATATATTACATCCACTAATCAGTAGTCCAAAAATGATCCCTATTGGACAACTCTTAGTCATAGGCCCCATATAGAGCTGCTTCCCGATCTTCACTTAAATCTATCAAAAAAGAAAAATATTGCACTGATTCTTCTCAAATTTTGTTTGTATATATTTTTGCAAAATACAAGAGACCTTACCAAACATGGTCAGGATCGGTCCATTTTTGGGCCTAGTCCTCATATAGATAAAGCATCCGATATGAAATTTTTCATATCTGCAGCCAAAAAAAATTAAGAAAAATCCCACTCAAATTTGGTTTATGCTTATTTTCTATATCCAGTTAGTTGGGTCTGAGAGATAGGGTCTCTAAACGCATGGTATAGGGTATCATATAGTCGGTCTAGACCGACT